>JAJJWW010006012.1:0-410000 GCA_023531295.1 Papaver armeniacum
TGAGTGGTTTGTGTGATTTCGGTGATAGAAGTAAATAGGTGTGGTTCAATAATCTGTTATGCGCTTATGGAATTGGTTGCATAACCTGTTATGCATGTATTAAAAATTGTTGCATAACTTGTTATGCAGTCCAGAAAATGGTTGCATAACACGTTATGCATCAACTTATTTGTTAGTATCGAAACCAGCAATAAAAAAGACTACATAACTTGTCATGCACCTACAATAATATCTGCATAACATGTTATGCATTCGTGAAAATGGATGTATAATGCATTATGCATCCGAAAACATGGCTGCATAATGCATTATGCATCAACTTTATTTGTACGCACTAAAATCAACCAAAACAATGGCTACATAACCTGTTATAGATGCATAGCTTGTTATGCAATCAAGAAAATGGTTGCATAATTCGTTATGCGTCTGCTTTTTCTGTTGGATTCAGGCATGTACAACGTTTTAGTGGCTGCATAACAAAAATAATTGATGCATGAACAAAAATATGGTTGCATAACGTGTTATGCATCTTTTGTGGTGTATGCATATTGTGTTATGCATCTTTTTTGGAGGCTGCATAACGAATATATAGTTAGTTTTCGAAATTTTCCCCTAAAATGATGATCACCTCCGATTTTTTCGTGAAAAACAAAACTTTGATATTGTTGTGTGTACTCGTTGTGTAGCTCTCTTTAAAAGATTTCCAACGATATAAAATTTGTAAAATTCCAAGGCGTGGTTTTTTAGATATGTTATATCCAAGTTGCGTTGCTAATTATACCCCTGAAAAATTAGGATGCATAATGCAGTCATTGTTCAAAATTTCATATATTTATGGGTGTCACGGAAACTAAAAATAATCTTGGGCCTGACAACGAGAATATTATTTGATTTGGGCATGCGCCTAAGTTCCCCTTCTTGCTATCTCTTATAGAAAATTTGTTTCCCCTTAGTCTAGTTTCTAGCTCCGCCGCTGCATAGATAATCCCTTCGATTCAATATCAGAAGTTTTGGATATTGAACATGAATATCTTATCTGACGTTTTTTCGCATATGGAAAAAGATTCAGTAATGTCAATATTTTATTAGATATTTATTTTTTTTTTGCATGCATAAATTTATAACAAAATTATAATTATAATTGAAAATATGCCTACCTTTTAAAACTTGTTGATGAGGCTGAAAATAGCATGAAAAAAATGACAATTTTATCCTAATTAATTTGGAGATACAATTGCAGAATCACGAAAAAGAAGGCGATCAAAAACAAGTAAACTGCCCGAATTACACGATATTCAATAGTTTTTGTTTCTTCTTTTGATACATAGAACAGTGGTCCCTAGAACTACATCTAGGTACTTTAACGTAGGATTTATGCTATTACAGGTATTTGATCCCCGACATACCCTATAAGATGAAGCTTGATCTGATAGCCTTATCATAACAAATACGAAAATCCGCGGGAGAACTAATTTCCACGCATTCTAATCGAAATGGATATGTTTAGGGTTCAGAGTTCACATGTTCTAACCGATTTTCACATACTGGTTATATCCTTTTCGATAAGTATCGTAAAAAATATGTTGTGAAAAGCAATTTGTAAAGACCGGTAAGCACCTCAACGCTAATAAACCAGTCGAAAAATGATTTAGCCACTAATGTCGGAGATAGCGGGGAAGTCATTACACCATTCGTGCAGGTCGCTACTTGTGCAACAAGGAATTTCGCTACCTTAGGATGACACGATTAACTAAATATAAACAATAATTAATAGAAATTTATTTACAATATTTGGTTATGGAACTAGTACCATTGGATAGATCTCGAAAAGTTACGGGAAATGGGCTACTCGAACGCGTCAATCGGATACCAGACGAAGAAGAAATCATCTAATTAGCATAAAGGGCAAAATGGTCATTTTATATATAAAGCTATTAAGACACCTGACGCTTTTATTAAAGGTACCTTCTATATCAATCAAGTGAGATATTCTTCTCGGGCTGCCCATAACCAAACGAGTGGGTGCCTCAACAATTCTATTTTGGTTTTATACCAAAATCCACGAAAGATAAATCATTCTTATCTTCTTTTCGTTTACATTTTCCTATCTCCGCTACAAGCGATTGAGGGTGAGATTTGAGATGATTTTCTGAGAGAATCGGAAAGAGAGGAAAGATTAAGTAGGAGATGTTACTGATGTTCATGAAGATTTGAGGGAGCGAGGTGTTGATGTGTTTCAAAACATGTGAGAACTTTTGTAACTTTCTTGTAATCAGTAAGTTATTGTATCTTTCTTGTAATTATTAAGTTTTTTTTTAATATGTGAGCATTGTGAGTCTTTGATACTTTTGAGCATGTTTATATGAAATTGAATGAGTATGTTGCCTGATATGCATTGTCTTGTCTCCTCGTGAGGAGTGACTGTGTTTTTCCACGGCTTCTCACTAAGTCGACACTGGAATTTGGTGTCATACGAGGTGGAGCTTAATACTACTGGAATTTGGTAGTATTGACTCCATCAATATAACTGAACAGGGTCTGTGGAAATATGCGTGACCTAAATATTATATAGGGATGGAATTTGGCTTCAATATTACAATTTACATGGCACTGGAATTTGGTGTCGTTATTATTAGAGGTGGAATTTTCTCTCAATAGTATATATATTTTTATATCTGGGGAGACTGGCCATGTGCATATTATGCTTGATTGTTCATTCTTAGTAGTATGAATGGGTTAGTATATCATTGTATCTGGAGGAAATTCTAGGTTCATGCGGTGGCTGTACGTACCGTAAACCTGGTTTACAGATATAGTAATCAAATATTCATTATATGTTCTAGACTTAGTTAGTGGTACCTAAACCTCGGCGTGTACGCATTTCATGTTGATGGCGTTATCATTTGAGACTGGAGTTATCTTGTAATTGTTTTCTCTATTGAGTAGGACGAGGTTAGGGTAACATTTGTTAAGGTTGTTCAAAGTCATTTTCGTAGACCATACGGTGGTGGATCTTTTATAGATATTGTCTTTGGACGCAATATCTGGGGAGGTGAGTTAGAGAAATCTTCTGTTTTGTGTTGTGAAAACACTAGGGGTACCAAAATACACTACCACTTTTTTTGTAGGCAATCTGTATGGACAAACTCAACATAACTCCGAGAGTTACAAACTCAATCAAGGAAAGTGTCTAGAGTTATATCTCAATTTCTCTTGTGATTAGAACGTTTACAGAATTGAATCTGTGAACCTAATCTCAAAGAGAGTTTTTGGTCGGTACCAAAGACCAATATCCAAGGCATAATCAAGTCTTATCCAACAAACAAGTTCGGACCTATATACTGTGATTGATCGATGTACAACCTGTGATATTTCAATTATAAAGATAAACATTATAATGCGGAAAAAGAAATAACACACACACCAGAAATTTTGTTAACGAGGAAACCGCAAATGCAGAAAAACCCCGGGACCTTGTCTAGATTGAACACCAAACTGTATTAAGCCGCTACAGACATTAGCCTACTACCAATTAACTTCGGTCTGGAATGTAGTTGAGACCGAACTCAGTCTCCTACTGATTCAGGTACAGTCACGCTCCTTACGCCTCTTGAATCCCATCAGGACTCCGCACAATCGGTTCCCTTAGAAGATCTCACACCAACTAAGAGTTGCTACTCAATTGAAGACTTTAAACCAAATATGCCTCCCACATATTAAGCCTATATAATTGATTTTCTGATTTACGATTGAAACGGATGATCAAATCAAACGTAAGATCCAGGTGATGGAAATCGATAGCAACTTGACAAAAGTCTGGCTATCCTCAAAATCAGGACTTATGCAACCTAAAGTGCATCCTAGATTATTATTCACCACAGAAGTATAAAAACTTGTGGAATCACAAAGATTGAGACGAAGAGAAATTTGTGATTTCTATCTATCTTGTTCTAGTGATAAATCAACAATCGAACAAGATCAGGATACTCAAGTTATCAAGATAAAAGATAAACTAGTCCTGGCTTCACGAATCCCAGTGAAGTCTTTTATAGTCGCTAAACCCTAAAAGGGTTTCTGGAGAGGACGACTCTAGATACAACTAGGATACACGAAGGCAGTGTCGGGATTCAAAGATCCCAGCTTCCAATAGTTCCCCTTATATAGACTTCAAAGCCTAGCTTGTTTTAGGTTTAAGCTAAGATAGCTTTGGAACCAAGCAAGGAATATTCACCGTTAGATGAAAGATTTGAATCTTATTCACATAAACAAGACATGCACTCTGGTTAGGTAAACCGTAACCGAACCGTGTATATAGACTATGTCCAACATGGTTAGCCGAAACTAGCCAGTTTGAACTTAAAAGCTTGACACTCATTTCCATGAACACAAAGACATTGATCTTGAGTCACAATCATGTGATCAAATGAGTCTAGTGTTAATTAGTGAATTGATCAAATACAAATTATCTCAGAGAAATAATTTAATCGCAATTGAATCATAATCGATGGTTGGCATTCTCTGTCCCACCAGGGAGGTAGGAGTTCGAACATCGTAATTGTCCGAAATAACTCCTCGAAGAGTTAAGGATGTAGTCTAAGACAACTGTTCCAAACCATCCAAAGAAAAAGATATTAGACCTGGATAGTCGACGGAAATGTCTGTGATAACATGCCCATGTTTTCGTTTCTACTCCAGAATCGCTTATTTCCACACCCGATAGTAGGTCCATTTTTTGGTGTTGAAATTATCTGGAGTGATAGTTGGTGTAACTCAGATTTCACAAGAAAATCATGACCATCATGTCGGTGATACGATTAGATTTCATGTTCTTGTATGTTATGTACCCAGATGTACAATAACAATCTAGACCATAAACACCGATAATCTCAAAATCTCATAGGATCAAGCCTACCGGTTCATACGAACACGTCTTTGACGGATTAAACGATATTTTTATTGTGAATTTATTAAGAATTTCATTACAGACTCTCACTCTTTATAACTAGGTTTCCCTAACTAGATCTAACGATCACTAAGCCACACAACTGGTTATATCTCAACCGTCTATTACAACTAATTATTAACTGCTAATTAACTATAACTATTACTCCATCTGTCCGTTTTTATCTGTCCTAATTTCTACTTTGGTATGTCCATTTTTATCTGTCCGCTCTGTTTATAGACATACTTTTCATTTAAACTATCAAATATACATCATAAAATCATTTTTAATATCCAAATCTAAATAATATCACCATATTTATGGAAAAAAACTTATTACTCAATATCTTTATATTAATTGTCATTCCTTTTTTTAAATAAAAACATTTATGAATAGTTATAAAATTCCTAATAAACTTCTAATTATTTTAACACTAATAATTTAGTTTTGGTAATAATATAACATTAAATAGGCTAGTCAAGGGCTAGTCATGACAATTTATAGGACTTCCTTAATATCTTGACTTAGTGAAAGTGGACTCTTAATTTAGGACGGAGGGAGTAATATAGAAGACTAACTACCACCTGATTATGATATGGGCCACTGTAAGTACATGACGTTGTGGTGATCTTTTGTTTTTATATATATATATATATATATAAAAGAAAGAAAAGAGGAAAAATATTTACAAGGCGTACCTAAAAGCAAAAGCGCTGGGCTTAGAACAAACAAGCTTTAATTAATGGGTTATTTGGTTTTTGGTACACAGATTTTGACCAAAACCTGGATTTGGTCTAACATTTTTCCAAGCTTTGTGTTTGGTCTAAAGACCAACGTTGACCTGGGTTAACCGTGTCAACTGATGACGTGTATTAAATTCTGGCAACTAAATATTTAATTACTGAAAACATACATAACTTCACTAACAATTACCTATTAAGTCCTTAACCTTCTAACACCAATCCAACGACCTAAGTTAGATCTTCATCCAACACATGTGTATATCCGATAGTATCTATCTTCTTCGAATTTTTGTGTTACAGAAACAAAAGGAAAAAGGAGAGCGATAGAGAAAGAAAGAAAAAGATCCAGAGAGATAGTTAGATCGATAGAGCGTTAGATAGAGAGCTAGAGAGAGTGAGAGAGAGTGAATCATCCTGATATCTGTAATCCGAAAGAATTTGGGACCAGTTTAAGCTGCAAAATCAACTATGATCCGATGACGGAAGCTGAAGAAGAAACCTAAGGTTGAGATTATTGGTAATGGAGATTTAACAGATACCGGAAGAAATTACCAAGAGTAAGAAGAAGTTAAGAGTGTTGGTAATACTGAGGAAGGTTTAGCGAAAACAGAGGGAAAGAAGAAGAAAAGGAAGAAAGTGGAAGAAGAGATGGAGGACGGAGAGGAGAGGGATATTAGTCGGAGTAATAAGAAGATGAAGCATTAGAGATTGAATGAGAATCGAAATTCTCATCGAAATATTAAATCTTTGGTTTAATTGGGTATTGGTTTGATTTTCTGATTCTCAGTTCAATTATATTAAAATTGTGTTTTTGTTGATTTGTTTCCATTGCTGGATTACTATTGTTCAGATTATAGTTAGAAGTGACTGTCTTTTGATCTTTTTGGATCGATTTTGTGATTATGGGAACATGAGTGTCCAATTAACAGTGTTTGATACTGTTTGGCTATCTAATGAATTTGAATTCTAATCTCATTGTTTTGGTTTAACTCGAGAAGCATTAGGAATCTGCGAATGACGAGGAATGTTGGATTTCTATTTACTAATGTTTGCAGCAAAAATATGAAGCTATGAAAAGGGAAAAATCACCACCAGCAAGCTTTGTTCTTTGTCGCCCACCACCTGTTTGAAGAAAAGCACGAAAGAGGAGGAGACATACAGAGTCTTTATTATGTTCACAGTTTTCAGACCGTTAGATCCTTTCTATTTTGACCTTCGATACAAATGTTTGGTGAGTGTAGCTCATTTGCTAACGGCGCTGTTAACGCTGTTAATAACTATATATATATATTTATTTATTTATTTATTTTGTTTTTTTAATTACTAAAAGTCGACATATAATCGAGTCAACGCATGTCAACGACCAAACACAAAGGCTGGACAAATGTTAGACCAAACCCATGTTTGGGTCAAAACCCGAGTACCAAAAACCAAATAACCCTTAATTAATTTACAACAAAATAATATCCGCTGATCTTCTATTAAAAAATATCTAAGACATGTTATAGGGCATATGGCCCATGGATGTGCAGTCCATTAGATCTTCCTTTTCATGTATATAAGAGAACATTATATATATGTAATAGATGGATGCCTCTTTATCAAGTGAGAATGTTATTTATGCCCCAACTATCGACGGGTCTATCACAAATACCCTTATGAGTCTTTACAAATACCCCTAATGACATAATTGAAATTATGAATAGAAAAATAATTTACATAATTCCATTTTTAACCTTTACATCTTATACTACAGCTTCTTCTTCATTTCTCACTCAAGAAAAACTAATGGAACTCTCACCACCTCCATCTCCGTCGCCACTACCATCTCCATCTCCGTCACCACCACAGCCAACACCACCATCGATCTAATATTTACCATAGATATTTTTATTTTTATTCTTTGTTTCCTCCTCTCCCTAGGACAACCACCACCACCATCTTCATCGTCGCCCTCGTCGCAACACCTCCTCCGCGACATCACCATCTCTACTTCCGCCAAAATTCCAGAATCAACTTTACTCGAATATCTCCATAATCAGATCTCATAAAGTAAGGTTTTTAGATTCAGAGATATAAAGTTCGAGATTTCGGTTTCAGATAATTTTTGAATTCGAAGATTTGCGTGTTTGAACCATTGAAACTTAGTTATGATTTAGTTATTCTTCCTCTACTGATTTCAAACCAGATTCAGAGATTAATTTTTTTGGTTTTCAATTTGATAATTTCGAATCGAGATTCAAATTTCGTGTGGATTTAAGTTAAAGATTCGATTCAGTGAATTTTATTATTGAATTGATAGGGTCAATAACAATGGTGGGTTAATGTTTTGGTCGTGTAATGGTAGTGGATGGTGGTGTTGGTGGTGTTGGTGTTGTTGCAGCGTTGGTGGTGGAAGTTTCAACAATGGTGTTTTGGTGAATGTTAAACAGAGAAGATGAAATTGAAGAACTGAATCTAGGGTTTCTAGGTTGAAGCTTGTTTGGTGGTTGAAATGGTTTATGTAGTGGTTGTATGTGAGATTGCAGGTGGTATAAAGAGATGTTTGTATTTTGTGGGTAGTTGTTGGTGGTGCTGTAATTGGAGTCTGGTGGCAGCGGCTGTGGCGATGGTTAGTGAAGATGAAGGTGGTGTTGATGCTAATGTGTTGTCTTGAATCTGTTTTTGATTACATACGGAGTTCAAGGGCGTTGATCTATTCCAGAGATGAGAAGGAGATTTGGGACTGATGATTCAGAGAGATATGGTGGATTTTGTGGGTTTTGTTGATTGCAAAGCTAGAGATTTTCAAGTTTGAATGGCAGGTATAACTCAGTAAGAACAAGGAATGAGTGTATGCCTCGGTTTGGTTGTTATAGTAATGAACTGAATATGAGGTTTGAAAAAAGTGATGATGGTACTGTGAGACATATAAGAAGCTGCAATGAAATGAAACTGATTTTGGTGATGGGTTAAATATGTTGTTGTTGATATTCATTGAAGTGGGAATCTGAGATAGTTCTGAAGCTAAGGAGAAATGAAGAAAGGATGGATGATGTGTTAGCTATGGATGATGTGTTGGCTCAATAATGGTTATATGAATGTCTAAGTTTCAAATACAAATTGCAGGTGTTAGCAGGTTGATGGTTATGAGATACTGAATGCAATGAGATAGATGTATGCAAGGAAATGATATCGCGAGTGCAATGAAAAGTCAGTAGTTTGTGTGTGGCGAAAGCTTGATCGTCCGAAAAATTTGAAATGGAGTAGATCAATGCTAAGGAAATGAAATGGGGACATGTTGGTTTGATGCTGACAGGCTGAAGCTGTTGGTAGATGCAGGGATGTTCATAAGAGATGTTGTTAATCGAAGTGAAGGGATTGTGGTTGTGTTTTTTCTTTTTGCTTGTGTGCGTGCAACTTGGTATATGTCTTTTGGTGTTGTTGGAATTGGTGGTTAGCTGCTTGACTGTCACAATTGTTCCGTCGGGAGTAAAGTAATTGCAACCTGGACAACCTCATCAAGTTTCTTCCAACTTTTGAAACAACTTGACCAAGTTGCTCCCACTATTGGAGACAACTTGAGCTAGTTGCTTTTTTCGAGACAACTTGAGAAAGTTGCTCTCACTTTTTGGAGGCAATTTCGGCTAGTTGATTCCATATTGGAGGCAACTTGAGCTAGTTGATTCGATTCGAGGCAACTTGCTTATGTTTATGGGTCCATTCATTCATCGGAAATTATCTTATACCTATATCTTAGTAGTTGTGACGAATTTATGGTGCAATGGTAACATAGGGTTGTGTTGAGTTGCTGATGATGGTTGTGCTGTTGATGCTCGTTCTTTAAAGTCAAGAGGGTAGATGAATGCTTAGGAAGTTGAGAAGGAACTCAATATGTATCCAGCATTGAAAGCGAGCAAGAAGTTGTTCTTGCTTGTGTGTGTCACGATGGTGTTTGAGTAGGGTCATGGAAGTGACTCCGGCCCTATCTACCATGTTGCAAGTGTGCATAGGTTGTGGTCATGAAGTCATGGCACAGTGTAGAGTTGCAAAGCAGAGATGGAGGATGTGGTGTTGTATGGTGGTGGTTTGAATTATTGGTTTGAACACGGCTGGTGTTGCGAACCTGTGGTGCAATGGTACCACAAATGACTATATGTCAGAAGATGTGTGTTCGACTCACACTAGGTTCACTTATTTGTGTATTATTTTATTTTTTTTTTGAGACAACTTGTGCTAGTTGTTTCATATGTGGAGACAACTTGAGGCTAGTTGCTCCATTATTGGAGACAACTTTCAGCAAGTTGCCTCTAGATGATGGTAGTGGAATTGGTGGTTCCGGTGGTGATGGTGGTGGTTGGTGCTGCGGTGGGTAGTGGTTGTGGTTGTCGGTGGTGTACAAAGGCGCCCGGTTGTCGGTGGTGGTAGCTGGCGGTCTTTGGTTGGCGGCCAGTGGTGGAGGAAAATAGGAAGGTCTTTGGTTGTGGTGGTGGTTGGTGGTTGGTGGCGCGGTGGTGGTCGTTGGTGGTGGTGGGCGGCGGAGGTGTGTGGACAAAGGTGGTGGTTGGCGGTGGTGGTGGTGGTTGTGGTGGTGGTTGGTGGTCAGTGGTGGTTGTTGGCGGTGGTGGACAGTGGTGGTGGTTCTTATTTTGTTGTTTTTTTTTTTTTTTTTTGGAATAGTTGTTAGTGGTAATGGTTTTGTATATACATTACACAAAAGAGGGTATTTTAGTAATGTATTATGCTTAGTGGTATTTGTAAAGTTCAAAAGGGTATATTTGCAATGGGTCTCATAGTAGGGGTATATAGATAATGTTCCCCTTTATCAATACCAAGTTTTTCTTCTTCTCTATCTCTTGTTTTAACCTAATTGTTACTCCAAAACCTTATCATGCACGAGCTCTTCCCTGCCGCTGGAAAAAAAAAATATCCAGTTTTTATCAATCGGTATTTCGGAAACCCTATCATAGATTGATTTCGAGTTGCTCCCTAGGTAGGCTGTAATCACTTGGGTAAAGAGGAGAACGAAGGAAAAATAGGGGAACAAAAACCCATGGAAAACTGTTTGGGTTCCAAAACCCAAACGAAGGGAAAACAGGGGAACGAAATCCCCTTGGAAAACTGTTGTTGTTCCAAAATCCGGGTACGTATGCCAGCTGATTAAATCATATCTATGAAAATTGGATCTATTAAATCCGTGGTTAAAATTGGTTTATATCTCTTGTTGTTGAAGTCATATCTATGATTACATTTTATAAATTGTGATTTGAATCTCTGCCAAATTGATTTGAATCTCTGTATCTATGATTTACATTTTAGAAATATAAATTGATTTGAATCTGTAGAAATCATATCCATGACTAAATTAATGTATTTATCTTTTTGATATTGTCATTGATTACGCCCATGCCTCGGTGGTAATCCACGAGGGAAAGAGGAAAGTCCTCCTGTTTCCCATTGTTTTCAGTAACTGATACGTATGTTCGAGTAGAAAGAAAGATCCCCGGTTTGGTTCGCCCAGTTTGGTCCACACCGGTTCGGTTCGGTCCGATCTACACCGATTCGGTCCAGTCCACACCGGTTCAGTCTAGTCTGTCCCGTTCCAGCTGTTACATCCTGTTCTGGTCCGACCCCTTTCCAGCTGTTACACCTTGTTCTGTTCCGACCCCACTCCAGCTGTGGCTTGTGCTGTTCTGTTTACATTTCTTTGGGGTGTGCGTGAATAAGGATGTTCCGGTTATGTGTATATACATCGGGAACCAACCAATATACGAGGTATGTAATTAATGTAACGTGGGTGTTTGCATTGAATACCTGCTGGGCTTATTTATTTATTTTTTAGAACATGCCTAGTTCTGTTTTTTTTTTCTTAAGATAAGTCCATAAA
This sequence comes from Papaver armeniacum, assembly GCA_023531295.1. Taxonomy (NCBI): domain Eukaryota; kingdom Viridiplantae; phylum Streptophyta; class Magnoliopsida; order Ranunculales; family Papaveraceae; genus Papaver; species Papaver armeniacum. The sequence continues at coordinate 11,552 of JAJJWW010006012.1, forward strand.
CGGTCAATTTAAACTATGATTGGTCTTAATGATATTTTGTTCTCTTGAATATGATATTGGCTATTGTTGAATGTTGTCTTTTGTACATTTGGTTATACCAACTTTATTCAAATGTATGTATTTGGGGTTTAGAAGTACTTGAACACCATTATTGCATATTTGATATTTTCACCCCAAACTTGAATGTTCCGTGGAATGTAATATACTTGCGCGACTATTAAAGACTCGGTAGTTTCAAAATATACATTGAAAATAAAATCACATGTATTCCAATGTTTTTATTTTTTATTTTTTTGTGGAAGAACTCACAATTTTTTTTATTTGAGTCGGAAAATTTCCATTTCTCTACTTCATCCATGATACTAACGAAATAGTATATGTTGAAGTGTGACAACAAGAGAATTACCTTTAGTAATCTACTCAACCTAAAGTAAGTGGTTGACATGTGCAGTGAGAATCTCTTGGTCCGTTGAGATAAAGAAATTTCTCAAATTCAGCTAACTGTAGCAAAATTGAAAATGGAAAGAACCCCGAAGTAATGACGGTTAGACGTACCGACTCATATAAATCATGTGAAAAGGGACATATATATCATGAGACAAATATGTATTTTTGTCTCTAGTATTAATGACACCAAAGTACACGTATCAACTGAACATGGGATGAAGCTAAGATGTAATTCTAGCTCTCACCAAAGAGTTGGGAATGAATCTTTTACCGGTATTGGTACAAGCAATGTAAGGCGGGTACCATAACAACAACCAATTTCTATGGGAATGTCATACTTTAGACATCAAATTTAAGGGAAAATGAACTTTACATGGCCAATTGACTATTTAATTGAACTAGATCAAATGTATGCGCTTATGGAATGAAAAGTACATCATTCTAGCGAGACATAAATTCTCTAAAGCACTTGAGATATATCGGGATGAAATGTAACGTATATTCGCTCTAAATTTGTAGATGTGGAAAATCCTACAACTACATCCAAATAATCATAAACACACACACACCATGAAGTAAACAAACAAGAGATTCACAAGAACACAAGATATACGTGGTTCGGTATGATTACCTACGTCCACGGGGTAAAGGGATGATCTTATTACTTGATTCAAGGTTACAAAGTGTGTATCTCACTAACATGTACTCCCTTCTCACTCTCTAGCTCTTGATGTTATCACCATCCCTTCTGATTACTTGGTCCTTAGCTCTCTACATGGCTCTCTATTTATAATTACACATGATGATACATCCAAGTTACAGTGTAAGTCGTGGCACATCTTCCTTGATATCCTTCTCGGTCCAGGGATGATGTCTCTTCCGAGATACTGGGCCGAGCCTAGTGATACCTTCTCCCGACGTCCTCTCGTACGGTGTTGTTTTCTTAGTGAGTATAGCCGATATCGCCCTTGGTATTCTTAGCCGAGTCTTACTTTGACCAGATTCTTCTTATCTTCTCAACTACTTCGTCAGTGCATTTATTTCTCTTGTACTCGGTGGCTATCTCTTCCGTCACCTCCGACCTTTACACGTATTGTCTTCATGGGTTCCCTTGGTGTCTCTTTTCTCACGCCAAGGCCGGGTAAAATGATTTGGTGCTTCACACTTTATCTGCTATCGATGCCTCACTACCTAGGATTGCTCCACCTGGATCTGTGGATTATTCACACCTACATTTATGCCCCTTCTTTCACTCGTGTGATCGACACGAGGGGAAGAAACTGCTTCGCCTCCTACGTACCTGTCCATGCCGTGTTTCACGCCATGTTGTTCCCCACTACACTCAACTTTATGACATGTTTACCTCCTTCGTCGGTTACAATTATTGGGGGTTTCAACCCTTAAACCCTTGGTCTCCATTTTTCTTTTCTCAGAGAATAGCGTTTCCTTTCCGATAGTCCATATCTTCTTCTTTTCCGTCTTCACCATTTCATCTTCACTGCTACTTCTCCAGTTAATCCTTGTGACGAATTTCTTTCTCCAAACCCTAGTTTCTTCTTAACCTCATTGCTACTCTTTGTTGTTGTTGCCGATGTTGTGGTATTTCATTCCCCCTGCTCTCTTTCGGCTCTTCTTTCTCTTTCCGTAGTCTTCTCAGTTCTTCCATGGATTCTTCAACTCCCTCTATGACAGAGAAGAGGTGCGTGAGTTTTATGATGATGATGGTGTTCCTCTTGACTCCTTGTTTATTGTTGACAGTCCTTCGCATCATGATTATCACGCCCTTAATTCTATCCTTTCTGATGATTCTCCTTCATTTTCATGTAGGAATGACAAGAGAGTTGCCAAGGACTTGCCTGATGAACAGTTCATCAAGCAGTTAAAAAAATAATTTTGATCTCCATGGTTATGACATCAGACTCTTATCGGGCCAAAGAGGTGTTTTGAAAAAAGGTGATGTCATGAATTTCCCTCACTCAGCCGAGGCTACCGTCATCACCAAGGGTCAGTTGGATCTCGGGCGCGCTTTCCACTGCACGATCCTAGACGTCCCTTGATGTACGAAGATCTTTCAAAGATTCGTCCGTCTCGTGCTTTAGCTCAATGGAATGGCAACACCTTTCGTCTCATAAACGAGTGGGAGAGGCGAGGGCGAGGTGAATGTACTCCCACTGCTTGGTCGATCTATGATCCTTCCCAAGCAGGCGACTATACTCCCGCCAGCTTTGCTGCCAACTACCGAAATGGGACTTCTACTAATGGTGATCTTGCTAGCTTCGCTGCTAGTCCTCATCGCAACAAGACTCTCCCTGAGGGTTTTAAGAAGCTTCTCTTGGACGAGGATCCTGAGGGGAAGACAACTAATAAGCATGCCCGCCATACTAGTGACGTAGCTTGGGATCGAGTTCCTCTTGCTATTCATGGTCCTCTTCTTAGTGGAAAGTTTCCTCCTCCGGCCGTGCCCTATCAGTTCTGGGTGGTCAATGTATATCGAGTAAGCTTTTCAATCTTGGTCGATTTCGGCCCGGGTGATCAGTGGAATAGTGTTTTAATTTGTTTGTATTTTGTATTTCAAGTCCTAGAGTAGCCAGCCTGAGGCTCTCAGCCTTCGAAAGAGGGATAGAGGTCCTAGCACAGGAGTCGAGGAAGAGACAGGGAAGGTAACAAATATACTGCTTTATTCACAGTACATGTACTTGCCCCTATTTTTTGCCTTGAATGGATCTAACGAAGACTCATGTGCAGAAGTCGAAAGTTGATAAAGGAGGAGCTGGAGGTGCTTCAGCGAAAGATGGTGAGGATCCCGACGATCGGCTACCTTTATCTCATTTTCTGAGGAAGTCGCCTCAGAAAACTTCTGATATTTAGTCTACCGTTATAGGTGGTAAGCCTAGTGGGAAGGGTAAGGAAACAAAGGTCGATGAGTCTTCCCCAGGGAAGGTTATGCCCCAGGAATCTGCTAGTAAATGTGTCACCCTTGCCGATGGTGTTGTGTTTCTGTTGTCTGATGGTGATGATGCTGATGATCTTTTTGACGAGGAGGATGGGACCGGTGGTGTGGACGAGGAAGAGGAGTCGAAGCAGATAGAAAAGTCTACTGGTGGTGGAGATAATGTTGTTTCTGAGGGTGGAGAAAATGTTACTCTTAGGGGTGAGTTGTTGGGGACTGTGCCTCCTGTTGTTCCTGCCCCGAGCTCGGGAGGGACTACCTTCTTCACTTTCTCGGGCCCAGTGTGCAATTCTCTAGGGGCTCTTACTTCTCCCGATTTTGGATCCCTAACCGACGAGGAGATGATTAATGAGGTATCCTTTTATTCTGCTGGTTTGAAAGATACCTTCGACCAGATGGTGAGTTATCTTTCTTACCTGTACATTTATGACGTGGGATGGTTGTTGATGTTGATAATGTTCTCAGGCTGCCAATAGAGAGTTGTTGGATGCGGCGAAGGGAGCTAGCAGAAAGGGAAAATCTTCGTCTCCAATTGCAGCGAGAGCGAGAACGAACCCGAGAGTTGGAGAAGCAACTGGCCGAGACCCAAGGTACTTTCTCGATCCTACCTTTCTATGATTGATTCTGTAGTGCCAATATCTTGAGTTTAGTACTATCTTCCTATTCGAGATGTCTAGTATTGATGCCGACGCTGCTTCGGAATATCGTTTGTTAAAGAGAAAGTTGGATATAGAACGAAGTCATGTGGCCAATCTTCATCAAAGAATCGTTAACAAGGATGACAAAATTGATCGTCAAGGGGCCGAAATTGAGGATCTTCGAGCCGATCTATACCGTTATGAGACCTTTGAGTATGTGCCCGAGGAGATGGATAATATTCAAGCGAGCCTTTCTCGGGCCCAGGGTATTGCCGCCGATAAAACATTGTTGGCCAATAATTTGGAAAATCAATGTGAACAACTAAGGATTCAGAACAGAGACTTGCATGTTGATCGCCAGCGAATTCTAGGGGGAAAAGACGCCGCTGAGAGGTCTAATCAAGAGTTACGTGAGAGGCTTCAGAGGTTTAACCAGGTATCCGAGGAGTTGGAATGGGTTCGGGCTCAACTGTCGGGTTTGCATGTGGCACACGATTGGCAAGGCTAGTTGGAGTGATCATAAAAAATATTTCCCCACCAATGAGTTCAACGAACAACACTATAATAAGTTAACTGATAAGATCTCGGCCCTCGAATGTAGTTTACTTAAGTCCGAGGAAATCGTTAAAGTAGTTTTTCCCTTGCTTGAAGGTGTTGTTGCCTGTGTTGTGTTGTGTTTGTACGTATTTTGATGTTATGATGTTATTGCCCCTATTACTAATCGTTTTTTCTCATCTGTAGTCCAACAAGGAAAGGTGTAGTCTTTGAAGGAAGAGGTTGTTTGGCTGAAGGCGAGGGAGACCCAACTACTCGAGCAGGTAGCTACTGTTGAGGCGGCATTGACTCAACTGACTCGGGATCTTGCTGCCGAGAAGGAGAAGTTCAACACCGAGCTTGTCGTCAAGGTGAAAGAAGGTGTGAAGGCGATTATGGAAAAGAAACGGGCCGATGCTGCTGCTAAGAGGGCAGGTTCGGGATAAGTTCCGCCAAAGGCATAGGTAGGTCTTTTGTAGTGCTGCGTAACTATTGCTCCTTATGTTGGGTTGTAATTCGCTTGAACATCTTCATCTTTTCTGACAATTTTCTTTGATGGGGTGCTGCGTCGCCGATCGGTTATTCTTGTCACGTTCGTAACTGGGTAGTGGCAGTGTGCAAGTGCCGAGGTACCCAGTTATGAACGTGACAAGAAATGCGGGAAACTGGCGGCACGATGGGGCGGACCATACACTATTGTGTAAAAAGTGAGAGAAGTGTTGTACAAGATATTGAAACCAGATGGAACACCCGAACCGCGACTGTGGAATTCTAGGCACTTGAACTTATATCACCCATGAGAGGTGTGTAGGCAGGTATGATATTCTGTCATTTATTTCCTTAAAAATCCACGTGGGGTAGGGAATATGGCAATTGCGTCTAATGGTCATTCGTACTTGGGGCGACGGCAGTGTGCAAGTGCCGAGGTGACTTACACTCAAATGGACATTCGTACTCGGGGCGATGGCAGTGTGCAAGTGCCGAGGTGTCTTACACTCGACATGTTATTCGAACTCGGGGCAGTGGCAGTGTGCAAGTGCCGAGGTAGTCTAAGGGCCCTGGTGGTCCGCCCCATCGTGCCGCCAGTTTCCCGTATTTATTGTCACGTTCGTAAATGGGTATCTCTTTCAATACCAACTTTCCCGGGTTGAAACTCTCTAGGTCGAAATCGTTTGTTGTATTCACGTTGTAGTCGTCTTTGGTAGTTTTCCATTTTTTGTAGGGCCATTTCTCTAGTTTCTTCTAAGTCATCGAGCTTGGATAGAATAAGATCCGCCGAGATATTCCGTCTCCATGCCTCGGTCCTTGTAGTAGGTATCATTGCCTCAGTTGGAAGGATAGCTTCTGTCCCGTATGTTAGCATGAAAGGTGATAAGCCGGTCGCGTCCCTTCGGGTAGTCCTGTAAGCCCATAGAACATTGTGGAGCTCCTCACACCACTTGCCATATTCTCCGTCTAACTTCTTTTTTAGGTTGTCATCTATGGTGGTGTTTGTGATCTCGGTCTTCCCATTACTTTGTGGGTAAATGGGTGTTGCCTTTCTTTTTCGAATGTTGTAGGTGTTAAATAGCAGATCAATGTTATTTCCTTGTAATTGTTTTCCATTGTCCGAGACGATTTCTGCTGGTACGCCAAAACGACAAATAATGTGTTCCCAAATGAAAAGAAAAACATCCTTATCCCGAATGTGCCTTAGTGGTGCAGCTTCCACCCATTTTGTGAAATAGTCAGTAGCCATGATCAAATATTTTCTTTGCCCCGACCCAACATGTAAGGGTCCTACGATATTGATAGGGTGTAGAATACATCTTATTTACTATCTATTGTTTATGCTTTCTTTGCTATTTTTCTTGTAAATTATGTATTTTACGCTTGTTTTGAGTTTTATAGCTACTATGGAGTCGCACGGAGGAAAAGAATAAGAAATTATCCAATTTGAGAAAAAAGGGCGAAATTGTCATCTTACAGGCAAGTGATATATGGAGCTGACCCAAGGTTAAGGGATAACTCTCTTTTGGAGAAGTATTAAAAGACAGCCAGCAAATGTGAAGGGGCTGCTAGATGGTTAGCCCTTAGCAAGGTAACCGGATACTGAATAACCAACCCTACTCTTATACCCTAAAATCGACTCATTCCTCTCATTCATAAATCCCACCTGAAATTAAGAAGAAGAAAAGAAATAAAACAGCGGTTGCGCTGTTGTCTCAGAGAGATCGAAGTAAGGATTAGAAACCGAGAGAGGAGATTGAATTTGAGAGAAAATCGATGATGGTTTGGGGATGGAATCGAATCGAGAACAGAGATGAGTTCGAATTGATTGTGCTGCTGTTTAACTCAAGAGATGAAATTGAATCTGAAATTGAGAGATTGCCGAAAAGCATTGAAATTAGAGGATCTGAATCGAGCAGTTCATGAAGTATATGTTGATGTTCGATATACAGAATGGGTGAGAATCAGAAATTCATGAAGAATGATGGTTAGGGTTTGTGGAAGAACTGAAATTGAATGGGTTCTGGTGGTCTCTACAACTGAAATTGATTGGTTTAGTTTGAATTTTAAGTTGCAGTTAGGGTTTCTGAAGATGAATTGGATGGAGATTGAAGATGTTGTATCTGAGATATGAGATTCAGAGAAGAAAGAAAATCTTGGATTGTGTTATAATGGGTTTGGTGTTGTTCGAGGGAAACATTGGCTCATTGTGGAAGATGGATGGTGCTGTTGGTTGAACATGAGATACAGATGGGGGTTTGATGGAGTCTGCTGGTGTTGTGAATGATACTGCTGGTTTACAGGGAACGATGGATTGAATTGTGAAGAGTGAGATGCTGCCGAGAAGAATTGGGAATGAGAAATTGATACAGAAAGAAGCTGATGATGAACAGATGTATGAAGTGAAGCTGTTGAACTAAATTAGATGTATGTTAGGAATTGTCACAGGGAAATGAAGCAGAAGTGAGGCCTGAATTTGGCCGGAAAAGCCCTGTAAATAGCCGAAACTCGGCCGGTTTTCTGCACCGGCGAGTCAACTCGGTGATGACCGATCCAGACGATTCGACCCAGCCCAGTCAGACCAGTTAGCCGAGTAAGATGCTGACTCGGTGGCTGAGTCACTCCTATGACTTGACTTTCTTGATTAACGGTTGACCGTCTTGACCGTTATCTATAACGGAACTTCAATGGAATATTCCTTGACGAAAAAGAAGATTTCAGTGGCCGGATTCCGGCCAAATTCCGGCCATAATACCAGATTTCCGGCGACCAAAATTACAGATTTTTGTGTGGATTCTTCTCATGGGTGTAAAGACTTGGACTTGGAATTGGATGGAGAATTTGGCTCAAATTTGGAAAGAGAAGATGGAAGATGAGAAAGACTTGAATTTGAAAATTGAATTATTATGGAATGAGGATTTTATTCCTTGGAAGATTTGGAGAACATTGAAGCCTATAAGTAGAGAAGTTCTCTACACTTTTAGATATCTTTTACACATATCTTTTTACACATCTCTCTACACACACAACACTTGTGTTTTTGCTTTCAATTTTTCTTCTTAATTATTTGTGTGAACTTGAAAATTCTCCTTTTAATTATTTTGTGTGAATTTCAAAAACATGAGTAGCTAATTTTCTTATTGATTGAGGATGAATTCTTAGTTCTTAATATATGATTTGAGTTTTGTTTCAATTCTATCTTGAAGTTTTTCACATGATTATCGTTTGTTTTTACTAATAGGAATGTTTATTCATTCATGATTGATTGATAGATTGTTTAGAGTGCACGCTAAATTGATTTGTTAGTTTAATCTAAATCTAGTATAAGTTAGGGAATAAGTAATCGTTCTCGACACTTTACACAAGTAGAAAACACGATACCTTGCGGAGGGATTCCGTGGAGCGATTGTGTGTAAAAACAACGCTAGAAAGTGGACCAAGCGAATCGAGTTTAACTACTAGTACTAAACCTAAATTCATAGATCTTAATGCATTCGGGGAATTACATCTTGTAAGCGAACCTCAAGGTGGTTCTTTTGAATAGAATATGATAACTAAGCGGATTTGTTACTCAGTGAAATAAGGGATTTTGGGGCTAGCTAAGCGGACCTTCTATCCTACGGTTGGTGATAATCTGTGACTAATAACATGTGGATGAAAAACATAACTTGAATCATTGTTTTGCAACGAAGAAGGATTCCTTGATCTTATCTCTCTTATTGATTTCAACTTTATCTTTTAATTGTTTTGTTTATTTTCTTTTGCTTTTTACACCCCCCTTTTGTGACAATTTTTACAACTAGAATCTCTTGCTCCTCGTGGGAACGAACTTGACTTCCATTATATTATTTTTAATTGAGTGGAAATAATATATTAATTTGATTGCACCTACGACACGCATCAAATTTTGGCGCGCTTGCCGGGAGCAATGACGATTTTAGTTGTTTTTATTTTTGCTTTATTCTTGCTTTGTTAGATTTTATATCGTATCTAACTTGGTTTTTGAGAATCTTATTTCAGGTATCGGTTTTCCATGTATGGTAGACAAGAGCAAGCATATTACAACAATCAATACGGTTTTCAACCTCAACATTATGGCAACTTCCAACCATCCTTAGGATACAATCAAAACCAATCTTTTGGCTATGATCAAATTCCTACAGAACCTTATGGATACTCTCATACATATCAACAACCTTATGACGGGTATGTAAGTGGACAATTACAAGGATGGGAGGATAGTTTTGTTTATCATCAGAAATTCTCTAGTTTTGCAGATAAGATGTCTGCCATGATTGGGGATCTTCAACAAAAGTTGCAAGAATCACTACAAGACCAGCAACCCTATATTTGGGAGGAACCACGTCGAGACGGCATTGCTAAAGAACGAAGAGACATGGATCAATATAAGGAGGATGGGGATAAAGAAGAATTTTGCTATCAAAGCAATAACTATTCTAATGTGCCTATGGTGTGTAGTGAATATTTGATCGATGATTATGTTGAAAAAGGCCAACCTTTGGAGACTTTTGAAGACGCTAGTGTAGCTTACTCGAGCCTTGATCTTGATAATGATCAAACACCTATTCAAAAGGTAGAGCTTGAGGAAGATGCAATTAGTGCTTGGAAAAAATTCCTTAGGGAAAGATATGAGTCCGCGGAAGTGTATGAGCATTGCAACAATGAGGAAGTTATTCCAACTCCGGATCATAATAACGATCCTTCGCCTATTCAAAAGGATGGGATTGGGTGTGACTTACCTATTGTTATAAATGGTGTAACACCCTCACAAGAAGATCTTACAATTTATACCGACGAAAATCATTTTAGTGAATGGCCCGATTCCGATGATGAGAATGTTGAAGAGATGATGCTAGAGGATGAAACCAAATTGATTGATTTTGTGGAAGACCCAATTGAACTTGCCAAAGATTATAATGATGCCAAGACTTTGGTTAAGGTAGAAAATAACGATGAATGGTTGCAAGATTCGATAAAGGACCACGATATACAAGAGGTAAGTAATTCACATGAATTCTCTAAGGATGAAGAGGATTCCGCAAAACAAGAGATTGTGCAAGGTTTGTCTAACCCTTTGCCTATTGATTCTTCTCCTTTACCTCTTATTGGTTTGAATGTATGTGCTTCGAAAGTATTTTTGGATGATTTTGTTTCTAAATATCCACCATTGGAAACACTTGATGCTAACACTATGCAGGTTTGCCAAGAGGAATACATGGAAGTTCCCAAATTCTATGTTCTTTATATACTTCCGAGTGTGGACAAGAATAAGTGTGGGGGAAATTCCTATCGAGCGATAATTTCACTATTATTTTCTTGTGCTAACATTTGTATGGAGTTATTGTTTGCAAAACAGGTATTATGGGTGGATCCCCAAATTTTCCGATTGTTAGTATATGGGGAATGAATCTTACAAGAGCTAAGTCGGGCCGTCGACTTTAAAACAAGCGCTTAATGGGAGGCAATCCATAGGTTTTGTATTTCTTATCTTTTTATTTTTTGTTTTTTTTTTCTTTTTCTTGTTTCATATCATTTTAAAATTTCCTACCTTGACTTTACTAGGAGGATTCAATTACATTGAGGACAATGTAAGGTTTAAGTGTGGGGGAGTGGTTAAGCATGTATTTTAAAAAATTACAAAAAAAAATTTAAATTTTTTAAAAAAAAAAAAAAAAAGTTTTACATAAAACCTCCAACTTTTAGAGATTTTAGAGTCACTAGCATACTTCTAGGTATGTTTACATAGAGATTCTGACCGACATAATTGAACTTGGAAGTGTTAGAGAACTACATTCGGATTTCTTGTTTGTTAGAGTGTTAAATAATGGATTTAATCATGCCGGTGATGCAAATTTGGTGCAGGGAGAAATGCATTATTAGAGTTGCTGATCAATCATTAGTGGAGACTACCCGTATTCATATCATGTGAGGCACCGACCAGAAATTTTTCATCTAACTAAAGAGCTTTCTTTTGAGTGTGTGTCACCGTACGTTAATTCCGGGTAGAATGGTGAGCTACCCAACCTCCCACCAATAAAAGCACTACTCTTTGATCTCTTGAGTGCTAATTTTGTCAATCATGAGGGTGACGTCTATAGATGAAAGCTTCCTTCTTGTAGTTCGATTTGCAGTTAGCACCATTCTCTCTCTTGACAACAACGGATCCATAGAAACACCATCATCATCAACAAGGAGCGACATCAAAATTTACAAGGAAAGTTGGAGAAGTTCAAGGTTTACAAGCAACGGAATAATAAAAAAAAAAAAAACAAATTTCATATTCAATTAAAGCAACATACAAAGAGCAGATTTTTACATATATGTTGAAGACGTACACTACAATGAGGTAATTTCATATCCAAGTATGAAGACTTATTCACAAGAGCGAAGAAAATCAAAAGGTGAGAATTGTTGAAGTTTATGATTTCGAGACGATACAAGTTGTGAAGAATCAAGCGGTAAAATACTTCTCCCACGGCCATGGTTTATTTTGTATTTAATTTCTCTTGTAAATTCAAAAAAAAAAAAAAAAAAAAAAAAACAAGAGAAATATTTGTTTTATTTAATAAGCCGTGGGGAAGGAAAATCTATAAGGAAGTTTCAAGCGACAAGGATTTAAGGTAAATATGAGTTACAAATTGTTAAGGATTTATGAAATTCGAGAGTTTATCACCAATAGTTGAAACCGAAGACGAAGACCAAGAAGATAAAGACAAGGAGCGGAAGACGTTTCTATTGGATGCCGTGAGAGTGGTGTTATCATAATTGGCGATCGGATGTGAAGGTGAGTAAGTAATATCATCCTCGATAGTGGTTGATTTCCTTTCTTAGAGATCGTCAGAAAAATGGTTTTTCAAAAAAAGATGTGGGTTTTTAAAAATATTTCGGAAGTTGTCCTTCCCACCATTCAACGTGTTGCAGGAATTCTCTCTTCATTCCTACCTGCACACATGTGCGACCCATAAAAAAAGCCGTCTTTTTGAGTGCAATTATCATAAAATCCTTTTTGGTGAGGCAGAAGTCGAGGCGAAATGCTTATTGATCGTTTCTCAAACACGCGTTCTCTCATTATGGTGTGGTTATTTCTCACTCAACATTTAAGAATGAGAATATGTTCTTTAGTATTTCTAACTTCTTATTACTAGCATGCATAAACTCTATGTCATCATAACTCTTTGGATACTTAGGATGCTTGAACGCTTTGAAGTTGTGAGTTTTTAGTTTGATTTGCTCGAGGACTAGCAAAGTCTAAGTGTGGGGGAATTTGATAGGGTGTAGAATACATCTTATTTACTATCTATTGTTTATGCTTTCTTTGCTATTTTTCTTGTAAATTATGTATTTTACGCTTGTTTTGAGTTTTATAGCTACTATGGAGTCGCACGGAGGAAAAGAAGAAGAAATTATCCAATTTGAGCAAAAAGGGCGAAATTGTCATCTTACAGGCAAGTGATATATGGAGCTGACCCAAGGTTAAGGGATAACTCTCTTTTGGAGAAGTATTAAAAGACAGCCAACAAATGTGAAGGGGTTGCTAGATGGTTAGCCCTTAGCAAGGTAACCGGATACTGAATAACCAACCCTACTCTTATACCCTAAAATCGACTCATTCCTCTCATTCATAAATCCCACCTGAAATTAAGAAGAAGAAAAGAAATAAAACAGCGGCTGCGCTGTTGTCTCAGAGAGATCGAAGTAAGGATTAGAAACCGAGAGAGGAGATTGAATTTGAGAGAAAATCGATGATGGTTTGGGGCTGGAATCGAATCGAGAACAGAGATGAGTTCGAATTGATTGTGCTGCTGTTTAACTCAAGAGATGAAATTGAATCTGAAATCGAGATATTGCCGAAAAGCATTGAAATTAGAGGATCTGAATCGAGCAGTTCATGAAGTATATGTTGATGTTCGAAATACAAAATGGGTGAGAATCAGAAATTCATGAAGAATGATGGTTAGGGTTTGTGGAAGAACTGAAATTGAATGGGTTCTGGTGGTCTCTACAACTGAAATTGGTTGGTTTAGTTTGAATTTTAAGTTGCAGTTAGGGTTTCTGAAGATGAATTGGATGTAGATTGAAGATGTTGTATCTGAGATATGAGATTCAGAGAAGAAAGAAAATCTTGGCTTGTGTTATAATAGGTTTGGTGTTGTTCGAGGGAAACATTGGCTCATTGTGGAAGATGGATGGTGCTGTTGGTTGAACATGAGATACATATGGGGGTTTGATGGAGTCTGCTGGTGTTGTGAATGATACTGCTGGTTTACAGGGAACGATGGATTGAATTGTGAAGAGTGAGATGCTGCCGAGAAGAATTGGGAATGAGAAATTGATACAGAAAGAAGCTGATGATGAACAGATGTATGAAGTGAAGCTGTTGAACTAAATTAGATGTATGTTAGGAATTGTCACAGGGAAATGAAGCAGAAGTGAGGCCTGAATTTGGCCGGGAAATCCCAATAAATAGGCGAAACTCGGCCGGTTTTCTGCACCGGCGAGTCAACTCGGTGATGACCGATCCAGACGATTCATCCCAGCCTAGTCAGACCAGTTAGCCGAGTAAGATGCCGACTCGGTGGCTGAGTCACTCCTCTGCCTTGACTTTCTTGATTAACGGTTGACCGTCTTGACCGTTATTTATAACGGAACTTCAACGGAATATTCCTTGACGGAAAAGATGATTTCAGTGGCCGGATTCCGGCCATAATACCAGATTTCCGGCGACCAAAATTACAGATTTTTGTGTGGATTCTTCTCATGGGTGTAAAGACTTGGACTTGAAATTGGATGGAGAATTTGGCTCAAATTTGGAAAGAGAAGATGGAAGATGAGAAAGACTTGAATTTGGAAATTGAATTATTATGGAATGAGGATTCTATTCCTTGGAAGATTTGGAGAACATTGAAGCCTATAAGTAGAGAAGTTCTCTACACTTTTAGATATCTTTTACACATATCTTTTTACACATCTCTCTACACACACAACACTTGTGTTTTTGCTTTCAATTCTTCTTCTTAATTATTTGTGTGAACTTGAAAATTCACCTTTTAATTATTTTGTGTGAATTTCAAAAACATGAGTAGCTAATTTTCTTATTGATTGAGGATGAATTCTTAGTTCTTAATATATGATTTGAGTTTTGTTTCAATTCTATCTTGAAGTCTTTCACATGATTATCGTTTGTTTTTACTAATAGGAATGTTTATTCATTCATGATTGATTGATAGATTGTTTAGAGTGCACGCTAAATTGATTTGTTAGTTTAATCTAAATCTAGTATAAGTTAGGGAATAAGTAATCGTTCTTGACACTTTACACAAGTAGAAAACACGAGACCTTGCGGAGGGATTCCGTGGAGCGATTGTGTGTAAAAACAACGCTAGAAAGTGGACCAAGCGAACCGAGTTTAACTACTAGTACTAAACCTAAAATCATAGATCTTAATGCATTCGGGGAATTACATCTTGTAAGCGAACCTCAAGGTGGTTCTTTTGAATAGAATCTGATAACTAAGCGGACTTGTTACTCAGTGAAATAAGGGATTTTGGGGCTAGCTAAGCGAACCTGCTATCCTACGGTTAGTGATAATCTGTGACTAATAATATGTGGATGAAAAACATAACTTGAATCATTGTTTTGCAACGAAGAAGGATTCCTTGATCTTATCTCTCTTATTGATTTCAACTTTATCTTTTAATTGTTTTGTTTATTTTCTTTTCTTTTTACACCCCCTTTTGTGACAATTTTTACAACTAGAATCTCTTGCTCCTCGTGGGAACGAACTTGACTTCCATTATATTATTTTTAATTGAGTGGAAATAAGATATTAATTTGATTGCACCTATGACACGCATCGATATCGATCCCCACTTGGCGAAAGGCCATGGGCTAATCACTGAGTTCAAAGTTACTACGGGTGCATGTATCTTTTTGCCAAACTTTTGGCATTCATCGCAAATTAATGCCATATGTTTTGCATCTTCGTTCATATAGGGCTAGAAATATCCCATGGTTTTGGCTCGGGTTGTCAGGCTTCGACCCCGAGCTGTGATTTCCCGCGGCCCCATAATGTATCTCATTCAGTATTGATTGCCCTTCTTCTTTGCTTAGGCACCTTAACGGTGGCCCTAGGTAGGACTTTCTATACAAAACACTGTCTCGTAGTTCGTACACCGCTTCTTTGCTTTTAATTTTGTTGATCTCGCGTCATCCCTTAGGCAACTCTCCCGTCTCCAGGTATTGGTGGATGGGATTTTTCCAATCGCCGACTTCATATTTATCGACCGTAGTTACCGCTACAGATGCTTTTATGTCTACTGGCTCAGGTACAGATGGCATCAGGATTCTCATGACTCTGATGCCTTCAATGCTCAAGTTTGTTAGCATGGAGGCGATGTATGCCTGTGCATCTGAATGTCGATTATCTTTTCTGCAGATATGTCGGAACTTGATGTTTGGTATCTGGCCGATATAAAATTGGGCGAGCTCCCAATACTTCTGCAATACCGGGTCATGTATAGCGTACTGCCCGTTGATCTGCCTAATGACTAGTTGAGAGTCACTAGTCAGTCTGGATCCCCATTTTTACTATCATCCGCAAAGCATGTATTATGGCCTCGTACTCGGTGACATTGTTTGTTCCTTAAATTCAAGCCTAAAGGAGTGAACCATCTTCTTCCCCTTTGGTGTGGTAAATACTAGCCCTAGGCCCGACCCGTCTTTATGGGACGACCCTTCTACAAAGATTTCCCACCATGTCGGACTGCAGGTTTCAAGGAGGTCGTATGGATCTTCTCGGTATTCTTCCATGCCTGGAATGTCTTCGATTTTGTCTTCATCGTTTAAAGGAAAATCTGCCAGAAAGTCATCCACTACCTGTGCCTTTACTGCCGTTCTCATCTCGTAGAAGATGTCGAACTGTTTGATTTGAGCACTCCATTTAGAGATCCGTCCCGACCTTGCTGCATTGTCGAGCACTGATTTTATGGAAGACTTCATAAGCACTCGAATTTTGTGAGTTTGGAAATACATTCGAAGCTTTTGTGTTGCAAACACTAAGGCTAGTATCAATTGCTCAATTCTGGTGTATTTCTTCTCCGCTGGGTTCATGGTTTTGCTTATGAAGTACACAGGCTTCTCTTCTGCCCCCACATTTTTGACTAAGACTGCACTTATGGCATAACTCGTTGCCCCGAGATATAGGGTAAGCACTTCATCGGGCTCGGGTCTTTGTAACACTAGTAGGCTCGCGAGATGTTGCTTAATCTTTTGGAATGCCTCCTCACACTCCTCGCTCCACTTTAATTTTTCTCATTTTCTTAGCGTCCCGAATAAGTATTTACATTTACCCGAAGACCGTAAAATGAATCGCCCTAGTGCTGCCAAGTTCTCGTTTAACCGTTGTACATCTTTTATTGTCACCGGGGACGACATTTCCAAAACAGCTCTAATCTTGTCCGGATCAGCTTCTATACCTTTATCAGTGATTATGTATCCAAGGAACTTACTTGAGGTAACCCAAAAAGTGCACTTGGCCGGGTTCACTCTCATCTTATATTTTCTCATGGTTTGAAAGATTTCCCGAAGTTCGTCAATATGGTTGGCTGCCACTTTGCTTTTGACTAACATGTCGTTCACATAAACCTCAATGGTGTTGTGTATTTTGTCCTCGAACATGTCCTCCACCAACCTTAATACGTGGCGCCGGCGTTTCTCAATCCGAATGGCATTTTAGTGTAACAATATAGCCCAATGGGTGTAAAGAAAGATGTATGTTCTTAATCCTCGGAGCCAGGGGATTTTATTGTATCCCTAGTACCCGTCCATTAGTGTTATCACCTTGTATCCAACTATGGACTCCACTAGTTGATCGATACTGGGGAGAGGAAAGTTGTCATTCGGGCAAGCTTTATTCAAGTCACTAAAGTCGATGCAGATCCTAACTCCTCCATTCCTCTTAGGGACTATCACCATGTTAGATATCCATTGTGGATATTGAGGTTTTCGAATAATCCCAGCCACTTGTAGTTTCTTTAACTCGGCCTCTACCGCTGCTTGTAGCTCGGGTGCAATTCTACGCATTTTTTGTCGGATCGGCTTGAACTTGGGATCTATCCTTAGGTGATGTGAGCATACCTCCGGGTCAATCCCCTCCATATCATGCATTTGCCAGGCGAATACATCCATGTGTTCCTTTAATAGAGTTATCAGCTGCTCTGTTTGTTCGTCCGATAGCAAGGTTCCAATTTTTACTAACTTAGGTTCTTCCTCGGTCCCTAAGTTGATCTGTCGGGTAGACTCTAAGGCCGAGAAGTTGGGCTTTGATTCTTCAACTGACGTCGCCTCCTTTGATTGCTATAAGATCTCTTTCTCGCCTGTTTCGTAGGCTGTAATGGCTTATGAGAGTACCTTCTACAATTCTTCTGCTGCTTTAACTTCCTTAGCTTTGTTATTTTCTCGGCACTGCCTTGATCGCCTTTCTTCATTTTGTTGAATATCTAGCTTCATGCATTGTATTGCAGCCTGGGGATCCCCTAATACTTCCACAACCCCTCGATAGGATGGGAACCTTAATCCCTGATGGTATGCCGACGCCACCCCTTTGATGTCGGCGATCCAAGGCCTGTCGAGATTTGCCTCATAAGGCGATACGACATCCACTACACAAAAGGTGGTAAGTGTGTCCAAATATCCCTATCCATCCGAGACTTTGAGAGTGACTTCTCCCTTTTGCACGGTCACTATACCGTTGAAGCCGTGGATCCGATAAGTTGAGGGGATTAAAATGTCATCAGGTAGCTCCATTCTTTTAAACGTGTCGTAGAAGAGGACCTCGACTAAACTCCCACTATCCATCAGTATTATTTTCACTCCCTATTCCTCAATGAGTAGGGTGATCACTAAGGGATCTCCATGTGCTTGGTCATTCTATGGGACATCTTTTGCTGAGAAGGTGATCGGCTGCATCATCCATGGTTCCATGGGCAAAATTTTTGCTACGCTAAAGATATCCTTTCCCGCTCGATCTCTCTTATGAATTCTTGAAGTAATTTCGGTTCCTAAATCGAACCCTTGAGTTGCCGAGTGTGAGATGGTGTTGCAGGAGAACTGGGTTTCGCGATCGATCCTTACTTGGTGTATAGGGGCGTCGGGTTGAATAGGCGTCGGCGCGGTCTTAACAAAGTGTCGCAAGTACCCATCTCGGATTAGATGCTGGACAATGTCTTTCACCTCTCGGCAATTTTTAGTCGAGTGACCTCGATACTGATGGTAATGACAAAACTCGGGATGGTTTCTTGTCTCATAAAATTGGATTCCCCTAGTCTTCGGGTACCTAATGTCGTTTCTCTTTTCTACTTCCTTGAATATTTCTTCCAACGGTGCGTTTAGAGGCGTGTAAGTTCTTGGTTCATGACGTGGCTTCTTTCCCTTCTCGACCCATTCTTTCTTGCTCGAGACTTGCTGTGGTGACATTGGCCTTTTCTCCGATCGTTTTGAATCTCCATGAGGGACAGGTTCCACCGTCGCGCTGGATTCTTGTACTCCTCTATCCTGCGCTCCCTCTTGTATTTCCTCGAATGCGATGTAATGCTCTTGCATCTTCGTCATCTCCCTTAAAGTTTGTGGTTTCTCAGTGTACATTGCTATCCAAATGGGCTCATATTTTCCTAATGAATTTTCAAACCCGAAGATCTGTTGGTCGACAGGTACCTTCCCGATATCGGTACACAGCTTCCTCCATATGTCCGTTAGAGATCTTAAGGGTTCCCTGAACCTTTGTACCAGTGTGAATAGCTTATTTACCCTTGGGCGAGCAATGTTATTATGCATATAGGTTTCAAGAAATGTTTCCACTAGGACGCCATAATTGCCAATGGACTCATCGGGCAGGGTGTAGAACTAGTTCTTCGCCTCGCCTTCCAGACTTTCCGGAAAAAACTTGCACATGACCACATCATAGTTTTTCCACTGTAGTAGAAACATGTTATACATCTTGATATGCTCTCCTGCATCGCCGGTGCCATCAAATATGGATGGGAAGGTAGGTAGTGTACACTTTGGGGGGAATGTAATTCGTTCAATCTCCTTGGTAAATGGAGTTTTATGTGCTTCGCTGATCACTTCTGCCAACTTGTTATCCTCGCCGTCCCCAGCCAACTTCTTAACCATCTGCTCAAGCTTCTTGAGCTTAGCCTTAGTTGTCGCGTCGGGTATCCCATTTTATAATTCTCCATCAGTCGAGGAGCTCTCGGGAGTACCATACCCACTTCTAGTACGGCTAGGGTCGGGTACACGTTCTCGGCCAGGAAGTGGAGTCCGAGTACGTCTGGATCGGGTGTGGTTACTGGAGGTTCCTCGGCTCGATGATCCTCGTGACCGAGATCTCTGGTTTCGAAGTCGATAGTTTTCATGCTCTAGGGACAAATTTCTTCTCTGCAATTCCCTCATCAAGTGTTCCTGCCTTCTATGGTTTGCCAGAATTGCTATCAACGTCGGGTCAGTACTCTCATGGCTGGAATGACCATTTACATGGTTTCCTACCATGTTAGGTGGTGGAGCCGGTGGTGCCACAGGAGGATCTATGGGGGGGAGTGTAGGACCAGAATATCGCAACACCAATACCCTTGCGAAATCCATGAACGACACACTACGAAGATATCGCAGATTGGTAATAAAATTGACGCAACGGATGACGACAACCTGAACACGAGAAATATGTGAAGACCTAGCGAGATTTAGGAGTGTTGCGAGATTTAGCATTTGTACACTTGCGATAATGTCGCAAGCTAGATCCGAAAATAAAGGACAGCTTAGCTGTCATCCACTATGTAATGCCCTATATAAAGAACCGAACATGCTTAAGATAAGGGGGATCTTTTGAGAGTAGAGAGAAAGTCTAGAGTAACAATTATATTCTTGATTTCATAACCTTCTTGTAAAAATTATAACTCAATTAATAAAAAGGTTGATTGTTGATCTTAAAGATGTGTTGAATATCACGAATTCTTGTGAGGGATGTATTGTAGGATTTCCTGCAACTACATATGGCGCTAGAAACAGGGACTGGAGATTGATATTGTGATTTGAAGGAATTTGGAGTAATAGGTAACGAATTTTACATAATTTTTAAACAACTTATAAAGATTGAAAAATGGCTAGAACAAGAAATATATCAAAACAACCAACAACTGTTAGAAGGAGTAGGAGGCTTGCTGGAAGAGAGAGAGATGAAACTGAGGAATCTCTAAGAGTGCACACAAGAAACAATGGGGAAAATCAAGTTCAACCGCCAATTCAACGTACACCAATACAAAATAGAACTGTGGATTATGACAGAGTGAGTGTACATACTTGGCAATCAGATTCTGCAGATAAAATGGGAGAAGAGCAGCAATTAGGAAACAATGGACGAGAGGAGAGAGATCAAGAATTAATTTGAGGAATAATTCATGGAAATGAAGAGATTGTAGCGTTAGAAGCATATGAGGCAAACAATACATGAAGAAAGGCGATTAGAAGCGGAAGAACGTGCAAATATGACATGGCAAAATCATGTGTTGAGGATGGAAAACATGAGATTACAAAGTAGAAGGTCAAGAAGCACTACAAGGTCAAGTTCAAGATCAGTTAGAGAAGAAATAAGACAAAATTTTCCTATAGAAAATGCTAATGAAGAAACTCGAGAGGGAGTACAAAATCTAGGCGAAGAACGTCGCGAAGGAAGAGAAATAATGGAAGATCGTTATATCCAACGTGCTGAAACTCTTCAAAATGGGCAAAACGATAGAAATCAGGAAATAAACAACGTCAGGGGCGAAATAATCAAGATGGCGAAGAATATCAGGAAGAATGAAGGAGAATATTACATGGGAGAGAAGTTCAAAGAAACCGATAAATAATTGAAGAAGAAATTGAGAGACACTACGCTGAACAAGCACGTTTAGCTTACGAGAGGGAAATACTGAGAGCAGAAGTGGAAGAACAGGAGCTGCAAGAGGCAATTCGCCACAACAATCATGATAATCGAGAAAAAAGGCGTGAACAAAATCGCAATAATGGTAATATCAATGAAGAATATGATAGAGTACAAAGGAGAGCTAAAAGGCGGCAAAGAAGAGAAAATGAGAAATATAATGGTGTGCGAATTCATGAAAGAAATGAAAGAGAAGATCGCAGATAAAGACGATAAGAAAATGATGAACAAGAAACTCAAAATAGATATGAACGTAGAAGAAGAGAGGCGGAGTTAAAAAGACCAGTGGATCCAAATTCTGGTGTAAATGAACAAATTTTGAGAGAGCTAGCGGAAATGAGAGGGATGTTAAATAATAAAAAAGAAGGAGGTAAGATACAACTGGATGAAGCCATAGAAGAAGCTGCGAAAACCCCATTCACACAAGAAGTACAATTAGGAGGAATACCCCAAAGTGCAATTTACCTGCGTTAACCAACATTTTTGATGGAACAACTTGTGCAGTACAACACATCAAAGCTTATGTGAGATGTATGCTACAATGGGAGAACCATGATGCTATATTGTGTAAATATTTTGCATCAAGTTTAACAGGAGAGGCCTTAAAATGGTTTGAAGGTTTACCAAAGAATACCATAACATCTTTCAACCATTTGCAGGCTATATTTTTAGTAGCGTATATAAGTAATAATTCCTCGCGACTTAGCATTGAAGATGTATTTGGGTTAAAGCAAAGGGTTGGCGAAAGCTTGAAGCATTTAATTGTGAGGTGGAAGACAATGTGTAGTGATATGGATGGTCGTGTGGACGAAAGATATCTAATTCTGTCATTCATTAACGCTATGTTCGCAACTAATCTGTTATACATTCAAATTTTCAGAATCAAGAATACGATCACAATGACTGAGTTGCGAGAACTTCAGGAGGAGTATATTGCTCTTGAGGAAAAGCAAAATGAGATGGAATCATACCCCATTGCGAACACAAGTTCAAAAGCAAATAATGCAACCTTGTTACCTAAGTTGATAAATACGATAATGGCGAGCACCTCGAAAGGGCAACAAGAGAGGATAATGGGTGATAATCAAAAAAGAAAAGCTAGTAGCTATGGGGAGTCGTGATCAAGAAGAATTCGAGAGAGAGAGAAATTTCTATAGCCGTGGTGGAAATAACAAAATCCAAAGACTTGATCGATGGAGAATTGGACCTCAAATTTGGAAAGAGAAGGTTTTTTTTGAAGAGCAAGAAACTTATGGAGGTCGCCTATAAATAGAGGCAAAACTATCACTCTCTTAACATGAGTAGAGGACAACGAAGCCACAAGATAATATGGGAAGAAATCAAAATTCCACCTTTGAATGCTAGTGTGGAGAAGATATGGGAAGCTATAATCCTAATGAAAAACATACCCGCACCGTGGAACATGGGGAGTGAACCACCTCCAAGCTACAAAATTAATGAATTCTGCTCTTATCATCATTTCCATGGACATACAACAAATGACTGCAGAAATATAAAGAAAATCATTCTCAGGATGATAGATCAAGGAAAATTAAATCACTTTCTAGTAGGACAAACTCAAACTCAAGCATTACCACCTCCTCCAGAAATTCGCAAGACAAACACAGCAAAAGAAAGAAAAACATCTGTGATTGAAGTTGGCGCAAAGGAAAAGAATATGTTTTGTAACTCTATCGTACACTCATACAAGACAATTGAAGATTTTCACGATAACACTCTCAGCAGGGTTTTCGCAAGAGATGCCGATAATAGAGAAATAATGAACATTGCGAAGACATCGCCACTGGAAGAATGGCAAAAGCAGACTATCTCTTTTACCGTAGAAGAAGTACCTGAGGGTGGAGAAATGCACGACAACCCATTAGTGGTAAATTTGGAGATTAACCCAAAACCTAGCGAGGATGAAGATGATGAAGCTGAGAATTCATGGGCAATCAACAATTTTGATCGAAATCTTTGGAAGTTCCGTGAATATCCTTTTTATCATACTTACAAAACTATGGGAGGGAAAGATGAAGATCTAATACCTTCAACTTACAAAATCTATGGTTTTAACGGTACTGCAATAAGCCTAAAGGAGAAGCTCATATGCGAATTCCACTGAAAGGATTGTCCTCTGAAATTTTATTCTGTGTAGTCGATGTGGAATCACCATACAACGCATTGATTGGACGACCTTGGTTACATTATATTCTAGGTGTGGCATCGACTTTCCATCAATGTATCAAGTTCCCTCATCCCACTGGTATTGGCATCATAAAAGGAGATTGGATTGAAGGAAAGAAGTGTTATGAAATTGATATAGAATCTTGCGAAGAAAGAGCTGCGAAGAATAAGAATTGGAAACACAACATCAAAGAAAAACAAAAAAGTGAAAGATTGATGGTAGATGTAATAGAACAGAAAGAAGAAGAAATGCTGCGAAACCAATGCACGCTAAAGATAAGAAGTGGCGAAGGCTTCGCAACAGACAAGAAAATAACAGAAAAATTAAAAAGTGCAGAGGCAGAGAGGAGCAGAAGTAAGAGACTTAAAGAGTGAATGTATTTGTTGATTTTATGACTGAGAAGAAGGGAAGATGTATGGTTGATCTTAAAAAAAAATATATTTTTTGTATTGGCAAAAGAGTTGCAAAGATGAGATTGCGAAATTGTAAAAGAGCCGATATGCAGAAGAATAAAATATATTTTATGAATTACAAAGATGAGATTGCGAAATTACAAAAGAGCTAATATGCAGAAGAAAAAAAGAAAACAATCAGAAAGGGGCGAACCTGCTATGGCGTACACCCTAGTTCGTGAAATCAAAATTTCGCAAGAGGCAAATGTAAGACCTAAAGTACGTCATAAAAGGGGGTACCTGTTGACATGGCTCAGGGAAAAGGTTACACCGCCCCTGGAACCTGAGTCATGGAGATTTGGGGTCAATAAATCCCATCCAGGAGAGGTACCTCGTATTTTCAACCTAAGATTATGACTCAGGTTGGACGACTGAGGGTCTCTTCTAAGGAGTCAGCATCTGATCAAGGTGCCGAGGTACACGGTTGATCTAAGAGTGTCTGGGGAATTTGAAGTGTCTCGGCCATTCTTGGCAAATCTTGATGTATGCTGCACTCGTCCCGAAGAAAACTCCACTTAGGGTGCAGTCTCGTAACCAAAAGCCCTATAGGCAAAAGGGATAAGAGGCTGCGAAAACAACTGGTTGTTGTTAAGACCGGATGGGAGGAGCCAACCTTGTATGGTAGAGGTACGCCTCCTTAAAGGGGAAACCAAGGGGAAGATAAGGGCGGCACCCTCCATTAGGGAGCTTATAAGTGTCTTAAGACGCAAATTTCACGAGGCTTTATTTTCGCAAGAAAATTTAGGCTTGTCATTTTTGTGCGACAATCCTGAAGAGGCAATAATACAAAAGAAAAATATAAGACGAGATCAATGGGTCAGTACATGAAAGTGTAAGGACGTCCTGCGATTTCGTCGCAAAACGGCAATGTCATGGGGCTTTATTTTTGGAAGAATTTTTAGGCCTGTTATATTGTCGCAACAAAAATTTCAAAGAAAGAGTTAAGGCAAGATCAATGGGTTTGCATGCAAATGCAAAGACGTTCTGCGATTTTGTCGCAATGACAAGAGGTGGCGCAATAAGACCTTTAACTAGGAAGGCAAAATAAGACCACATAAGAGAAAAGAAAAACTAAAATCTTGGAAGTAACCAAGAAATACCTACTTGTGAAAATTCAGCAGAAACAGTTGCGAGATTGAGGCATGAATACATATCGCTATTCGAAAGTAGCTTGCTTAATCTTTCATCTGAATACAAATACCAGAGGCAAGTATGGGAATGTATAGAATAAAAACATGTTATTTGTCTTCATATGATAGATTTACACACTCATAAAATAAAAGGTTGATAATATATTGATTAATTATATTGCAAAAAATAATTGCTATTTTAACATGTGCAGAAAGGAACAACAAAGGTAGAGCTTGTATTTCAAGATCCAAGAAATTCGCAGCAAAAGATTACAAAAATAGAAGATTAAAAGAATGAATGTACAGATATTACAAAAAGAGAAGGAAGAAAATAGAACTATTTCTCGTTTGATTCTTCTTCTTCATCATCTTCATCAGATCCTTCTACTTCTTCAACTCCATCAGATTCCTCTTCTTCACTAGCATCGCTGTCAGAGATATCCAGAGAAGGCACATTCTTGGGAATTTCTTCAAGAAGGCAAGGATATGCATAATGAGGGATACTATTGTCGTCGCAGACCATTTTAATAGTCTGATTGCGAAAAAGAGTAGCATCATTCTTAAAATTCGCAACAGTAATCTTTAGTTGCCTCTTCAATCTAGAATATTTATCATCCCGAGAAGAAAGGTTCTTTGCGAGTTGCTCCTTCTCAGACTCAAGTTCTTCAATTCTTTTACGAAATCTCTCTTCAACTCCTGCGAACATGTGACAATGAATCAGCAACTTAACGACAATTTCATGAAAGACAAACAGTTAAATAAAGAAGAACAATTAACAACCTTCTCTCGTCGTAAATCATATCCCTAACCAAGGTCGTATGCTCAGCTTGAAGACTAACATTAACACCTAAATTATTTCTGGCGTCATCTAGAACTTTCGCAGCCCAAGCAAATTCATCGTCATTATTTATGAGAAGAAGTTTGCTAATGCTTGAGCACCTTGTCTAGCGATGCGATCTTTATCATCTATGAGATCACTGATTTTGGTTCTTAAATTATTAAATTTTCTTTAGAATTAAGATAGAGACGCTTAAATTGGTTGGCTAAGCCTAAACTAGATCTATGATCAATTTCTAAGAGGCGAAATTTGGATTGAAATTCATTTAGAGGAAGAGATTTAATCTTGTCATTTGAAAAATTGTTCAAAGAATTGTTGAGGTGATCAAGAAGAGCATTGTTATCCTAGGGTCAGGGAATGAGTGAAGAATAATGGCTTCATCAGAAAGGTTATAGACGTCTGCGAAAATGGTAAGTCAGATGAGGGAAGATAATGAGAGAACAAAACAAAGGAAAATAGAAAAGTCTCATACCATAAAGTTGTTGGTTGGCACTTTGAAGACTAGATATCTTATTCTTCTGAGTGGAAGAATCAGTTTCTAATTGCTTAGTCTTCTCGCGAAGAGTAGCAGCTTCAGCTTCCAGTTCTTCATTTCTCTTGCGAAGTTGAAGATTCTTCTTTTCAAGAATACCGCGCCTTTTCTCAAGATCTGAGGCAACATCGAAGGAAGCTCTCCCGGTCTGTAAAGGAGAAATTATCAAGATATAACTTAAAATCAAAATTATGAAGAAATAGGGGAACAAAGACATACCAAGACACCAAGCGAATTTAGAAAGCTGGGAGTCACTGATCTGGAGACCCCATGAAGAGAATCATCACCCTCTAGTAAAGGAGCATCACAGATACTCGCGAGAGCTTTGCACGTACTAGAGAGATGATCATCTCCAATCCCTTGCATGGAGTCAGAGAAGATGCTGGACAGTTGTGCCATAGAAGATTCAGTTCGAAAATCCTCCTTTGCGAGAGAAGTATCAACATCATCATTATCTTCATCATCAGAGCTCTCGCTGGACTGAAGATTTGAAGGAGAGTGAGAGTTAATCTTTCGTTTCTTTGAAGGTGGGGCATTGGACTTCTCCCTGCGAAGAGGAACTTTACCCTTGCCTTTAGTCTTCGCAACCTTAGAACTTTCTTTCTTCTTTAACAACTTCAACACCCACCTTCGCACACGTATGAAGATAAGAAACAGAGGAAACAATATTGTTAAAAATAATAAAAGAAAATATTTCTTACTTCATCCGTGATCGAACGGAGTGCCGCAAGGGTACTTGCCTTAGCAGTCCTTTTGTAGATTTTTCTTAACTTGGTAACTTAAAAATTTCGCAAGATTTGTAGATATAAAAAGGGGTGAAGATTATAAACTGAGTTAAATTTAAGAAAAATACCTCTTTCGCTTTCTCTGGCCAATTAAGTACCCAAGGTTGATAATTGGCGATATTCGCAGGAAGAACATTTGAACCTGAAATGTAAGGTCCTTTCAAAACCAACGGAAAGACGCACCATCTGTCGTCTTTAGAGTGGCGAGGAATATTGTTCTTGCCAGAATGCCAGTCGATATCCTGCATAAGTATTTTATCGTTGGAAACATTTGCTCTTCTCTTCAAGCGAGCATCCCAGCGAGTTCTATCATTCTTCATGTTTATTACTTCATAGTTTTCGAAGAAGCTTTCCACTGTATATTTTTCGGCGAATATCTCTAAGTCCTCAAATTTAGGATCTCTGGATTCTTTTGGGTAAATAGACCCTTTACCAGCACCACGGTTTGCGAACTCAAGCATTAAGCGGATACAATCCCCACTCAATTGGTAGATGGCTCGCGAGAATTTCGCATGAACAAGAATTTCATAAAATAAGGGAAAATCAGGATTATAGAGGGGAATGGGAAGGCCAGCGAGAATCTGACCTAGCGAAATTATGATTTCCTTATCATCACAATGATGATCAGAAAACAATTTGGCATAAATAATGGATTTAGATTCTTGATTAGGAATGGTGGTTAATATGAAGCCCTTCTCTTCGAAATCTTTCTGAACTTTGTCCAGAGAAGTTTCATATTTACGACCAACTGGAGGCATTTTCAGAGTATGGGAATGAAGATAAAATCGAAGATCGAAAGGAGTAGAAAGAAGAAGATTTACAGCAGCAGAAGCGGAAGTTACGGAGAGATGTTGAAGAAAAGTTGCAGAGAAAATAAGAAAGAAAGTAAAAAAGAAGAAGAGAGGAATAAGAAAAATATATATAGAGAGAAGGATTCTCGAAAAGATAAACACATTTAATGCGAAGAGTAGACATGAACGGTTGAGAAATAGCAGTTGAAAAAGACGTGTCAAGAAATGGATGGAGGAAGAGATACGTGTAATAAATTCTGCGTAAAAGTACAGAATCATGTCAATGCAGAAAAATATGAAAAGATGAACAGTTACGGCATTTTGAAAGTACTAGTTCTCATGAAATTCTCCCCTTCGCAGAGAAGACATGAGAAGAGGCAATATGTAGGACCAGAATATCGCAACACCAATACCCTTGCGAAATCCATGAACGACACACTACGAAGATATCGCAGATTGGTAATAAAAATAACGCAACGGATGATGACAACCTGAACACGAGAAAGATGTGAAGACCTAGCGAAATTTAGGAGTGTTGCGAGATTTAGCATTTGTACACTTGCGATAATGTCGCAAGCCTGATACGAAAATAAAGGACAGCTTAGCCGTCATCCACTATGTAATGCCCTATATAAAGAGCCGAACAGGCTTAAGAGAAGGGGGATCTTTTGAGAGTAGAGAGAAAGTTTTGAGGAGAGAGAAAGTCTAGAGTAACAATTATATTCTTGATTTCATTTCCTTCTTGTAAAAATTATAACTCAATTAATAAAAAGGTTGATTGTTGATCTTAAAGATGTGTTGAATATCACGAATTCTTGTGAGGTATGTATTGTAGGATTTCCTGCAACTGCAGGGAGGGTTGCGGCTGGTGGAATGTCTCTGGTGTTATTGCCCATCTCCAAACGTAC
The DNA here is from genome assembly GCA_023531295.1 of Papaver armeniacum. NCBI lineage: Eukaryota > Viridiplantae > Streptophyta > Magnoliopsida > Ranunculales > Papaveraceae > Papaver > Papaver armeniacum. The sequence continues at coordinate 40,228 of JAJJWW010006012.1, forward strand.
CTGTCTAAGCCTCTCTCCCTCTTGATCCAGGGAAAATCGATACTCCGCACGTTGCCTTGCTCGCCTACTGTCTTCTCGCATCATTTGTGCTTCCTCGTCATCCTCTGTGTCCGATGCAGTCATTCCATCCATCATGTCCCCTGGTCTCAATTGGCTCGGGTTGATCCGCAATCCCCTTGGATAAAGATCATCGTCTCGTCCAAGGTCGACTTCTTCGTTGATGATTGCTATACCTCCACTCGGCGCTTGGGACTCTTCCTGCTGATGTTGTCGACTGTTTTGTTGTCGAGAACCTGTCACTCCCTCCTGCGCACTAGTTCCTGCTACAGTCCGATTCCTCAGGATTCTGTCCGTCCCGGAAGTACTTGCCATCGGCTCGGGTATGATCGATACTCTTCGGCTCGCTCGTCCCTACCTACGTCGGCAAAATTGATAACACCTCACTTTGGACTGTTTTTGAAAAGGTTAAGGATGAAGTACAGCAGTTCTGAATTTCAGAAAAAGAAAAAGTTCAACCAAGTACGATTCCTTTTCACTTCGACATGCTGATCTCAGCAAATTAGGTAGTTTTGACTAACAAGGCCATTTTTTGAAAAGGTGCTTTGCTAAGTCTCTTTTGGTACTTTTCCCATGTATTAATCATTATTTGTCCTAACATTCCTTGTGCCATAAATCATTAATCATCCGTACGCTTGATCGGAAAATTTCTTTCTTGGCCAGGGTTTGTAATGATGACTTCCGTCAATCGTTTTGCCGGTGTCTCAACTACACGGGTTGCCAAAAGAAGGTTTCTCGGCCTTTTGGATTTCTAATGGCGATGTAGGGATCTTGTTATAGGATTAGGGTGAGACTATCATTGATGTGCTCACCATACCCCTTCTAGCCATAGCTTTGGAAACCCTAACTCAATGATTTTGAGTAGGTTTTTTCCGCTGCTACTATTGTGTTTCATTAACCCACAACGAGATATGACCAGTGAGATGAAGTTTCATTCTAGCTTCTACCAAGCATCAAAGATGATCTTTTTGAGAGCTTTGAATCTTTCTAACAGCTCTTCTTAGTCATATAAGGAAACATGATCAACTATAACTCATACTTGAGATCTTACAACTATTTCAAGGATTTTGACATAAAGAAAATGCTTTCAAAAACAAAACAAATCACAAGTTTCTTTGACTCAAAATCGTAAGTTAAGAAGAGTTTTGCTTAGCATGAGATGAGAACAAGATGGTTCAGACTGTTGACAGAGTTTTTCGACTCAAATGAAGGCGATGTGAGTTTCACCAAAGGTTGAACAAAAACTAATATAAAAGACTTGAGCTTTGGAGAAAAGATTAATTTAACAGACTCATCTATCAACTCATATGCTTCAACCACAAGAGTATTTCACTTAGCATCAACTATCATCCAGAGATGTTTTAAGAGCTTTTGAATCTCTCTTTAATGGCATTTATGCAAGGTATCAAAAGATGTTACACGGTCCCCTTAGTCGGCGCCAGAATGTAGATGTGGAAAATCCTACAACTACATCCAAAGAATCATAAACACACACACCATGAAGTAAACAAACAAGAAATGCATAAGAACACAAGATATACGTGGTTCAGTATGATTACCTACGTACACGGGGGTAAAGGGATGATCTTATTACTTGATTCAAGGCTATAAAGTGTGTATCTCACTTTCTAGCTCTTGATGTTCTTTCCCTCCCTTCTGATTACTTGGTCCTTAGCTCTCAACATGGCTCTCTATTTATAGTTACACATGATGATACATTGCAAGTTACATTGTAAGTCGTGGCACATCTTCCTTGATATCCTTCTCGGGCCAGGGATGATGTCTCTTCCGAGATACTGGACCGAGCCTAGTGATACCTTCTCCCGACGTCCTATCATCCGGTGTTGTTTGCTTAGTGAGTATAGCCGATATCTCCCTTGGTATTCTTAGCCGAGTCTTACTTTGACCAGATTCTCCTTATCTTCTCAACTACTTCGTCAGTGCATTTATTGCTCTTGTACTCGATGGCTATCTCTTCTGTCACCTCCGACCTTTACACGTATTGTCTTCACGAATTCACTTGGTGTCTCTTTTCTCGCGCCAAGGCCGGGTAAAATAATTTGGTGCTTCACCCTTTATCTGCTGTCGATGCCTCACTACCTAAGATTGCTCCACCTAGATCTCTGGATTATTCACACCTACAAAAGTAATTGAGTTGAATCGACGTTTGTTACGTAATACGGCCACACCACTTATTAAATCTCTCAAGATTCAATGTCTAAGCTCTGTATGTACTAAGGGATAATCACACTAAAGGGTGTTCATGCATGAACTATTACCGACCTTTTTTTTTTTTGTAAACTTAAAATGAGAATGAAGTTGATTGCATCTATAAACTATTTCTAATGAATGTGGAAGGAAGCATGATGCGAGTCGTGACCACAGCAAATTAATCAATATTTTTCCACCTAATTAACAAGTAATATAGTGTAGTCAAGTTCGTTCCCACGAGGAGCAAGAGTTTTTAGTTGTTTAATTGTCACAAAGAGGGGGGTTTATAAAGCAAAGAAAATAAACAAAGCAATTCAAAGATAAAGTTGAAATCAATAAGAGAGACAAGATCAAGGAATCCTTCTTCGTTGCAAAACAATGAATCAAGTTATGTTCTTTTCTACTTGTTATTAGTCACAGACTATCACCAACCGTAGGTAAAGCAGCTAGATCAGTGCCAAACCTCTAAATCCCTTGTATCACCGGATACAGAAGTTCTCGACTACCGGATTCTATTTACCAAACCACCTAGTAGTAGATCACTCAAGATGTAATTTAAATAAATGCATTAAGATTTATGAACTTATTAGGTTGATATTAGTAGTTAGACTCTTAGATCAAGGTCTACTTGCTAACGTTGTTTTCACACACAATTGCTCCACGGAATCCCTCCGCAAGGTCTCGTGTTTGCTACTTGTGTAAAGAGTCAAGAAAAGATTACTTATCCCCTAACTTTCACTAGCTTTAGATTAAATTAACAAATCAATTTAGCGTGCACTCTAAACAATCTATCAATCAACCATGAATGTATAAACATTCCTATTAGTAAAAACAAACGATAATCATGTGAAAAACGTCAAGATAGAATTGAAAACAAAACTCAAATCATATGTTAAGAACTAGGAATTCATCCTCAATCAATAATAAAATTAGCTACTCATGTTAAGGAGTTCACACGAAGAATAAAGAAAAGAAAAGTGTTGTGTGTGTATGTAAAAGGTGTGTAGAAGTCTATATAGAAAAGTAGAGAACTTCTCTATTTATAGGCTTCAATTTCCTTGCAATTCTCTTAGGAATAGAATCCCTTTCCCTTTTGCAATTCAATTTCCAAGTTCAAGTCTTTCTCAAATCTTCCATCATCTCTTTCCAAATTCGAGCCAAATTCTCCATCCAATTCCAAACCCAAGTCTTCACACCCATGAGTCTAGAATATTCTTCACAAAATTCTGCACAAGTTGGATCGCCGGAGAAATCCTGGGATCACCGGAAATCAGCACCGGAATAGTGCTGGTGGGACCTGAAATTCTCCTCCGGCTAGGGAATATTCCGTTCAGATTCTGTTAAGTTTTAACTGTCAGACTGACGGTCTTCCGTTAGTCAATGGGTCAAAGAAGGGGAGTCAGCCGAGCCGGATTAGACATCCGATCGGCTCGATCGTCTTACTCAACTGAGTCACATGGATGGATCGGTCATCGAACTCGTCCGAGTAGAAAATACGACAGAGTTTCCTCTGTTTCAGGTGTATTCCCAGGCCAAGTTTAGGCCGTTTTTAGCTCCATTCCTGTTAAGAACCTAACATTCATCTAAGCAATTTAAAACATTCATCCCTGTACAGAGCTTTAGACAGCCTATTCCGGTGCGGTGCCTTGTTCTTTCTTATCAACTGCATTTGCATCAGTGAATCAACAACAGCCCTGTAAACCATTCCAACATCACCAGCACTACCCTGTACAGCAGCATCACGGCTCTATCACTTTCTCATTCCCAACTCTTCTCGGCAGCAACTCAGTACAATCGACAGCAACATCAACTCCTAAATCCATCAATAACCCAGTGCAACTACTCGATTCGTCTCTAATCCATCACCAAAGCCACGAACCCATTCTTCAATTCAGGAACCCTAGTTCCTAATTTCAATCTCTTCTTCTCTGCGTATCAATGAACACCACCATCTCTCCATCTTGAACCCATCTCTGATTCTTCAGCTCTTATCGATATCAAACAGACCAAATCTTCTTCATTTCTTCTCTCCGATTCTCACAGTAAACCCTTATTTCATTTCGATCTGATTTCTTCTCTATCGACTGCTGTTAATATCATCTCTGTGACCTTCTTCTTCTGCATCTCCATTAACATCTTCCTATGTTCAATTTCACACTCAGATCGAACCCATCTTTATACATCTCTCGAATCTCAACCACAATCAATTTCATCATCAATCTTCTCTTCAATTACAGAGATGAACCCTAATTTCTTCATTGGTATTTCAATCAACAGATCTGTGAGTTTCTTGTTCTTTCGATTTTCAACTCATCAGCAAACCCATCCCCGATTTCATCTCGTTGTATTCATACATCACTCTCTCGATTTCATCTCTCAATTTTCCGGCTGCTATGAAGCTTTTATTCTTTCGCCTTCTCAATTTCAGTAGCAGCGGCTGCTGTTTTTAGTGTCGGGTGAAAAGGAGGAGAGTAAATGAGAAGAGGAGAAAATATCTTCTCGATTGAACTAGGGTATAAGTGTTGGGATAGATTAAGACACCCCACATAAGAGCCACCCCAGATAAGGGCTACTCAACTGGCAACCCCTTAACCACAGCTGGCTGTATTTAGTACTCCTTCCAAAAGAGTTGCCCCTTAACCTTGACTGGGCTCCAGATAGTGTTCGCCCATGAATTGACAATTTTGTCCTTTTGGCTCAAATAGAGTAATTTCTTCTTCTTTTCCTCCGCATGACTCCAAAGTAGCTATAAACTCAAAAACAAACGTAAAATACAAAATTCACACGAAAAATAGCAAAGAAAGCATAAACTCTAGATAGTAAATACGGTGTATTCTACACCTATCAAATTCCCCCACACTTAGACTTTGCTAGTCCTCGAGCAAATCAAACTAAAACTTACAACTTCAAAGCGTTCCAGCGTCCCAAGCATCCAGAGAGCTATGAGGAAATAGAGTTTCTGCATGCTAGTAATAAGAAGTTAGAAATACTAAAGAACATATTCTCATTCTTAAATGTTGAGTGAGAAATAACCACACCATAATGAGAGAACGCGTGTTTGAGAGCGATCAATAAGCATTTCGCCTCGACTTCTGCCTCACCAAAAAGATTTTATGATAATTGCACTCAAAAAGACGGTTTTTTTATGGGTCTCACATGTGTGCAGGTAGGAATGAAGAGAGAAATCTTCCAACATGTTGAATGGTGGGAAGGACAACTTCCGAAATATTTTAAAAACCCACATCTTTTAACATTTTGAAAAACCATTTTTCTGACGATCTCTAAGAAAGGAAATCAACCATTATTATCGAGGATGAGATTACTTACTCACCTTCACATTCGATCACCAATTATGATAACACCACTCTCATGGCATCCAATAGAAACATCTTCCGCTCCTCGTCAAAAAACTTCTTGGTCTTCGGCTTCAGCTTCAACTTTTGATGATAAATTCTCGAACTTTGTAGATCCTTGACAATTTGTAACTCTTTACCTTAAATCCTTCGCTTGAAACTTCTTTATAAAATTTTCCTTCCCCACGGCTTATTAAATAAATAAAAACAAAATAAATATTTCTCTTGTCTCTCTTTTTTTTTTCTTTTTTTTTTCTTTTTTTTTTCTTTTCATTTTTCTTTCTTTTTTTTTGTTAATTTTTTTAATCTTTTTTTTATATGTAGACAAGAGAAATAAAATACAAAACAAAGTGAAAATAAAACAAACCGTGGCCGTGGGAGAAGTATTTTACCGCTTAATTCTTCACAACTTGTATCGCCTCAAAATCATAAACTTCAACAATTCTCGCCTTTTAATTTTCTTTGCTCTCGTAAATAAGTCTTCAATCTTGGATATAGAATTACCTCATTGTATTGTAAGTCTTGAACATATATGTAAAAATCTGCTCTTTGTATGTTGCTTAACTTGAATTTGAAATTTGCTCTTTTTCTCGTTCCGTTGCTTGTAAACCTTGAACGTCTTCAACTTTCCTTGTAGATTTTGATGTCGCTCCTTGTTGATGATGATGGTGTTTCTATGGACCCGTTGTTGTGGAGATAATGGTGCTAACTGCAAATCGAACTACAAGAAGGAGGCTTTCATCTATAGACGTCACCCTCATGATTGACAAAATTAGCACTCAAGAGATCAAAGAGTAGTGCTTCTATTGGTGGGAGGTTGGGTAGCTCACCATTCTACCCGGAATTAACGTACGGTGACACACACTCAAAAGAAAGCTTTTTAGTCAGCTACAAAGAAAATTTGGTCGGTGCCTCACATGATATAAATACGTGTAGTCTCCACTAATGATTGATTAGCAACTCTAATAATGCATTTCTCCCTGCTCCTAATTTGCATCACCGGCATGATTAAATCCATTATTTAACACTCTAACAAGCAAGAAATCCGAATGTAGTTCCATAACACTTCCAAGTTCAGTTATGTAGGTCAGAATCTCTATGTAAACATACCAAGAAGTATGCTAGTGACTCTAAAATCTCTACAAGTTAGAGGTTTTTTTTTTAATTTTTTTTTTAATTTTAAATAAATACATGCTTAACCACTCCCCCACACTTAAACCTTACATTGTCCTCAATGTAATTGAATCGTCCTAGTAAAGTCAAGGTGGGAAATTTTAACATGATATGGAACAAGAAAAAGAAATAACAAAAAGCAAAAGGATAAGAAATACAAAACCAATGGGTTTCCTCCCATGAAGCGCTTGTTTTAAAGTCGACGGCCCGACATAGCTCTTGCACGATTCATTAGCCCGCATCAATCTCTTTCACGGGAAAACATGACTTCACATCACTAGGGCATCTCATTGTTCCAAAGATATTGAAGTGGATGAGTGTACCATCAAACTCCATAGTCAAGGTGCCATTTTGGACATCAATCTTCGTTCCGGCGGTGCTTAAGAATGGTCTACCCAATAGAAAAGGTGTAGACTTGGAAGAATTCTCATCATTCATGTCTAAGACATAGAAATCGGCCGGAAATACAAGCTCTTTAACCTGCACCAAAACATTCTCAACAATCCCTTTCGGGTAAACATTAGATCGGTTAGCAAGTTCAAGAACTACCCCGATCTCCTTAAGAGGACCAAGATTCAAAGAATCATAAATCGAGGAAGGCATAACATTAACCGATGCTCCCAAATCTATTAAATCTCGAGTAAACCTTGTTTTACCAATTGTGCAAGGTATAGTAAAACTACCGGGGTCCTTTAATTTTGGTGGGAGTTTCTTGAGAATGAACGCCGAAGCATTCTCCCCCACACTCATGACTTCATTCCCTTTTAACCTTTTCTTCTTCATGCACAACTCCTTTAAAAACTTTGCACAACGAGGAATTTGACGAATAGCTTCAATGAGTGGAATATTGACTTGTACTTTCTTAAGGATGTCCCAAATATCCTTATATTCCAAGTCTTTCTTCGATTTAGCAAATCGGCTAGGCAACGGGGGTGGAGTTGTGAAAGTAAGAACCGTCTCCTTGGGTTGGTTGGTTGGGGATGTATTCTCCTTTGGTGCGGTTTCAATTTCCTTTTTCTCATCATACACCTCATCTTGTTGATTTGGTTGCTCCACTTGTTTCCCACTCCTCAAAGAAATTGCATTAACACTCTCTCTTGGATTCACAAATGGTTGTGAAGGAAGCTTCTTGGACGCTTGAGCTTTCAATAGGTTCACATCGGTCGCTAATTGCCCCACTTGAATTTCCAAAGCCTTGATTGCCGAATCGGTCTTTTGTTGTTGTTGTTGAACCAAAGTGGTGATACCTTGCATACCTTGCATCAATGCATTTAGCTTGTCATCAATTGAAGAATCTTTCTCCTTGACTTGTTGTGGTTGGAATTGTTGTTGAGGTTGGAAGCGTGATTGTTGGAAACCACCTTGTTGCGCATATGGATTAGGAGCCTCCGCTTGCTTGTTTGCATAACTAAAGTTAGGATGATCCTTCCAACCGGGATTGTAATTATTGGAATATGGATCGTACCTTGGCCTTTGATTTGGATACAAAGCATTTACTTGTTCGGTCTCATCATCCGGAATAATAACCGCGGCCAATCGTTGCATTACCCTCTCTATGTTACCCATCCTTTGATCAAGATGTGATGATAAATTACTAACTTCATGCACCGACCTAATCATTGGTTCACCTCTTGTATAAAATTGTTGCGAGTTCAAGATCAAGGAATCCTTCTTCGTTGCAAAACAATGAATCAAGTTATGTTCTTTTCTACTTGTTATTAGTCACAGATTATCACCAACCGTAGGTAAAGCAGCTAGATCAGTGCTAAACCTCTAAATCCCTTGTATCACCGGATACGGAAGTTCTCGACTATCGGATTTTATTTACCAAACCACCTAGTAGTAGATCACTCAAGATGTAATTTAAATAAACGCATTAAGATTTATGAACTTATTAGGTTGATATTAGTAGTTAGACTCTTAGATCAAGGTATACTTGCTAACGTTGTTTTCACACACAATTGCTCCACGGTATCCCTCCGCAAGGTATCGTGTTTGCTACTTGTGTAAAGAGTCAAGAAACGATTACTTATCCCCTAACTTTCACTAGCTTTAGATTAAATTAACAAATCAATTTAGAGTGCACTCTAAACAATCTATCAATCAACCATGAATGTATAAACATTCCTATTAGTAAAAACAAACGATAATCATGTGAAAAAATTCAAGATAGAATTGAAAACAAACTAAAATCATATGTTAAGAACTAGGAATTCATCCTCAATCAATAATAATGTAGTTGCAGGAAATCCTACACTACACCCCTCACAAGAATCCACACAACTAAGCCATTGAAGATGATGAACAACTATGATTTTTATTGATTAATTCCTTGAATGTTTACAAGATAAAATGGAAAAGAGCTAAAGAAATTACAATCACTACAAACTTTCTCTCTCTTAATGACTTGCCTAACACTCGAAAAAGATCTCTCCTCTACAGACGTATTCAACTCTTTATATAGGGTAGTATATAGTGGATGACAGCTAAGCTGTCATTTATTTTCGGGAATGACTTGCGAAATATCGCAAGTGTACAAATACATAATCTCGCAGTTCTCCTAGATCTCGCTAGGTCTTCATATCTTTCTCGTATTTTGGCATCGTCATTCATTGCGTCATTTATATTACTCATATGTGATACCTTCGCAATTTGTCGTTTATTGATCTCGCGAGGTATTGATGTCGCGATATTCTGATCCTACATCTTGCCTCTTCTCATGTCTTCTCTGCGAAGAAGAGAATGTCATGAGAAACAGTATTATGAAATGTCGCAATCGTTTGTTTTTCATCAATCTTTGCCGACAAAATTCCGTGGATTAGGGATGACTGCTTACACATGTATAAAATTTTCCCTTTTTACCGGCACATTTAATGTTATCCGGTTACTCTTTTCTTGTCTATTTAAAGGGGAATTCCTTACGAAAGTATTTCTTTTCTTTTACTTCGTCTTCTTCATCGCAAATCGCAACTTTTTACTGCTTGTTTTTCTTCATCGTCTTCTTCATCATTTTTCGCTATTATTCTTCTGCTCTTTGTTCTTATCTTTCTTTTTCGCTCTTTGTTTCTATGGAGCCATCAAGGTTTGTTAATTTTCTTTGAATTTGATCACTTTGTGATTGATCTCTCTTATTGAAGTTGTTTTGTTTTGATACTGTTCTTCTTTTAGTGATTCCCTGCTGTTTTTGTTTTAGCAAGAACAAATCTAACACCAAGTTCACCATTGTGAACCCTACTATCTCCGTGGGCTCTCAACCGAAAACCACTGTTACTAAAAGAAAGCCTGCGAATAGCAAGGTATTTAAGAAACATTTACTCTTTTAATAACAATATTGTTGCATCTGTTTCTTATTTAACTTGTAATTCGCAGGATGAAAAAAATGCTGATAGGTCCCCCAAGAAACCTCGCCATTCTAAACCTGTTGTATCTGCTATTTCCTTTCCTACATTCAAACTTACAACTTCTTCTGCGAAATCTTCACAAGATAAACCTACTGTTTCTACCTGCGAAAATATTGTTGATGATCTTTCTCCTATGCCTGAATTTTTCATAGATCAAATCCCTCATAATAGTCTTGTTGCGAATGAGCCCATTTCTTCTCCTATTGTCAATGCCTCTACCGTTTCCCCGGTCACTTATCTTCATGAGACTTCATCTTCTCATGATATTCCTTTAACAAAAAATGACCCATCTCTTCCTTCTTCTATTGTCGTTACTTCCTTATCTGAGCAAATCCCTCTTACTAAGGAAAATTTGGAAGGAATAGACGTGGCCTTTAAAGTTCTATCAGATATTATGAACGATGCCAAGAAGACTTTTGTTGATCCTATCAAATCTAATGTCTGCGAGGTTTTGAGCAAATACCTTGGCTCCGATAGAATTTCGCAAACATCTTTGGAACAAGAAGTTAATATTTTGAAGAATAATCTCCAAGCTATGACTGCAAAGTGTAATATTCTCCAACTTGAGAATCAAAAACTTCAAAATGTTTCGCTGGATCGAGATAATCTTCGCAAGAAAAATTAAGAATTAAAAGGTATTCATTATCCTCCACACTTTTTTTTTTTTAAAAAAAAAAAAAAAAAAAAAACCTTGTTCGCCTTTCAAGCTGTAAACCAGAAACGAAAAATGGAGATATATCAGTTGGAATCTGTCATTGACCATGAACCGTTGAAGCGTTTCAAAAATACTAATTCTCATGACATTCTCTCCTTCGCAGAGAACACATGAGAAGATGCAAGATGTAGGATCAGAATATCGCAACAACAATACCTCGCGAGATCAATAAACGTTGATATTGCGAAAGTGTCGCAAATGAGTAATATAAATGATGCAATGAATGACGGCAGCCAAAACACGAGAAAGATGTGAAGACTTAGCGAGATTTAGGAAACTTGCGAGATTATATATTTGAATGTCATCTATTCTTCCTTTATCAAGTCTTCAAATCTTTTGTCTGTATAACTCCTTTTGTTTCTTGTTTTTGCAGAATCTGAGAAAAATCTTCACTCCTCCGTTGCCGCTTTAAAATCTGACTACTCAAAAATTCGCAAAGAAAATGGAATACTCATTGCTTCCCTTGCTCGCTCTCGCGATCGAGCGGAAGGAAGATTCGACTATATGTCTGACTATAAAGATATAGAGAGTAGGAATCATCAGAAAGCACTCCTTCGTCAATTTCATCTTAAAGCCGAAGTTCTTGTGAATGATGTTTTACTATCTAAATCTCTTGATCCTGTATCTATCGAACCTATGGAAGTATGCGATGATGAAGTTCCTAACCCTCCTGACAGCGATTACGATTACAATAGTGGCGAAGAACTCGCAAATGAAGAGATAATCCCTCCTAGTAAAGCTGTCAATGATGATGTGGGTGAAGGAGGATCTGGTGGAAATATACTAACTGGCGAAAATATGGATAAAGTTGCTGAAGAAAACCTAGTATCCCCTTCTGGTGAAAAAATTGATATTTGAGAATTGACCTTCTCTTGTAATTTTTCTCTTGTATTGCTACTTCTTTATGTACTTCAATTATCTTTTGGATGTGTTTATCTGCTTATTATTATCCTTTCTCGCAACGAAAATAATTCTTGATATTTAACAATTACTATTTTGTTTTCCATTATCTTCATTTATGTTGAACTTCATCATTGCGACAAGATCGCAGGACGTATTTACATTTTCATGTAATGACCCATTGATCTTTCCTTATCATTGCTATTGTGTGGTCTTATTTTGCCTTCCTAGTTAAAGGTCTTATTTTGCCACCTCTCATTGCGACAAAATCGCAGGACGTCTTTACATTTTCATGTAATGACCCATTGATCTTGCCTTATCATTTCTTTAGTATTGTTGCCTCTGCAGGATGTTTTTGCTGCGACAATATGACAGGCCTAAAAAATTCTCTCGAACTTAAAGCCCCATGACATTGCTTAGTCTTGCGACGAAATCGCAGGACATCTTTACACTTTCATGTAAAGACCCATTGATCTCGTCTTAACCTCGCGTTAGTATTATTGCCTCTTCAGGATCATCGCACAAATATGACAAGCCTAAATTTTCTTGAGAAAATAGAGCCTCATGACATTTGCGTCTTAAGACACTTATCATCTCCCTAATGGAGGGTGCCGCCCTTATCATCTCCCTGGTTGCCCCTTCAAGGAGGCGTACATCGGCCATACAAGACTAGCTCCTCACATCCGGTCTTAACAACAACCAGTTGTTTTCGTGACCTCTTATCCCTTATACCTATAGGGCTTATGGTTACGAGACTCGCACCCTAAGTGGAGTTTTCTTCGGGCCGAAAAGATGTGCCAAGACTTGCCAAGAATGGTGAGACACTTCAAATGCCCCAGGAACTCTTGGCTCAACCGTGTACCTCGGCGCCTTGGTCATACACTGACTCCTTGGAAGAGACCCTCGGTCGTCCAACCAGGGTATAACCTTATATAGTTGGAAATCCAAGGTATCTCTCCCGGATGGGCTTTATTGACCCCAAATTTTCATGACTCAAGTTCCAGGGGCGGTGTAACATTTCCCTGAGCCATGTCAAGAGATACCCCCTTATATGACGCACTTTAGGTCTTACATTTGCCTCTTACGAAATATCATTCGTGAACTAGGGTGTACGCCATAAAGGTTCGTCCCATTCGTGTAAATCATTCATTTTTGATTATCTCTTGTTATTTTATTTGCGAGATATTCGCACATTCTTTCTTTATTTTATGCAATTTCGCAATCACTCTGTCGCAAGAAATTTTCATATGAATTCATTTCATTTCATCCATTCAATATTTCACAACCTATTCTTTCCCTTCCATCTTCTATGGGTAATATTTCTTGAGATATAATCTATTCCACGGTCTATCCAATCTTTGGCCCACATCTTTGCCCTCAGGATCCATTAATCTATATGTCCCCTGTTCCAACTATCTCCTTGATGATATAAGGTCCATCCCACTTTTTCGCCAACTTGCCACCACTTTCTCATTGATATATATTTGGTGTTTCTCTCAATACCATATCACCTGGTTGAAATTCGCATGTCTTGACACGTTTGTTATATTCCAAATATGACGAGCCTAAATTCTCTTGCGAAAACATAGCCTTATGACATTTGCGTCATTTTGACACTCCCCCTAATGGGAGCGTCGCCCTTATCATCTCCCGGTTGCCCCTTCAAGGAGGCGAAACATCGACCATACAAGACTAGCTCCTCCCAATGACCTCTTATCCCTTATACCTATATGGTTTATGGTTGCACCCTAAGTGGAGTTTTCTTCGGGCGAGTGCAACATATGCCAAGACTTGCCAAGAATGGCCGGGGTAGAGTTCATCCATCCCGGGCACTGCGGCTCAACCGGTGTACCTCGGCGCCTTGAGCATGCCGACTCCTTGAAAGAGACCCTCGGTCGCCCAACCCGGGTATAACCTTATATATATAGTTGGGAATCCAAGGTACCTCTCCAGGATAGGCTTTCATGGGCCCCAAATTTTCATGACTCGGCTTCGGGAGCGGTGTAACCTTTTGAGCCATGTCGAGAGATACCCCCTTATATGACGCACTTTAGGTCTTACATTTGCCTCTTACGAAATGTTATTCGCGAACTAGGGTGTACGCCATAAAGGTTCGTCCCATTCATTCATTCTTTTATACAATCATTCTTCATCATTTGCTATTTTTCTTTGAGATATTCGCCGATTCATTCATTTAATCATCCATTATCTCTTGTTGTTTTGTTAAGCCATTCATGACCTTTTGTTGAATGTCGCAAATATTTTGCAAAAAGTACTTCCTCTTGATTCATTTTTCCTCTCCTAGTTTTACGGAGTAATACTTCTTTAGATATAATCTATTCCATGGTCTATCAATTTTTGTCCCACATCTTTTCCTTGGGATCCATTAATCTATATATGTACCAACTACCTCTTTGATGATATAAGGTCCATCCCATTTTCTCTGACTTGCCTCCACTTTCACGTTGATATGTTGGGGTTTCTCGCATGACACCAATGGTTGGAACTCACGTATTTTTACACGCTTGTTATATTCTCTAGCCAATCTTATTTGATAATTCTCCATGTGTCGCAATGCCTTTTTCGTTTTCTTCCAATTCATCCAACTTGATTAGAATGTTGCCGCTAAGATTTTTCTCCCAAACTTCTTTTTGGTTGTCGGAATCACGACCTTGGGAATCTTGCACTCAGTAAGTTAAGCAAAAGGGGACATTCACGTGGCTTCTCTTCTAGTTGTATTATAAGCCCATCTTTGCATTGGGTACTTGTTCGCACCATCCCCTATTGTGTCCTTCCAACTTTTTCTTGATATATCGGCAATTGTTGTTTCACTTTTGCCTCAGCTTGGCCATTAGCTTGTGGATATAATGGAGTTGATTTTCCACATCTTATCGAAATGCATTAAGCGGTGACTCTATATTTTGTCCTTGCTTCCCATTATGGATACCAATTGTGCGGGGATCCCAAATACGCATATAATATTTTCAAATATGAAAGTAAAAACATCCTTATATCGCGAATGTCTTTGGACAGCTTTCACCTCGCCCATTTTGTGAAATATCAGTTTGACAATTAAGTACCTTCTTTGTCTGTGCACGGTAAAAATGGTCCCACAATATCTAAACCCCATTTTCCAAAGGCCACACACTTCTGAAGAATTTAACTTGAGTGCTCTGGTGCATGTATCTTCTTCCCATGTCTTTGAAAATCTTCGCAGCGTGGATATCGTTCTCCCGCGTCCTCATGCATATATGGCCAATAATATCCTTGCGTCTTTGCCTTATATGCCAAAGATCTCCACCGATTTGTGATTTAAGGCATCCCCACATTAGCATCTTCAATATGGTTTCCCTTCTTTCCTTGTTAGACATCGAGCGAAGGCCCCTCAAAAGATCGCTAGATAAAGCACACCATCTCGTAATTCATAATTTGTTGCCCGACTCTTTAACTTGTGTGCTTCCAATCTATTTCTTGGTACCTCTCCTTTCATTAAGTACGCATGAAGTTCTACTCTCCAGTCTTCCTCGCGACATTGCATTTCATCTACCACCATCATTATATCTGCTTCTTGTCCTTCCTCTTTATTAATTGATGGCGCGATGGCGTGTATTTTGATATTCCTCGCAGTCGGGTTTGTCATCATACTTGATATAAAGGCAAAAAGTCTATTATCTCTCCTTGATATGTGCCTCCATTTTATTTTTGGTATGTCGAAACAATTCTTCGACATGCTTCTTATACTTTTTCAAACATGGATTATTTGTAGTGTATTTCTCTGTTACTTGGTGAATTGCTAGTTTGAATCCTTTGGTAATCCTTATATTCTCAATTTCATTTCTATTGCAAGTCGCATGAGCATGTATTATAGCTTCATACTCTGTTTCATTATTCGTGATTCAAACTCCAATCTAAAAAAAGCTAATTTGTGCCTTACAGCGAAATCATAACAATTCCCACTCCATTTCCTTCTCCATTTGATGATCCATCTACTAATATTTCCCACCTATCCGGCTCGGTTAGCGGGTCTTTTGGGTCTCCATACTCTTCTTCTACATCCATCATCTCATCTATCGCCCGTCTTCTTCAGGAAATTCACCGCTAAAAAATCTGCGACAACTTTGTGACTTAGTTGAGGATAATATTTCATATTTGAGCTTACAATGGCTTATTTGAGCATTCCATCTTTCAACTCTTCCGATCTTTTGGTGTTTCATTTGACTCGATTGGTATTTTGTTACTACTTTAATAGTATGCGCTTGAAAATATATGGAAGCTTGAACGTTGCATAAACTAATGCCGGGATTAATTTTTCGATCTTGAATAATTTCTTCTGTGGCATTAAAAGTTTTTCGATATAATAGATTGGTTTCTCTACTCACGTAGTTCGGTAGAAGCGCACTTAAAGCATGCGAAGTTGTCGCGAGGAGGTATATTAATAATTCCTCTCCTGGTTGCATACGCATAATGGATATATCCATTAAATGCTCTTTGATCCCTTGTAAAGCCTTTTCACATTGCTTTGTCCACTTAAATTTGATCCTTTTTTTCAAAACGCTGAAAAAAGTGTTTACACTTATCGAGATTTGAGATGAACCTTCCTAATGATGCTAACAATCCATTCGGCTTTTTGAACATCCTTTCTTTTATGAGTGTCGGCATATGACCCCCTTTTACTTTTTCCGGGTCAACATGTATTCCTTCCTTTGATACAATGTAACCCAAGTGACGCAACTCCGAAGGTACATTTTTACGGATTTACTTTGATGTTAAAATGCCTCATTTGCTCAAAAATTTCTTTTAGGTCTCGCATGTGATCTAACTTTTTCTTCTACGTATACCTCTAGTGTTTTATGATAATTCTACCATCCTTTGATATGACATTTCGTGAGACCAAACGGCATTTAGTATAGTGCTCTTTCTCAAGTGGAATACGGTTGTTTTTCCTCTAATTCATCTAATTTAATCCAAAATGTTACCCGGGATATTTTGCGATAACTAAGATTTTTCTCCTAATTCTTTGTTTAAATGGCATTTTTATCAATTTCTCTTTGTTGTTGGAATATCCCAGCGAAGATGTCTTTATAAACTTATGTTCTTTTTTCTTCGGCTCCCATGTTAGTTCCAATCTTTAGCATCTTGGGTTTTCCTTAACTCCATATGTTAGAGATCATTTTCAAAATGGCCTTTTCCTTCCTTTGACATCCTTTACGCCCTCGTCATCTTTTTGCGGTGCTTTGATATATTCTTTTGCTTGTTTACTTGTTCTCGCAACATTTTTACTTCCTTGTTGTATCCCCTTTGATCTACCTATTCCGGTTGGTGTAGGCCCATACACAGCTTTTATTGCATTATGCTAGTAATAAGTTTGTTCACACTGTGTTTTGATTCATGCCTTATTATGTCCTTCTATACTTCTTCTTTTTGTAAGTGTGATAGAACATGATGTTCCGGACTCTGTATCAATTAAAACTCCATTCACCACCCATGTTTTCTTTGTGTTCTATTCCTCTCCTTCCTTATACGCGTTAATTGCGACCACCAATGGAGATGTTGATCCAAATTTTCTTTTATTTGTTATCTCTTGCTTTTCCCAATCCTTCAAAGGTGATGTTATTTCTCTATCAGTAATCTTCTTTCCTTCAAAATCTCGTTTGTGTATTCTTCCGATATTTTTGAAATTCGCTAATCATTACTCTTGTATCATCTTTGTTATGCCATATCTTTTCATCCGATTTAAGATTTTCCTTTCTCATTTTCCTGGCAATCTTCTCTCTTTTTATAAAGGAGTTGATTTGCTTAATTAATCCATTGAAAGATGTAAGATCAAGAATATTTATTTTATGTTTTGAAATGAAATTAAAACACTCTTCAACTTTCTCTCTCTATTGACTTGCTTAACAATTCCCCCAAAAGATCTCTCTCTGAGATTCACTCGGCCCTTTAATTAATACTAGTATTTGTCCTTTATTTTGGGAATGTCAAATGCACAAACATTCGTTTCGCGACACTTCTTACCCCTCGCCCGGAGTTTCACGTCTTCTTTATGTTTTGCTTGTCGTTATTCATTGCGTCGTTTATTTTATTCGTGACAAGTCGTTTATTAATCTTGTATGTTGCGATATTATGATCCTACTTCTCTCCAACTCCATATGTTAGACAAAATGGTGTAGCTTCTCGCCTTGTTGTATTGTAAGGCATTATGCACTTGTTCACACCATGCCTTATTAAATCTCTGCGATTGTTTTATTTGTTATTATGTTTTCGAATATTTGAAGGTAAAAATATCTTTATGTTTCGAATATGAAGGTAAAAATATCTTTATCGCTTGAATGTGTTGTCTTGCTTTTATACGCCCACTTTGTGAAATAATCTGTAGCGACAATCAGATATCTCCTCTTCCCTGTACCAGGTAAAAATGGTCCTACAATATCTAACCCCCACTTTCCAAAAGGCCATACACTTGTTGAAGAGGTTAATGGTGCTCCTGGTGCATGTATTTTCTTTCTGTGCCTTTGACAATCTTCGCAACGTCTTGATATTTGTTTCGCATCTTCATGCATATATGGCCAATAGTAGCCTTGCATTTTCGCCTTATGTGCTAAAGATCTTCCGCCACTGTGATTGCCAGCATCCCCACTGTGTAACATTTTTAACACTGCTTCTCCTTCCTTTCGTGTTAAACATCTAAGCGAGGGTCCATTAAAGGATCTTCGGTACAATACCCCGTCTCTTAATTCATAATTTGTTGCACGGCTTTTTAATTTGTGCATCTCTAATCTATTTCTTGGCGTTTCTCCTTTCATTAGATAAGCATGAAGTTCTGTTCTCCAATCTTCGCAATAGGGTCTTTGTGCTCCATCTTCTATGAGCATTACTTCTGCTTCTTCCTCTTCCTCTTTGTTGATTGACGGTGATAGAAGTGTACGTATTTTTATGTATCTCGTGAGTTGGATCTGTCATCATACTTGATATGAAAGCAAAAGCATCCATGAGCCTATTGTCTCTTCTTGATATGTGTCTCCATTTTATTTTTGGTATCTTCACGACAATTCTTCAACAAGTTTTTGTATTTTTCAAGGTGTATATTCTTCTTTTATCTCGGCGAATAGCTAACGGGAATCACTTGGTGACTCTTACATTCTCCAACTTCATTTCTATTGCGAATCGCAAAGCATGTATTATAGCTTCATATTCTGTTTCATTGTTGGTAGATGTAAATTCCAATACGAAAGAAAAAGCCATTTTATTGCCTTAAAGCGAAATTACAATGATCCCAATTCCGTTACCTTCTCCATTTGACGATCCATCTACCAAAGATTTCCCATCTGTTTGGTTGGTTAATAAATCCCTTGGATTTCCATGTTCTTCTTCTATATCCATCATTTCTTCCTTTGCTTCATCCTCTTCCAATGGAAATTCTCGCTAAAAAGTCTACAACAACTTGTGATTTGGGTGAGGATAGTATTTCATATTTGAGTTTGCAATGACTTACTTGAGCATTCCATCTTTCAACCCTTCCCGACCTTTTTGAATTTTTCATTCTCGACTCAATTGGTACTTTTGTCATTACCTTAACTGTGTGTGCTTCAAGTAGATGCGAAGTTTAAATGTTGCGTAAACTAACGCCAAAATTAGTTTTTTAATTTTTGAATAATTTTTCTCCGCAGCATTGAATATTTTGCTGATATAATAGATTGGCTTTTCCACTCCTGCGTCCATTCGAAGTAATACTACGCTTAGTGCATGCGAGGTTGTCGCAAGGTAAATTAGTAATTCTTCCCATGGCTCTGCTTTTGTAAGATTGATATATCCATTAGATGTTCTTTTATTCCTTGTAACGCCTTTTCACATTCATCTGTCCATCTAAATTTCGCTCCCTTTTTAAGTATGTTGAAAAAATGCTTGCACTTATCAGATGATCGCGAGATGAATCTTCCTAGAGAAGCTAATAGTCCATTTAACTTTTGCACATATTTGATTATTCTTTGGTGTCGGCATATCGCGAATTGCTTGTACTTTCTCTGGATCGACTTATATCCCTTCTTTTGACATAATGTATCCTAAAAATTTTCCAGATGCCACCCCAAAGGTACATTTTTCCGGATTTACTTTGATGTTGAAATGTCTCATTTGTTCAAAAATTTCCTTCAAATCCCGTACATGATCTTTTGCTTCTTTACTTTTTATTAACATGTCATCCACGTATACCTCTAGTGTTTTATGTATCCATTTTTCAAACACTTTTTCTACCATCCTTTGGTATGTTGCTCCAGCATTTCGCAGACCCAATGGCATTTTTGTGTAATAAAGTATAATCCTCTTGGAGCGAAAAAAGGCGTATGCTCTTGGTCTTCTTCAAATGAGAGGAATTTGATTGTATCCCTTGTATCCATCAAGAGAGGATATCCTTTCATTTTCCTTCTTTGACTCAACCATTTGCGGAATATCTGGCAAAGGAAAACTATCTTTTGGACAAGCTTTGTTTAGATCGGTAAAATCTATGCAAATTCTTATCCCTTTTTTCTTCTTTGGGACTACGACCATATTTGCTATCCATTCGGGATATTTTGCTTGTCTAATAATTCCGGCGTCAAACATCTTCACGTAACTCTTCTTATATTTGGGGATGATATCTTTGTTGCAATTTTTCTAATTCTCTCGCTTGAATGGTCTTGCATTTTTATCAATCTCTAACTTATGGCAAGCTACAAATGGATCTATTCCAGGCATCTCATCCATATCCCACGCGAAAATGTCTTTATAATCTCGCAACAAATCAATAGTCTTTATTTCCTCATCTACCTCCATTTTAGTCCCAATTTTTAACATCTTGGGTTCTTCTTCAGTTCCGATATTCACTTCCTTTGTTGGCTCTCTGCCTTGTGTAGCTAGCCTTCGGTTCTCCCATGGGCGTTGGTCCTTTTACTTCCTTCGCAAGTTCATTCTCTTTGCCATATATTCCTTTTCCTTCTTCTGCTCTTATCATGTAAGTTCTAAATTCTTCTTCCTTTTTCGCTACTTTTGCCATCTTCTTGCGATCTTTACGCCTCTTCACCTGTTCTTCATAATGTTTTACTTCGATTTGATGATATATCCTTCCTTTATCGGTATCTCCTCTGATTTCGCCGATTCCACTTGGCATAGGAAATTTGACACACTGATGAAATGTCGATGCTACAGCTTTTATTGCGTGTATCCATGGTCTTCCCGACAGCATGTTATATGGTGATTCCATATCCACTACACATAACGTCACATGTGTTTCAATTTCTCCCAACAAAATTCGTATTTTTATTTCCCCTTTAGATTTTGTTATGGATTTGCCGAAACCATAGATATGATATGTTGCGGAAGTCATTTCTTCAACTTTGTACCCCAATTCTTTATAATCATGATAAAACATTATATTCACTGAACTCCATGTGTCCACCAAAGTTCTATTTATTGCCCATTCTTCCACTGTTTTTGTTAATTTTCCATCTTCTTTGCTTGCGCTTACCGTAATTACTAGTGGAGATGTGTGATTTAAATTCTCTCTTGATATCTCCGTTGCTGTGAACATAATCTTCTGTTTTTCCCATTCTTTCAAGGGTGACGCCTTCTTTGCTGTTATAATTTTCTTTCCTTCAAAATCTCTTTTGTGTATTCTCCTACGATACTTTCATGAAATTCATTAACCATTGTTTTTGTAATCATACTACATTCCAATTCTCCATTACTCTCTTTGATTCTGGCTTTCTCTAATTTATCCATCATACTCTTGATTTGAATAATTTGTGACAATATCCAATCTCTTATCTTCAATCGTCCCTGTTTCTAGCGCCAATATGTAGTTGCAGGAAATCCTACACTACACCCCTCACAAGAATCCACACAACTAAGCCATTGAAGATGAACAACTATGATTTTTATTGATTAATTCCTTGAATGTTTCAAGATAAAATGGAAAAGAGTTAAAGAAATTACAATCACTACAAACTTTCTCTCTCTTAATGACTTGCCTAACACTCGTAAAAAGATCTCTCCTCTATAGACCTATTCAACTCTTTATATAGGGTAGTATATAGTGGATGACAGCTAAGCTGTCATTTATTTTCGGGAATGACTTGCGAAATATCGCAAGTGTACAAATACATAATCTCGCAGTTCTCATAGATCTCGCTAGGTCTTCATATCTTTCTCGTATTTTGGTTGTCGTCATTCATTGCGTCATTTATATTACTCATCTGCGATACCTTCGCAACGCTGTCGTTTATTGATCTCGCGAGGTATTGATGTCGCGATATTCTGATCATACAAATAAAATTAGTTACTCATGTTAAGGAGTTCACACAAAGAATAAAGAAAAGAAAAGTGTTGTGTGTGTAAAAAGTATGTAGAAGTCTATATAGAAAAGTAGAGAACTTCTCTATTTATAGGATTCAATTTCCTTGCAATCCTCTTAGGAATAGAATCCCTTTCCCTTTTGCAATTCAATTTCCAAGTTCAAGTCTTTCTCAAACCTTCCATTCTCTCTTTCCAAATTCGAGCCAAATTCTCCATCCAATTCCAAACCCAAGTCTTCACACCCATGAGTCTAGAATATTCTTCACAAAATTCTGCACAAGTTGGATCGCCGGAGAAATCCTGGGATCACCGGAAATCAGCACCGGAATAGTGCTGGTGGGACCTGAAATTCTCCTCCGGCTAGGGAATATTCCGTTCAGGATTCTGTTAAAGTTAACTGTCAGACTGACGGTCTTCCGTTAGTCAATGGGTCAAAGAAGGGGAGTCAGCCGAGTCAGTTAGATATCTGACTGGTCTGAATCATCTTACTCAACTGAGTCACATGGATGGATCGGTCATCGAACTCGTCCGAGTAGAAAATCCGACAGAGTTTCCTCTGTTTCAGGTGTATTCCCAGGCCAAGTTTAGGCCGTTTTTAGCTCCATTCCTGTTAAGAACCTAGCATTCATCTAAGCAATTTAAAACATTCATCCATGTACAGAGCTTTAGACTGACCCTATTAGGTGCGGTGCCTTGTTCTTTCTTATCAATCGCATCTCGCATCGGTGAATCAACAACAGCCACAGTAAACCATTCCAACATCACCAGCACTACCCTGTACAGCAGCATCACGGCTCTATCACTTTCTCATTCCCAACTCTTCTCGGCAGTAACTCAGTACAATCGACAGCAACATCAACTCCTAAATCCATCAATAACCCAGTGCAACTACTCGATTCGTCTCTAATCCATCACCAAAGCCACGAACCCATTCTTCAATTCAGGAACCCTAGTTCCTAATTTCAATCTCTTCTTCTCTGCGTATCAATGAACACCACCATCTCTCCATCTTGAACCCATCTCTGATTCTTCAGCTCTTATCGATCTCAAACAGACCAAATGTTCTTCATTTTTTCTCTCCGATTCTCACAGTAAACCCTTATTTCATTTCGATCTGATTTCTTCTCTATTGACTGTTGATAATATCATCTCTGCGACCTTTTTCTTCTGCATCTCCATTAACATCTTCCTCTGTTCAATTTCACACTCAGATCGAACCCATCTTTATACATCTCTCGGATCTCAACCACAATCAATTTCATCATCGATCTTCTCTTCAATTACAGAGATGAACCCTAATTTCTTCATTGGTATTTCAATCAACAGATCTATGAGTTTCTTCTTCTTTCGATTTTCAACTCATCAGCAAACCCATCCCCGATTTCATCTCGCTGTATTCATACATCACTCTCTCGATTTCATCTCTCAATTTTTCGGCTGCTATGAAGCTTTTATTCTTTTGCCTTCTCAATTTCAGTAGCAGCGACTGCTATTTTTAGTGTCAGGTGAAAAGGAGGAGAGTAAATGAGAAGAGGAAAAAATATCTTCTCGATTGAACTAGGGTATAAGTGTTGGGATAGATTAAGACACCCCACATAAGAGCCACCCCAGATAAGGGCTACTCAACTGGCAACCCTTAACCACAGCTGGCTGTATTTAGTACTCCTTCCAAAAGAGTTGCCCCTTAACCTTGATTGGGCTCCAGATAGTGTTCGCCCATGAATTGACAATTTTGTCCTTTTGGCTCAAATAGAGTAATTTCTTCTTCTTTTCCTCCGCATGACTCCAAAGTAGCTATAAACTCAAAAACAAACGTAAAATACAAAATTCACACGAAAAATATCAAAGAAAGCATAAACTCTAGATAGTAAATACGGTGTATTCTACACCTATCAAAGCATATCCTTAGAAAATTAACCTGTCAATCTAGTGAATTATAAATCACTGGAACTTGAGTTATTGAATTCATATTAAACCTAACAATGAACTGATTGGGATTGATTCATAAAGACTTTGGCATAACCATAAGGCACATTGGTTGTGACATGATGTTCCGTTTTGAAGTACTAACACGGGCATCACTTCATTTGAGTGTACAAGACAATGAACTAATAGAATGCGAAGTTACGACATCTACCACAATCAGTGATTTCTAAAGTTACTAGATTTGCACTACCTCTCCCCATTATTCTTTAGAGTAACAAAGCACGTCACTCATCTTACAAAGTCTTTCTTTAGCAAAACATGATTGAGACCGTCCTGTTTTACTTAGATGCAAATGGTAAATAACTCATTCTTCAAAGAAATAAAGTGTTGTTAGTGAACATATATCCATGCAGAATGCGGACCATTCAAGTGATTTATGGCTTTGGTGGATGATTCGACGCATTGAATCAGTTATTGCTCACAACAAACGATGCGTTTAATTTTTGTAAAAATCCTAGCATATATTACACAGTGAAAAGTGTAAAGACTCACCACCCTTGTTAATGCTAGAGAATTTATATCAAAAGGACTTGATAAATATTGCATGTTTAATAGGATCAATATAGAGCATCTTATACCCAATGGTCTCGCAGAGGCTACCATCAAAGGTTACAGATGGTGCCTAAGGAATAGGTTATGCGTACCAACCTACCTTTTATTGTTTTGGGGATATGCAATATTACACACATATTTAATTAATTCATTTTTAGAACCCAATATTAGTCAACCCTTTCTGCGTACCAGTTGGTAACTGGATTTAAGCCTGACATTCGTGTTCTTACGTATTTTTAGTTGCATTATATATGTGCTATTACGACTCCACATCGTACTATGATGGGTTTTCAAAACTGTTAAGTAGTTATGTTGGAAATGAGTTCCCAACAATTATCCGCATTTTTAAAACCTTTGCTAGGAGATCTCTTACCGCTAGATTTGCGGGTTGTCATTCTAATGAGACAGTCTTCCCGTCGTTAGGGGGAGATAAGAAAAAGTATTTTCTAAGGGAACGACAGGAATTGTCCTGGTGTGTTCCCACTATCTCTCATATTGATTCTTGTACTCCACAAATGTAAATGTGAAGTGACAAAGAATAATCGATTTTCAGAATGTACACTGATGTCGCTAAAGTGACAAGATCACACACACCAGCTGCAAATACTCCTGCAAGGCTAGAAATCCTCAGTATGTGGTACACCATTGTTGATGGTGGGTTTTAATTTGAGGTCAAAATTGTAAAAAACGGAAAAAATTATGCGCTGACATCTTGTAAAAGATAAAGCCATTTATAAGTGTTGGATACTCCCTCACTTAATTCACCAAGAATGGAGCATGTGGCAACAATCCCATTCTGTGAATACATGAAATTCCTCCAGGTTGGAGCATGTGGCAACAATCCCATCCTGTGAATTTCATATCAGCCTTGTATTTCAAGTACTCATTATCAGTGTGGCATGACGATCGAGTGTTACTCTTACGAGTAACACGAACCTCTAACACTATAATGAAACCATGTACGAAATACCCGCACAGGCTGACTCTCGGTGTGTTATACTAGCCCGATTGAGTCCCTCTCGGTGTGTTATACTAGCCCGATTGAGCATCCGGACTGACCGTATCAGTCCGGTTATGATTGCAGTCATCCAACTCCACAAGCATGATTGGATGACCCAGATCAATTCCATCACCCCCAAGCAGGTATGGAATATCCATTGCCAAACCAATGCGGAAACCGCACGTTCGGCCATTGGCCTAGCCTGCCAAAAAACGTTCATACCAAGCATTATGGACGGAAAACCCTAAATTAGGGTTTGCGGCATATTACATGTGTCGCAAAGCAGTCTCAACCATCCATCTTCGTAGGTATAGATGGAGGGTGTAGATGTAGATTCAAAGGGCCCGGAGCATGTCAACACGATCACCGTGTGCTCGCCTACACACTTAACCAATCGGTCAAGACCAACCATGTTTGGTTGTGACAAAATCGTCGCCCAAACAAGAGATGACGCACGGCTTTGAAACCCAAAATTAGGGTTTTGAGCATCACGAGCGTCCATCTTCTCCGGAACGAATGGAGGGTCCGAGATTAGATTAAACAGGTCCGGTCATACCAGCATGACCACCGTGGGCCCCTCTATCTCCTCACGCGGTCGGCCAAGGCATACCATGCATGGCTATCCCAAACCGCCCGCCCAAACATGCGTGGTTACACTTCCCCAACCGCAACCGATCTCGACCACTCAACTTCACCGGACGATTTGAGTGGCTTAGATCACGTTTTCATGGGATAGTCGGTATAGGTGTGAACACCAGCCTACCACCTTCACGCCAAACCAATCGACCAAGACCGGCCAAGTTAGGTCGTCTTGGAACGCTAATAAAAAAGAGCATGGTGTGCGGCTTTTTGCGGCACCAAATTCCTATCACAAAATCGATCTCCACCACTCTTCTTTGCCGGTCAAATTGAGTAGCCTAGATCGCACCTTCATGGGACAGTGAGGTATGGACGTGTACACCGGCATGCTGTCTACACACATGCCCGGTCGGTCCTCTCCAAAGCCCTTCCCATGCTTGGTTTCGACCAAGCTGAAGAGTGATACTTGCGCACCTCTTCGAAAACCCTAATTCATTAACGGTCGCAGATGAGTGTCTCAAAGATCATCTCGTCCGTCAACTTCACCAACTTAGTTATACAAGCACGATCGGGAGTTAATTGGTCATTGAGGCGTCATCACCCATCACTTTACCACACCAAGATGCAAGACTCGCATCACAATACTTCACAAGTATCAACTTCTTGAATAACGCAGTTATTCACATTAGCATTACATGCTACCTTTCGTGGATCCACGATCCACACATTCCAGACATCAATCATGTCACAAAGCTGGGGGATACATACTTTGGGGTATTGGTCTGGCGGTTTATAGCGTGCAGCGTGCAACGCGCCATCACAAGAACGTGTTAGGAAGTCATGGACGGTTAGAGATGAACAGGAGAAGTGGGCAAGACTGGTCGTGTATCACCAACGCACAACTCCTGTAGTAGCAGGATTTCCCACACTACACCCCTCACTATATTTTGGTTAATTAGTTCATTGAAAGTTATATAATTGAGAATGTTTATTGATTAATCTCATGAGTTGTTTACACAGGAAAAGTAGAATTACACTTAACGAGTAAAACACTCTTAAACTTTCTCTCTCCTAATGACTTGCCCAACAATTCCAAAAAGATCTCTCCCTACAATGAGACTCACTCAACCCTTTATATAGGGCGATACATAGTGGATGACAAACTAATCTATCCTTTTATTTCGAAATGTTCCGCGAAGTGTCGCAGATGTACAAACATTTATTCTCGCGACACTTCTTAACCTCGCCTAGGTTCCGTGTCTTTTGCTGTTTTGTGTGTCGTTGTCCATCGCGTCATTTATTTTAGCTGTCATGATCGCTTTCGCGACGTCGCTGTTTATTAACCCCGCGAGCCCCGTATGTTGCGATATTATGATCCTACATCTTGCCTCTTTTTCCTTGAATATTGCTTGAAGAGCGATTTTTAAGGAAAAATCCGTTGTTGTAGTAATCTTTGATCTTTGTTGATGAAGGAATGAGCAGAAGAATACTGTACTTGAAAAGTACGTACTTGCCTCTATTCTTTTGCGAAGTTCCGAAGCTTCTTTTAGATATATACGAAGTATCGCCTCCTGTCTCTCCTCATACTTCTCCTGCGAAGGGAAGAGTTTCATGAGAGTAATTCTTTTGCTCTGCCGCGACTGCTTATCTGTTTCAGTTTTGTACTTTTACATGGATTTTGATTATTAATGTCTTTTCTTGACACGTCTCTCTCAACCGTTTATTCTTGACCGTTCATGTCTCTTCTCGCATTAAATGACCTCGTTTTCCTCGAGGATCTTTTTCCCTATATATATCCTTCTTTTCCTCTCCTTCCATTCTTTAGTTTCTCTCTGCAATTTTTCTTTGACTCTCTTCTTCCGCAATTTGCGCTCCTGCTACTGCAAATCTTTTCTTCGTCCTTTCTAGCGCTGATCTTAATCCTCAAACTTCCATCCATTCCCATACTGATAAATGGCTTTCATCAATCGTGCATACAAAGCTTCTTTTGAAGAGGTTCAACAGAAGTTACTCGAGAAAGGTTTTACTCTATCAACCATTCCTGATCAAGAATCTTCATCCATTCTTTCTGCCAAATTATTTTCTGACCATCAATGTGATGATCAAAGGATTATAGTCTCGCTAGGTCAGCTTCTCGCGGGACTTCCCATTCCCTTATACGATCCAGAGTTGCCTCTATTTTATGAAATCTTGGCCCATGAAAAATTCTCTCGGGCTGTTTATCAATTGAGTGGCGATTGCATTCGCCTAATGCTTGAATTCGCGCATCGTGGTGCTGGCAAAGGATCTTTATACCCTGCCACTGTTAGACACCCCGATTTCAAAGACTTGGAAATAGCTTCTGAGAAGTACACTGTAGAGAACTTTTTTGAAAACTATTCAGTGATAAAGATGGTTAATGCGAAGTCTCGCTGGGGTATTCGTCTGAAAAAGAAGGATAATGTCCCTGAGGATAAATTGCTCATGCAGGATATTGATTGGCACCCGGGCAATAATACTACTCTCGCCATTCCAAAGATGAGAAATGGTGGGTTGTACCCTTGTTTTTAAATGGTCCTTATATCGCGGGCCCGCACGTTCTTCCTGCGAATCTCGCAGGGTATCATCCTTGGGAATTCAAATGGCCTGATAAAGCAACTGAGGTATGTTTCCCATTTTAAATCTTGCCTTTGCAACTTTCTGTTTACATATGTTGAGTTTGTATAATTTTTCAGATCGCCAAATTGAGAAGAAAGTATAAGGATAATCCATTGGAGAGTACGCTGTCCATACTTCGATCGCTTACGAGTGAAGTAAGAAACACTTCCTTTGTTATTTGAAACAATATTGTTGCCTCTGTTTCTTATTTTTAACCGTATGCGAAGGTTGGAGTTGAAGAAGTCAGAGCAGCGCGAGCGGTAAAAGTAAGGGCAAATCAAGCTCGCAAAAATAAATCTTCGCTCCATTAACTAAAAAGCGAAAGATTCAATCTTCTTCTCACCTTAACTCAAACTCCGAATCTTGATGAGGATGACCATGACTCGAGCCGCTCTCTTGCTAAAGAAACTCCATTGGCTGGTTCTTCTATGGATCGGTTGTCTAGTATCTTCTCAGATTCTTTCCAAGGAATGGGAGATGCTCCCCTAGCTTCTCTTTGCGGGACTCTCGCAAATGTGTGTAACGCTCCTCTATTAGAAGGCAATGATTCTCTCAATGGAGCCTCTAGAATCGTATCCCCTGACTTCTTGAACGCTCTTGGGTCTTTGGTATGTATGCAGTCACATTCCCCTGTTAATTTTAAATTTTTAAATATATATGTACTGACAATTTTTCTATTTTCTTTCATAGGTTGGAAGAACTTCTTTTGTAGTTGCCCCAGATCTCGAGAGAAGACGCAACAATCTTGAAAAGAAGAACTCGCAGCTGAGCAAGAAGATTCGAGAATTAGAGACTGAAGCTGCGTCATCTCGCGATAAAGACGAGAGAATTCAAAAGTTAAATACTGAGCTTGACTCCCAAAAGGATAGGGTGTCCTCTCTTCAGAATGCTAATCAGCAACTTTATGGTATAAGATTTCACTTCCTTTTATTATTTCTATCTTATCGGTCGCATACTACTACCTAATTTATTACCTTCGCAGATGTATATAATCTCTCCGATGAGGCTATTCTTCTCCATACGTTTCGAACCCATGGATAATGACCTTCTCCTCGCACACCTCAATCAATCTCTAAGTAGTTCCTCGAGATAAAATTAACCTCCTTTCATTAAAGGATCTTCGGTCAAACATCGGCTTTTAAAAGATCGAACACAGATCTAATTTAAATTTAACTAACCGCTTTAAACGAATGTACCTTGATTCCGAGAAGACAATCAAGATTTTAAGAAAGAAAATTAGTGACCTCATAGATGAGAACGATCGCATTACTAACAGAGGTGCACAGGCATTAGCAGAATTCCACAAATCTCTTCTTGGTGTGCAAATTGAACGAGATGAACTCCTTCATCAAAATACTATGCTTAAGCAGCGAGAAGAACAAGTTCGTTCTCTTCTTGTTATCGATAATGATGATGAATTCGCACGGGCTGCGAAAGTTTTAGATAATGCCAGGGAATAACCTAGGTGTTGATGTTAGTCTTCATGCCGAGCATACTTCCTTGATTAAAGATATGATATCCGATAGAGAAGGTTACTTATTATACCTTCTTCGCTTCTTACTGTGGTATTGCTTGTAAATTATTAACTTGTTGTTTCTTATTTGCGGAGAATGAGAAGAGGCTTCAAGTTAGAATTAGAGAACTTGAATCGAAAAAGAACATTTCGCCATGAATTTTCCAAATGAGAATTGAAGAACTCAAAGCTGAAAAACAACAACTCGCCAAGAGTCTCTCCTTCGTAATAACAAGTATTCCAAGTTGAAGAAACAATTTGAAACAACGGTGGAGAATTTTAACAATGATCTTTGTTCGTTATCGCAATGGAGCCATGGAGTATGTTTGTAAGCACCGAACATCCCTCTGCATACATATCCCGGCTTCTTGACAAGGTTCCCGAGAATCTACACGTCTCGATGTTTCGATAGTGAAGGTGGCGAAGAAGAAAATTACAGCGATGAGAATAATAAAGCGAAGAATCGAGATGAAGAAGAAGAATCACCAAAGATATAACTCTTTTGTTTTCTTTTCTTTGCGTGTAATATCCGTACATTCTTTGTATCTTTGTTATAATGAATTTCTTGGATTTTTTCCCCATGAATTCAATCTTCAATCCCCTTTTTGGTAGTTCTTCCTTGTAATATAATTGGCTAACATTATTGATGTATAACTCTTTCGTCGGAAGATGAATAACAATGTTCCATCTTTTCCATTCCCATACTTGCCTCTCTGTTATTTATCTTGGATGGAAGATTTTAGTTATCTTCTTGTATTTGATAATAATCTTATTGTTAATTGAAATGTATCATCGCGACGGAGTCAAGGTATCTTCATGAATTGAGTATTCTATCTCTTTTTGTGGCGACAAGGTCGCAGACCGCCTTTACATTTTCATGTGATGGCTCATTGACCCTGCCTTATCATTTTTGTGTGGTCTTCCGAGTTAGACCTCCCTAATTAGAGGTCCTCCCTGCCACCTTTTATGGCGACAAAATCGCAGACGTCTTTACACTTGCGTGTAAAGACCCATTGATCTTGCCTTATCATTTTCCAAGTATTTTTGCCTCTGCGCAGGATGTTTTAGTTGCGACAATATGACAGGCCTAAATATCCTTGCGAACATAAAGCCCCATGACATTGCCGTCGTGCGGACGAAATCGCAGGACGTCCGTACACTTTCGTGTAAAGACCCATTGATCTCGCCTTACCCTCGCGTTAGTATTATTGCCTCTGCGGGATCATTGCACAAATATGACGAGCCTACGTTCTCTTGCGAAAACATAGCCTTATGACATTTGCGTCTGTTTTGACACCCCCTAATGGAGAGCGTCGCCCTTATCATCTCCCGGTTGCCCCTTCAAGGAGGCGAAACATCGGCCATACAAGACTAGCTCCTCCCATCCGGTCTTAACAACAACCGGTTGTTTCGCGACCTCTTATCCCTTATACCTATATGGTTTATGGTTACGAGACCGCACCCTAAGTGGAGTTTTCTTCGGGCGAGTGCAACGCATGCCAAGACTTGCCAAGAATGGCCGGGGTAGGTTCATCCATCCCGGGCACTCTCGCTCAACCGTGTACCTCGGCGCCTTGAGCATACATCGACTCTAGGAAGAGACCCTCGGTCGCCCAAACCAGGGTATAACCTACATATATAGTTGGGAATCCAAGGTACCTCTTAGGATAGGCTTTCATGGGCCCCAAATTTTCATGGTTCGGGCTTCGGAGCGGTGTAACCTTCCCCCTGAACAACGGCGAGAGATACCCCCTTATATGACGCACTTTAGGTCTTACATTTGCCTCTTACGAAATGTTATTCGCGAAATAGGGTGTACGCCATAAAGGTTCGTCCCATTCATTTGCGCATTTATATTTGTTAAATCATTCAATCATTCATGTTTCATTATTTCTTTGATATTTGTTTTGCGAAGTATTCGCATACAGATTGCATTTCACTTGTTGTATTTCACTTTTCTTTCTTAGTCGTATTCTCATTTTACTCTTGGTCTGCGAGATTCTCGCACATCATTACTTCAACCAATTGTTACTTTGCATCCTCTTTGTTATTGATTATTTACTTCTTATGCTTTTTGTTCCTCATCTCTTTTGCTTCTTCATTGTTATAATATTGGTCTGTCTCCAAGCATTCACCTCGCGGGGTATGTTCAGTCCTCACTCCTATAGCATCTACCATCAGTTTTTCCTTTCTCTGTTCATTTCTCACATGTTGCTTCCAACCCTTTCTTTTGGCATTTCTTTCTTCGCAGCTTTCTATATCGACCTCATGGCACTGTTGCGACTCCTTCCAATCTCCTTGTATGATACCAATACCATTTGGGTGTGGAAATTTTATGCATTGATGGTATGTTGAGGCGACCCCAAAATTTCATGAAGCCATGGTCTCCCAATTAGTGCATTATACGGGATTCCACATCAACCACACGAGAATAAGACATCGATTGATAATCCTTGTAGAGGTATGCTCATGTGAACTTCTCCTTTGGTTTGTTTTGCAGTGCCATTAAATCCATATATCTTGTATGTCGAGGGGGATCAAATCCTCATCCTTTCCACCCATCGTCTTATAAGTATGGTAAAAAAGTATATTCACCGAACTTAGGTATCGATCGGGATTCGGTTGATCGCCCAACAAGCACGCCTCATCATCTTCTCCATCGATTGGTTTCGGGTTAATCTCTAGTTTCACAACCAACGGGCTATCATGGGTTTCTCTTCCTTTTGGTACTTCATCCGCAGAGAAAGAAATAGTCTTCAACTGCCACTTTTCTAATCAAGTCGTTCTCGCTTGAGCTCATTATTTCCTTATCATTAGCATCTCTCGCGAAGACTCTACTAAGCACGTTGTCATGAAAATCCTCGATGGTGCGATAGGAATGGACGATAGAGTTGCAGTTCAAATTCTTAGCTTTTGTTCCTACTTCTATCACAAATGTTTCCTTTTCCTTCACGACACATTACGTGCATCTCTGGTGGTGGTGGTAATGTCGACTTGTTTCTTCTCCCCTTAGAAAGTGATTCGACTTCCCCGATCAATCATCCCGAGAATAATTCTCTTTATGTTTCTACAATCGTTTGTTTGATGCCCATGGAAGCGATGGTAAGAACAAAACTCATGACTTCTATCGCCTGGCGGTGGTTCCATTCCAACATTCCAAGGTCTTTGGTACATTTTCCATCACAAGTATAGCTTCCCAAATCTTTTCAACGCTAGCATTCGGTGGAGGCATCTTAATCTGTTCCCATCTTGTTCTATGACTTCTCTGCCCTCCACGGTTATTTTGCCTTCGTCCACCATAAGTTTCTTGCACATGATCTAGCCTCTCGAATCTTATTATTCTTCATTACGGTTGTAGTAGTTCCTTTCACGTTCAAACTCTTCTTGATCGTGGCTTCCCATGGCTACTATCTTCTGCTTGTCCCTCATCAGCTCTCCTTGCCTCTTTGTCCTTGCGAAGTGCTCGCCCACTTGTATTTATGAATTGAGGTAATAAACTTGCGTTCGCGGCGTTAGAGCTTGTGTTCGCGATTGGATAAGAATTCATTTCATTTTGTCTTTCTTCTAAGGCAATATATTCTTCTGTAATTCTCTTGATTCGCCATTGTGATTGTATTTTTGATTCTAAAAATTTGAATGTATAACAAGTTAGTTGCGAAGAGAGCATTCACAAATGAGAGTATGAGATATCTCTCCTCAACCCGATCCCTGCCATTTCGCTACACATGGTCCTCCATCTTACTTGTCAATTGCCTTAAGCTCTCGCCAATCCTTTGTTTCAACCGAATACATCTTCAATACCTGGTCGCGAGGAGTTGTTACTTATGTATGCTCCCGGGAATGTGGCTTGTAAATGATTGAATGATGTGATTGTGTTCCTTGGCAGACCTTCAAACCATTTTAGTGCTTCTCCTATTAAGCTTGACGCGAAATATTTGCACAATATGGCATCATGATTCTCCCATTGTAACATACATCTCATGTAAGCCTTAATATGTTGTATCGCCTTAAAAGTTGTTCCATCAAAGATGTTGGTTAATGCGGGTAGATTGCACTTAGGAGGTATTCCTCCCATACGTACTTCTAGCGTGAAGGGGTTCTTCGCGGCTTCTGCGATGGCTTCGTCCGGTTGTCTCCTTCCTCCTTCCCTTCTATTATTGATAATCCTCTCATTTCAGCTAGTTCTCTTAAGATTTGTTCATTTGCCTCAGAATTTGTTTCTACTGGTCTTTTTAGCTCTGCTTCTCTCCTTCTTCGCTCGTGCCTATTTTGACCTTCCTGCTCATTATTTTCTCCTCTTCTCTCCTCGCGACGCTCTTCTTTCGTCTCTTTCGTTAATTCGCACGCCATTATATCGGTTGTTCTCTCTTCTTGGTTGCCTCTCAGCTCTCATCATCTGCACCCTCTCATACTCTTCGTTAATATTTCTATTGGTACGATTTTGTTCCCTCCTTCTCTCGCGGTTGTCATGGTTATTCTGCTTAGGATTGCTTCTTCCATCTCTTGATTTTCCATTTCTGCTCTTATTCTTTCTCTTTCGCGAGCTAGTCGCGCTTTTGTTCAATGTAGTGTCTCTCAATGTCATCCTCGATATCTCGGTTTCTTCTCAATTCTTCTCTCCCGTGCAGGATTATTCTTCCTTCAGCAGCTGGGTCATTCGGCCCTTGGAGTTGCATGTTTTCTTGATTTTCCCTATTTCGCTCATTTTGAAGATTTTCGGGCTGAGGAATATAACGACCTTCCATTTCCCCTCTTCTCTCGCCATGCTCTGCGTTTGGATCTTGTGTTTCTTCCTCGGTATTTTCTGTTGGTAAAACTCTCCTTCTTTCTTCTCTGTTCGATCTAGAACTTGATCTCACGCTACTTCTAGATCTCCTACTTTGCAATCTCATATTTTCCATCCTCAATTCATGATTTTGTCTCGTCAAGTTTGCTCGCTCCTCTGCTTCTAATCGTCTCTCTTCGTGCATTGTTTGTCTCAATCTTTCTAACGCTGCCAATTCTTCGTTCCCTGGATTCATATCTCCATTCATCCCTTACTCTCCTTGTCCATTGTTCACCAACTGCTACTCCCCTTCTCTCTCATCTTCAGAATCAGATCTCCAAGTATGTACACTTACTCTATCATAATCCACAGCTGCGTTTGCTATTGGGGAGATCGGTGGTTGATTTTGATCTTCTCTGTCATTTCTCATATTCATCCTTGATGATTCTCCCATTTCATTCCTCCTTTCTCCAGCCAAGTCTCCCACTTCTTCTTACAATCGTTGGTTGCTCTTGTACATTTCTTCTTCTAGCCATCTTTCTTTTCAATGAATTCTTGAGTATCTTTTCTAAATCTCTTCTCTGTTAATCCAAATTCTTTCCAATTTCTTCGTCAATCACCGCTCGTCCCTGTTTCTAGCGCATATGTAGTAGCAGGAAATCCCACACTACACCCCTCACTATATTTTGGTTAATTAGTTCATTGAAAGTTATATAATTGAGAATGTTTATTGATTAATCTCATGAGTTGTTTACACAGGAAAAGTAGAATTACACTTAACGAGTAAAACACTCTTAAACTTTCTCTCTCCTAATGACTTGCCCAACAATTCCAAAAAGATCTCTCCCTACAACAGACTCACTCAACCCTTTATATAGGGCGATACATAGTGGATGACAGCTAATCTATCCTTTTATTTCGGAAATGTTCGCGAAGTGTCGCAGATGTACAAACATTTATTCTCGCGACACTTCTTAACCCTCGCCCGGTTCCGTGTCTTTCTGATGTTTTGTGTGTCGTTGTCCATCGCGTCATTTATTTTAGCTGTCTGCGACTGCCTCGCGACGTCGCTGTTTATTAACCCCGCGAGCCCTGTATGTTGCGATATTATGATCCTACAACTCCACTACTCCATCACTCCACTTCCTCCACTTCCCACGAGAGACGTGAATAAGGCTCAATGACTTGTATAAATAGGTTCTCCGACCTATTTCCAAAGACAACGGGGAACAACAGAGAATAACAACAAGAAAACACCCAGAACCTGCTTACACCAATCGTAAGCTTGTTCACTTTCCTGTTACAAGTCATAAGCAAGTCTACACCTTCACAATCTCAAACACCTTCTTCGCTTCCTTCCCTAAGATCAACCCCATCTCCTTCACTTTGTGACCGAAACAAGTCTGGAACGGCCATTTCTTGGTTTAGGCCGGACTTGCAGTTGATCTCTCGAATCTACAAGCACTCACCGAGCAGTGCATTTGTTTAAGGTTTAAATTCATTCCTCATCCACACCACAAATTACCAAATTTTGCAGGAGTAGTTTTCACCCATAAACAACTATAGACTAAGGTATTGAAACTACACTTGGTGGAAGTGTAGTTGAGGCCGTGGCTCCATAAAGGAAGATGGAGAGACCACCAGGTTCGATCAATGCTCACCTAGAAAGTAAGTAGGTGAGTAAGGCACAAATTATTTATATCATCAGAAATTATCTCATTAGATTGTCTCTGAATATGTCCATGAATCAAATTGGAGGACGCTCCGAAGTTTAATGATTCCAGAGGACAATGACATCCCAAGTGGATTATGAGAATGCGCACGAGTCAATGGAAAGATCATGCGAGCATATTGATGATTAATTACACTTTCTTAAGGAAATAAAGCAAGATGAGATCGAACCAAGCTCCTTGTTGCTTAATTTCAATGAAGAGCATATTTGGCCTATACAATCCAGGTAGAACTTGGTTCTTTGACAAATATAAAGGTATTTGGTGTGGTAGTACTAACCAACCAAGTGTAAAGCCTATTGGACATACATGATTGATTTGTCACAAAGCAAAATGAGAAGAAAGCAGTCTTAAAGTATAAAGAGTCGCCTTGTGGCGCGAGGTTTCTCACAATGCCCTGTAATTTTTCTCTTGTAATGAACGTTATAGCGTTCCGCTACTTAGTTAGCTTGGTAATTTCAAAAGGACATGAAATGCACCATATATATGTGGTTGTTACGTATCTATGAAAGAATCAAGAGATAGCAGATATTTACAAAAGTACTTGATATCATTTTGTTTCCCAAATCAAGTGACTCTAAACCACAGAGTGCGTTTACAGTTAGATATAACGCTCACTTATAGATTAAAGCAATCATGCGGATGTGGTATACCCGTCTAAGTGACTATTTGATTTGGAGGGGATAGACAAGTAAGTTATTTTCATTGTGTATTCACAAGAAAGTTCCTGATTTGGAATTGTAGCTATCTATGTTGATGATACAGACATGATGGGTACTCTTGATGTAATAAGAGACCTTAAAAGTTATTTGAAATCCGAATTTGAGATGAAAAATCTGGGGAAAGCTCGACCGAATGCTGAGCTTGTGGTATATTATTCCACCAGTTTGCATATGTCTAAAGTTGTCAGGAAATTTAACAAAGACATGCATCCTGATAGCACTCCCATGATTAGTAGAGGTTCAAATGTATGTAAGTGACCATTTCGTCTAAACAAAGATGACGAAGATGTGTTGGGAGATGAAATTCCCATATATAAGTACAATAGACGCATTGTTGTAATTAGTATAATAATGTACTCGATAAAATTTTGCATGCTTAGGGAACTTGTTAGCTAGATATAGCTCAGCGCCAACGCAATGTCATTGGAATGGTATAGTTAATGTAATCATGTACTTAAAAGTAACCATTGACATAAAAAAAATTTTATCCCTACAAAGACATAAAAAGGAATGCTAATGAAAGTGCAATCCAAAAGTTGTTGATTATGAAGGAACAACAATCTCTTCTCCAACGAAAGTAATCAGGGGGAGATATGATAGACAATTTTCAAAGTCATTACCGATATTCAGTTTCGAAAAGTACATGACTAAAGGAACTATCTGGAATAACTCTGAAAGTAATCAGGGGGAGATGCCGACATCAGGGGGAGGATCCAAGGATATGATGTCGACATATTTTACTTCGAAATTGAAGTTTTGTTGCACTTTTTTTCCCTTCGATCGAGAATAGTTTTTCCCAAAGGGTTTTGTTACCCAATAATGTTTTTAGCGAGACAATACTAAAAACATCAAGTATGTTGAACGTTGAAGACATAAAGATCGCGTTGATATTACTGAAAATATCTGAATCAAAGAAATGAAATGTGATAGATGTTAAGCAACGTAACTTCCAGAATCAACAACAGGGTCTTATAAACATTCAAGTCACTAAAGTAAAGTGTGATAAACTCCTTTTGACTGCATTAGACTAATGAAAATTGTCGACATCATGGGGGAGCATCTAATGGTGTGTTAAACTCTTTTCCTTCACCGAGGTTACTTTTTCCCACAAGGTTTTGTTGCTTGGAAAGGTTTTTAATGAGACAACAACAAACACCGGGAAGTAATTTCCCAACTAAGGCTATTGTCTTTCCCACAAGGATTTTCTGCCTTAGGAGTTGTGAAGCAACTAGTCAACTTCAACGGAAAAAAGTGATCATCTGCAATAGATCACCTTTACTTGCATATGTCACGTTGTACTCTTTCCCTTCGTCAAGGTTTTATCCTACTGGGTTTTCCTTGTCAAGTTTTTAATGAGGCAACATATTCGAGTCCAAGTATGTTCCAAGTTTGCTTAATATTGTAATCTTTTTATTTAGTTCAGGTTTTGTCCCTATGGGTTTCCCTGGCGAAGTTTTAACGAGGCAATTAACTTAGACTCATCGATCTTTGAAGATCGTATTGCATGTGATGAACTACATGTAAAGTACGAGAAAACATGTGAAGTACTACATGTGAAGAGTTATACCAAGGTTTTGTCCCGCTGGATTTTTTCCTTGTCAAGGTTTTAATGAGGCAACTGATTTTGGCACAAGTCATCAAGGAGAGAACAACATTTGAAGAACTACATTTAAAGAACTATGTATAAAACTTTTTTATTGAACCGCACAAGGGGGAGTGTTATAGAGCCTATGGCCCATGGATGTGCGGTCCATTAGATCTTCCCTTTCATGTATATAAGAGAACATTATATGTATGTAATAGATGGATGCCTCTTTATCAATACCAAGTTTTTCTTCTTCTCTATCTCTTGTTTTAACCTAATTGTTACTCCAAAAAGACACTGATTATTTCTAAAAGTTCCCTCACTGGAACATCAAATGACGTGTGTTTGCTCTATCAACAAAAATCAGCACGTCTCGACCTATCCTTCTATCTATATTGTTGGGCAAACAGAATAAGGTTCAAGATTTCGTCGCCCGAAATCCCCTATACTGAAGATTCATTCCTACTGTTACTTTCTAAGGCCTAATTATACTCATTACTTTAATTCCCTCCATCATCTCATAATAAATGAGCAAGAAACCAAGAAAAAAGTTAAAATAACAACTAAAACGGCTTCAATAACCATTTATCCTTTTTTCCTTCTTTCTCAAAAAGTAGGAGTACTTATACTTCTCCAACCCTTATTTTTTGGCAACAACGTAAATATAGACATGGAATTGATGAGGGGATACATTTTGATGATTAACAGGTAGTGCTTGATAGAGTGGCAAATCATATAGGGTTCATCTTATCCCTACATTTAAGGTATAAAACGCACCGAAAACCCTAGCAAACACTTACCATTTCTTTCTTCGTTTCTTCTTCCTATTTTTTTCTCTCTCTCCCAACACCCTACTATCTTCTCCTGCGGCTGCGCCTCCTCACCACCTCCATTTTTCTTCTTCTGCTTTGCTTTTTTCTTCTTCATCTCTGTATCTCCTGCATGGTTGGTACTTTAACTCCCTGGTGATGATGATTTAAGGCTACAAATTGACAATTTTAAAACTAGGGTTTAGTAATATACTAATATTGGTTTTGCATGATTGATTGTGCAAATTAATTTGAGGAAATTGAACTTCTGTTTTATCATTTGTTGAATCAATTTCTGAATACGGGTCAATTTTTATTTTCTTATTTAGATTTTGTATGTATCCATTAAGCATGAAGATTGCTAATTGCCTGATTCTATAGGGAAGAGTAATTAAGAAGCAATAATGGGTTCTATTGCCCTTTGAAATGATGGGTTTTGTGCGAGTTTGAATGCTTGAATGATTGTGGTCTTTGTTGAATGAGAAATTGTTACAGTGAAGGAGATTGTCTGGCCTCAAAACATCACATCTCTCTGATCTCCTTCACCACCAGAATATGTACATTAAGTGTTTGATAAAACACCAAAAAGATCAGTGCATTCACTAACTTTCTCTACCAGCAATGGGGGTTTACACAAGGGTTTAGTGAGAAGAAGTGACGCGAGATAGGTGGTTTCGGTGTTCTGGAAGTAAAATCAGTCAAGACATGTTGATACAATGGGTTCTGGTGGTTATACTCTAAGAGATGCAAGCCTGGGAAGAACGAGAAAACGGACTTGATGATGTTGATTGTCGTGACTAATGTGGGCTGTTCTGTGCAAGGTTAACTTAATTTTTGTATCTTGTATTATTTTACGATTTTTGTCCTTGTAATTTGTCATAAATTAACGTTATTAAGTTTTAATTTTAATTTTAATCAAACAAGTCGTCCAACCCGTAAACCTGCAAGCTTTACCCGTTACGGGTACGGGTTGAAGAAATGACCACCCGTGAAGAATATCAACCCGCAGGTTTTAGCCCGTGTTAACCCGAACCCTATAACCCGTAACAAGCCAGCCCCGGACCGCCCGTTTGCCAGCTCTAGTGCTTGACAAGTACTCCCTCCGTTCCTAATTAATAGGATGGTTTTGTTTTTAGAGAAAATTAAGGAAATTAAGAGAACTAATCATTGAAAGTGGTCCTCATGACACTTGTCAATAAAAGAAGTGAAGTGAAATGGTCCCCATGACACTTGTCAGCAAAAGAAGTAAAGTGAAATGGTCCACATGACACTTGTCATCAAAAGAAGTTAAGAGAAAAGTGGTCCCAGAAAACTAAAGTAACATTTGATTTTCCCAATTAGGAAAACTAAATTCATATATGGACTGACAAATGGATACCAGGTATGGAAGATAATCTCTTAACCAACTGTGGTACAAAATTAAACTCTTTAACACTTGTATATGAGTTATTGGACTCAAATACAAAGAAGTGGAACGAAAGGGAAGTTAGAAACAATTTCCCATCTGATATTGTTGAAAGAGTTTTAAACATTAGATTGTTTACAGATACAAATGATAGAATGAAACAAGATAAGTTAAGAAGGTTACTTACTACAGATGGAATTTTCACTGTTAAGTCCATGTATCAGAAATTGAAAAATCCAACAATTGTTACTAATAGGGCAGATATCGCTTCTTTTTGGAAGTCCTTTTGGAAGCTTAATATTTCTCAAAGAATCAAAATTTTCCTGTGGAAATGTATACACAATGCTCTGCTTGTTAGGAAAAAGTTAGGACAATTTATGAAGGATATAGATATGAAATGCATTTTTTGTGAGCATAATTGTGAATCTTTAAAGCATCTTTTTTTTTGAATGTTCCTTTGCTAAATCTGTATGGATGTTTCCACCCTTGGTAGGATTGAACCTTAGTAATGATCCTGATTTTTCTTTTGCTCAGATGTATTCTAATTGGATTGCAGGGATTAGCAGAAGTAGTGATATAGAAATTATGGCAACAAAATGTTGGCTAATTTGGAAGGAAAGATGCCTTAGTGAAAAAGCGGGGGTACAACAACCACACCCAATATTTCGCTTAGAAATATGTATGGACAAACTCTAATATACTTTCTAGAGAATCAACTAGACAGTCAGACTCAATATAGACAAAAAGTAAATCAAAGAGTTTATATCTCAATCTCTTGATTTGATATATACTCAAGCAAATAGAATTGCGAGTCTTTATCAAATACTAGAGAGATAACTTGGATGGTACCAAAGACCAATATCCAAGTCTCAATCAATTTAAATCAACAACCAAAAGGTCGGATATTCTAATTGATTGAACAACGCACAACCTGTGATATTTCAATTATATATACAAATATAATGCGGAAATTGAAATAACACAGACACCAGAATTTTGTTAACGAGGAAACCGCAAACGCAGAAAACCCCGGGACCTAGTCCAGATTGAACAAACACTGTATTAAGCCGCTACAGACACTAGCCTACTCCAAATTAACTTCGTTCTAGACTGTAGTTGAACCCCAACCAATCTCACACTGATCCAAGGTACGGTTATGCTCCTACGTCTTTGATCCCCCCCAGGATGCTACGTACTTGATTCCCTTAGATGATCTCACCCACAACTAAGAGTTGCTACGACCCAAAGTCAAAGACTTTAATAAACAAATCTGTATCACACTGAAAAGTCTATGGTAATAGATAAATCTCCCACGAATATACCTACGAGTTTTGTTCCGTCTTTTGATAAATCAAGGCGAACAAGAACCAATCGATAACCCGGACTTATATTCCCGAAGAACAACCTAGTATTATCGATCACCTCACAATAATCTTAATCGATGCAGCGAAAAAGGTATTGCGGAATCACAAACGATGAGACGAAGATGTTTGTGACTTCTTTTTATCTTGCCTATCGGAGATAGAAATCTCAAGCCAATTATTACAATTGTACTCGTACGATAGAAACAGCAAGATCAGGTCACACAACTACGAGAAAGTAGTATCGGTCTGGCACAATCCCAATGAAGTCTTTAAGTCGTTAACCTGGTTTAGAGAAGAAAACTCAAGGTTAAAGGAGAATCGACTCTAGATTATAGAACTAGTATCACACGTAAGGTGTGGGGATTAGGTTTCCCAGTTGCTAGAGTTCTCCCTTATATAGTATTTTAAATCAGGGTTTGCAATCAATGTTAGCTTGGTAACAAAGCATTCAATATTCACCGTTAGATGAAAACCTGATTAGATTCAAGCTAATATTTCTCAACCGTTAGATCGAAAACTTAGCTTGTTATACACAAATGAAATGCATGTTTCTAGGCTTGTGTAACCATACCCAAACATGTACATTTGTTGGTTCAAAAATAGTTAACCAAAGGTTAGCCATATGAGAAATTTCATATCAACCATATTCTTCTTCACCATAACTAGTCCAAATGAATCAAATGAACTAGTTAGAGAGTTGTTCAATTTTTTAGGTCTTTATGTAACTACACAAGACACAATCGAAGCAAAAACGATTTGATTCACTCGAATCGGTTCATGAACTTTATAGCCACGGTTTGTAAAAGCATTCCTTAGTTTATTTAAACATGAGTTCAAGAACAATCGTTTTTAGATATAACCAACTCAAGTTCGCGGACTGGGTTCGTGGACTTAAGTTCACGGAAGGAGTTCAAAAACTCCAGCAGAAATCTCGGGTCGAGAACTTCCGCCAGTTCGCGGACTTGGCTCACGCCACCATTCCGGTTCTCTTGATCAACAAAGTTCGCAAACTTTTTTTCAAGGAATAAGGACTTATACATATATGTGTTTCCACAACAATGCTTATATCCTACCATGGTTATGTAATCTAAACTCTCATTTCAATCATTAAAACATTCTCAGAGGACGTTATATAGTTGTTATTCACAAACCATTTTTCGTCAGAGCAATTTTCAAAGTGATTGAAACATAACATGACTTTCGTCACTAGGTAAAGATGAATTCGGCTAAAGCGAAAGCTTACCAACACATATTTCGAGAAATAGATAGGCGAGATAAACTCGGCTCGAAATACCAAATGTGTATAATCTTAGTCTATATAACAAAACTACTTTTGTCTCAAGATAGGAGATAAATAGACTTTTGAGTGATAGATAAGTTCAAGTCTCCACATACCTTTTAGTCGATGAAGTTTCACCGGTTCCTTGAGTAGTCCTTCGTATTGTATGATGATTGCCATGGAGTTCTTGAGCTCAACTACACTTTTTATCCTAGTCCGAGACCTTAGCTATAGTAGACTAGAAATCAAGACTTATAGTTTTGATCACTAACATTGACAAACATGCTTGAGAGAGAAACGCATGCGAGTTCGACCGAGCAATGCTCTAACACTTAGGATATTTGAATCCAAAGCAACCACTAGTCTACAGTTGGCCTTAGCAGTTCAGAGACACTTGAATTTTTGGTATCCCTTAAAAGAAAACATAACTGAAAACCATCATAGCGAAGTTATCTGTAACTCTGGACCACATAGGAACAACAATTATACTGAGCAAGGATAAACAACTTCTGCTCTTAATCAATTAAAAGTAAATGTTGATGCTTCCTGGGTGGATTCTTTTTCTTTTGCTGGTTATGGTATCATTTTGTGTTCTGATACAGGTGCAGCTATCCAAGCTTCAGCATGGACCTTCAATGCATC
The DNA here is from genome assembly GCA_023531295.1 of Papaver armeniacum. Lineage (NCBI taxonomy): Eukaryota > Viridiplantae > Streptophyta > Magnoliopsida > Ranunculales > Papaveraceae > Papaver > Papaver armeniacum. Next base: position 84,932 of record JAJJWW010006012.1, read on the forward strand.
CACTGCAGAAGAAGCAGAGGCTCTGAGCTTGCTAGAAGTGGCTAATTGGGCGAAGAGTTTGGACCTCAAAAATTTTTGTGTTGAAGGTGACTGCCAGAGACTCATTCTTTATGCTCAAAACAAGCCAAGCAATATATTTTGGAGAAATCAAGCCATCGTATCGGAAGCAATGAATATTTTAAGGTCCTGTAACAACTTTTTGGGTATCTTTTTTAAGAATAGAAAATGCAACAAAGTAGCAGATTTACCAGCAAAGGAAGCAAGAACAAAGAACATCCATAAGCAGCTCTGGTTTCATATGCCTGACTGCATTTCTAATGCCTTATAATTTGATTTTCTATTTTCAAGTTTTGTTGCAATTTCCCTTTCAAATGTATGAGTTAACAATATGTTGGTAGGGGCCCATATCTCAAATCAATGTCATGAGATAAGGGTAACCAACACTTTAAGTAACTCTCTGTAATCTTTTCCTCTTGTTTAATAACTTAGTTTTCAAAAAAAAAAAATTTAGGAAACCAGCCTATTTTTTTGAAACATCTATTTATAGAAACCAACCTATTATTTAGGAACGGAGGGAGTATATTATTGTGAATTTTGTAACTAACTTAAAATCTTGAAACTTCTATAAATGAAAAATTGGGTTTGTATATTTATAAAGGATAAGTTACTAACAGTTGGGCGATGAATCAGTGAGAAACGAACATAGCACCAAGCAATAGAAACATTATCACCAGAATTGTATTGATGATTGAACGATATTATGACCATCAAGTGATAGAGTCTCTATTGCTCGGTAGAAACTATACCGCAGCAGGCTAAATTGTATATTTTCCACTTAGCCAGTTATGTTTGCCACTAATCCATATCCATAGGGGGTAAAAAAGCGGTGAATATCTTCCCTTGTTATGTGTATAAGAACGGGCCTTAAAACAGGTTTCTTCGTGCTAACTGCTAAATGCTAATTGCTAAATGTGGTGTTATTCCTATTCCTTAAATTTGAAGCCCATGTGAGTGTGCTTGAGTCTGCTTTTAACTTGGGCCTAATAGCAAGGTAAATCTTCTTCTGGTTCTTGTTCTTGTGGGGGTATTGAACGTGATATTTTGCAATCTTGTTAGTTCATAGTTGAATCATTTTACCGTATTCAGAGCGGATTTTGATCACATTGATCGAACCTCTTAAAAAGTTTGTGTAGTGTGTACTTGTGTGATTGATTTAATATTTACTTCATATCTAGATCGTGCTTTAATTAGCTATTGCATGTTGTATCCCAGGCTTGAAAAACAACCGAGGCTTTTCAGGGAAAAAACAGTCGCTAAAAACGGCAATCGTCATGTAGCCTGTCTGTGAGGGTGGCCATTGGAGGTAATATGACATTAGTAAAAAAAAAACGAGTAAATTATTCGCAATTTCCACGGAATAACATGACGAGGAGTCACTATCTTCACAGGGGAGGAAACGCAAAAGAACCAGAAATGAAATTATAACCATAACCAAGATAAGGCGCTGTTGACGCCACAAATTCAAAGGATGAGGAATGAGGATCAGATTTCATCACCAAGGAGAGGGTACGGGCGGCAATACATTCGTGGTTCAATTAAAAAGTACAGCTGTGCATCACCAAAAACCTGACCCAATACATCAAGCTAGACCTACGCACTTTTGTAGAGTCCTTTTCTGTCGTCTACAGTGTTTGTAAGCTTGACAAGAAAAATTCGGCTCTAAATATTTCATGTTCACACTTGAGAATCGAAAAGTCATTTTAGTAAATAAGACACGAGGTGATAGATAAGTGGTTCCTACGTATTCTTCATTTTCCTCCGTGAGGTCAGTGAACTCGTCATCACCAATAATGCAGCGAGTTTGAACTTTTGACACCCGAGATTACACAAAGAATCCTACTATACTCTATCTACGCCTACGGAAAACATTTGGAAATTTTTATTGTTAAAACTCTAATGAAATATGATTTTAAGTTGGGTGTGAAATCCGCATGTCTGTCCGTATGTCACAGAGCCTCCAATCAATTGTGTTACTGGAATTTGCCACGGTGGGTTTGAAGTGAGTAATAAATTAACTTTCAGTAGAAAAATACTTGTTCATTTCAATTTTTAAAGAAGAGCATGCACCTAGAATTCCAGACTGTATGGCATATAACCAGCACGCTTAGTAGATAAAATAAGATTAAAAGACGGTTAAAGTTCTGATAGAAAAATTGCTGCATGCTTTAACAGCTAAGTTTGGTGAGAATGAGATAACGGAATTTGTCTCTAGTTGAAACAACAGATTCGCTATGGTCACAGAATGAAAGGAGGTACACCCATGTGTTGGGCTCTTGCCGTGTATTATCCGTGGGGCTGGAATTTCCTTTCTTCCCAAGTATAAGAACTATTAATGTGCGCTAAAACATTCGTCATGCACAATTCAAACAAGAAAAAGAACACGTCCAAACTTTATTTGGATTAAAATCCGACTGGGGTACATGAAAATTAAGGAATGGCAATGTAGTACTTAAGCGAAAGCTAAGTCCTTGACTTTTTTTGCTAAGTCCTTGACCCCTTTCGCAGAAGAACCTGGCCCGGCCGCCAACCCCAATTACTATGCAACAACATATTAAGACTCCATATGGGGTCGAGCCTAAGACCTTCCCTCAGAGAGTCGTAGGGAAGGTGATAGGAATCCACTTATACTAAGACAGTGGTTCCTTACTTGCAGTCTCTTGTAAAATTTTGTATAGCGCTTGCTCTCTACTCTACCTAATGAATCTTTCTTTCTTAACTAAAAGAAATAAATAAACAGATAACAAACATGTTTAGTAGTAACGTAATCAATCTGCTAGATGGACATTTTGAGTTCATGTCCGACTGTTGACTAACTCTTACTAAAAGAGGTGCCCTTCTATACTGCAGTCTTTTCTACTGTTCACCTCATTCTTGCTCAAATAGTTTATCAATATGAAAAATGTTAGAAATTCAGCCACTTGCATCCTCACTTCTGGTGATATTCTGGGTTTTCGACCATTCGTTCTCCGCCTGAGATTCTGCTCGACCAGTTTCCCACTCAAAGACGATTAGGATGTCCACGTAGGAGCTTACATGGACATACTCCCTAACATGACTCTTATAAGTAACTACTAAATTGTAAGTATGTAACCTCTATTAGTAGTTCTAGAAGAAAAATGCTGTTACTGGTTGAGATTCCAATTTATACTGCATGAAAAGGAAAAACCAGCAGCTAGTACCAACTACTTGTTGACTATAGAGATCCAATACATCACTAAAAACTTAACTCGCAAAAATACAAACAACTTTCAAAGAAATTTCGTGGTGCCTACATTTGTGGAAAATTAAACTCCCTCTTCATATTTGTATTATAAATGAGTGTCGGCTCTGAAGCAATCCTTTCTCTCTGTCTCACCATTTTTATCCCTCGCCTATTGCTCTTGTTCCTCTGCAAGCAGTAGAATGGATCGTACACTCCATGAAGCAGCTGTAAGCGGCGATGTTACGACCTTTCTCAATCTTGTTAGAGAAAATGATGAGAATCTTATCGAACAAAGCACGTACAACTCCATGAACACTGTGTTACACTTAGCTTCAAGATTTGGGCACAGCCAATTAGTACAAGAAATAATCAAGTTAAGATGGGAACTGGTTTTAAAGGAGAACGAAAATATGGAAACTCCATTACATGAAGCATGTAGAGGAGGTCATCTAGATGTTGCCAAGATTTTATTAGAGACTGATCCTTCTGTGGTTTCCAAAGTTAACCGAAAATATGAGAGTGTCTTATTTGTTGCATGTGAACGAGGGAGAGTGGAGATTGTGAAGCATTTATTGATGAATTATGCATGGTTGATTGGGTTGGAAGAAGATGGATTAACAACTTCGTTGCATGTTGCGGCTGCCGGAGGTCATTTAGGTATACTTCTAGCTCACAATTTAAATACAAGATGGATTATTATCTCAGTTTAACGAGTTTTTAGCAAGTAGATCATATTCGCCAAAATTGAAACAAACAATTAGAGTTTAGGCTTCATAATCTTGATGGTCAATTATCTTCTGTAGAGTGAGAAGATATTTCAGCTAAAAAGATCAGACTTTCAGTTATAAGAACTGGGTGTAATATAATTAGTGTATAAACAGCTTTGGATATTGACACTTTTAGTGTACCACTTGCTAAATCCTAAGCATTTCTTGGTCAGAAGCTCTTTAGTTGGTCTTGGCCTAATCTATAATCTAACGCGTGAACTGCCACCACGCGGTAAGTTAATACATCATTATCACCTTGATTAGGCTATAATCAAGAATAAAGCATTGAAAACATGCTTCAGCAATGCAATAATTGGAGTACCAATTGAACCTTATATGTTTTCATTTTTTCTACTCTTTCTAACAGAATAGATTAAAGAGCTAGTAGGTTCCAATGACATTCTCTGTAACCCCAGTTTATGAAGGATCCAATAGTTGTCGTACAGTAGACGTAAGTGGGATCAGTTACCTCCACTTACCAATTGACTCAAAAGTTTTTCCAAGTAAATTTAGGATTTTATACTGTGGGTGAACCTACTTCTTTGTTGGATACTAATAATCTTCTTAATTTAATTTTGGTTTGCATCAAAAGAGGAAAAACCGACTGATTACATTATATTATAACAGAAATTGTCAAAGAAATATTACAAGTTCAACCAGCATTTGCATGGAAAAGGGATTCACAAGGATGCTCACCCTTGCACATAGCCTGTAGCAAAGGACATCTAGGCATAACAAGAGAAATCCTGAAGGTGGATGAAGACATATCTTCATTACAGGATAATGAAGGAAGAACTCCACTTCATTGGTGTGCAATCAAAGGTCGAGTTAATATCATTGATGAGATTATCTCGACGAGTCTTCAATCGGCTGAGATGATAACGAAATCAGGTGAAACTGTCTTACATTTAGCTGTGAAGAATAACCAATTCGATGCGATTAAGTACTTGGTTGAAACCTTAAACATCACCAACATGGTTAACTTACCTGACAAAGATGGCAACACCATTTTACATATCGCGTCGGCTGCAAAACTCACCACTGTAAGAAAACCTGAAACTGGAACAGAATCATCCTTGTTATTTAAGATTTTGTTCATTAGTTTTGTCAGTAAACGAGAATCAGATAATCAACCGAACAAAAATGCAATGTATAAACATCTTACAATTTTGTTCATTAGTTTTGTCAGTAAACGAGAATCATATTAAAGTTATAATGATTTTACAAATATCCTGCTACGTCACTAAGATCTTACAATTTTGTTTCTGATTATCAACTTACTCTTGCTTTCCATGTGTATAAACACAGATGGTTACATACCTAGTAGACAAGTCAGGTGTTGATGTAAATGCTCTTAATCGAAGGGGATTCACACCTCTAGATGTCGTTGAAAAAGATGTGAGCAATTCTGGTGCGCTGCTGCTTATTCCAACGTTAAAAGAGGCTGGAGCCAAAAACAGCGATGAATTGCCAACAAAATCACCTGAAATACGACGAGTTAATAATACAGTTTCTGCAAGATCAATTGAGAAAATTTTCAGAGCACCATCTTGGTGGTCAAAGAAAACTCTTGATTCTCCACCTAAAACTCATCACAAGAGAAAGCGTCACACTCACAGAAGAGAAAAGCAACTTGCACTCCACAATGAAGGTATTCTGAATGCTCGAAACACAGTAACTCTGGTGGCTGTTCTAATAGCAACTGTAACATTTGCTGCTGGAATCAATCCCCCAGGAGGCGTATACCAAGACGGTGTTTTGATGGGAAAGGCAATTATGGGGAAGACAACTCCTTTCAAGGTCTTCATGTTCTGCAACAATGTGGCTTTGTTTTCATCAATCGGAATCGTTATTGTTCTTGTTAGTGTCATCCCTTTTCGGCGTAAAACAATGATGAAACTGTTGGTTGTGACACACAAAATCATGTGGGTTTCTGCTTCATTCATGGCAGCCGCTTATATTGCAGCAGCGTTTGTTATTGCAAGGAAGGGAAAGGGATCAAATTGGATGTTGGTCTCTGTGGTATCAATTGGAGCAGGATCTCTGTTGTCTGTTTCTATGGGTCTTGGGGTTATTTTGGTACAACACTGGCTCAGAAAATGGGAGTGGAGAAGATTGAGGGAGAAGAGAAAAGAAACTCCAAACAGTAGTGTAAGTAGTCAGTTGCGCAACACCAGGAAAATGCGTAGTCCCCACTCTACCAACTCTGACGTAGACAGCTCCGAAAGCCAAGGATTCATGGTTTACTGAGTGGGTGAACCTGCAAAACCGTGAGACACAGTCTAGTTAGATAAATAGCTATATAACCTATAGATCTACTATATTTTGAAGTCCTCTTCTTGTATTTCACTGCCACAATAGTGTACCCTATGCAGATTTATTTTGCTAATCAGTTTAATGGTTTAGTTCATACAATCTACTGTGGAAGAGTCAAGTTTGCGTACATTCAGATACAATAAGATATTGACGCAAGTAACAAAAGATGACAATATATATAAAAGTATAAAGAAAAGCATTTTACCTCTGATTGTACTTCAAATCTTTTGAAGCTCATAGACAAAATCTTCTGACATCCTTATGGTTGAGCAGTAAGGATAAGAAGTGCTTGTAGAGACATCTTTCGTCGCAACACCTTAAAACATCTTATTTCTTAATTCGACAACAATCAAACTGTAAGCTGTTTGTAACCTGTTTCACTACACAAGTCAAAGCTACTAATCTCTGTAATCAAGACAAGAAGTCAAGAAGTGTTCCAAACATTCAGAATAGTATATTTTAGAAGTATTATGCAAACTATAAATTTCTTATTCAAACAGAAATAAACCATTTGCTGCTCAAAGAATTGATCAGAGAACATAAATCAATGAACATATATGATAAGAATTACGAATACAACAACTGACAGAGATTACAAATCCAACCATGAAACTACACGTTGCACATTTTCTTCGTTTCGACGATATTCCTGTGGCAAACTATGTCAACAAATTTACTTGTATGGGTGCCTAGTAGTGAAGAGCACGTTAACTCTTAGTCGAGGCTGCAGGATTGCCAGTCGAATAAGACAATCGATCTGTGTTGAATTCATGGTTAGACTGATCTCCACGTGCGTGCTGAACAAAATCTCCAGAGGACATATGGGATCCATGACAAGCACAAACAATCTTCACTTGATTTTTGTCATACCTGTAGGCAACCCCAGAGATAGTTTTGCCATTTGGTCCAGGACCCGTAGTGGAAACCCATGGTAAATTAGGGTGGGATCCAGATCCACCAAATCTCAAACCTGGAGCAATACCTGGTCTTATAGCCGAACCTTCAGGAGGGAAACCTTCCACCCCCTGTTGAGATGCTGCATTGGCCCTCACATTCGCACCATTTTCGTTCACATCATGTCGTGCTTGAGAAGAGGAAGATGAACCGCCTTCTTCTACTACAATAGGCTGTTTAACACCTTGCGCTAACTCAACTGTCTTTCTTTCATCTGTTAAAATTTCTGATGAACCCTGAGGAGGTCTCTCGACGATAGCTGCATCCAAGGATAAATGTATCAGAATCTATACAAGAGAGCAGTAGTGCTAACTTATTTTATTACGGTGTCATTAAACAAGCCAATATCCTTGGAAGCAACAAAAATAAATCGATGAGAATCTATTTTGATCACCGAATACAGAAACGAATTTTACCAAGTAAAAGAGAAAGGTCGTGAAAACATTTTCAAGCCACTAATTCCTATAAGATGATGACACTATTTCGTTTCAATAAATACTACATTGAATATAGCTGATATAAGTCACAACCTTCCGACCTACACATGCCACCTAGGGTAACAAACACAATTCCAAATTTTTCATGCCATTCACAACAACTACAAGCAAAGTGTTCTTACCAAGTGTCTCAACATGTTGAACTTCACTCTCATGCTTCTTCGAGCAATTGATCTCCTCAAACGCCAATTTCCTTTTACCATTACTAGCCTCCAACCACGATTTCTGTCCCATCTCAACACAATCAGATTTCTCTTCCTCAACAACTCCTTTCAACTTAGTATCATTTCCACCCCAAAGTCCTTCATACTTGATAAATTTCGCATCATTTCTCTCTGTCGATACCTCAGTATCCCCAACAGAAGACTCCGGCTTCCCTCCAAGGTTTGTAAAAAAGTTCTCCGGCACCTCCTTCTCTTTCACAGGCTCATCAGTCACATCATTTGGTTTCGAATCTTTCGATTCATTATCTGATTCGTCTATTTCAATAATTTCTTTCTTGACATCATTATCCACGGAATTACCACCATCTTTCTTTTGTTTATCAACTGATCCACCACCACCACCACCACCACAAGGTAGTCCTAAGCTTAACTCAATTCCATTTCCATTCTCCATTTATAGAAAATCAAATTTAAAACCTGAAAATGTTGCCTATGAACTAACAATAACAAAACATAATACCTGCACAAAATCAAAACCAAATTGACACTAAATTATTCAGAAATTAATGATCCTGAAGATAATATGATGAAATTAGGGATCGATCTTGAAATTAACTTCAAAATTGGAGTAAATGATAATGAGATTTACTTACCTGTATAGAGGAAAGCTAAAAATGATTGTGCAAAACTAATGAAGAAGAAATTGAATCATCATATGAGAGAAACCCTAATTTGGAGAATAAGGACAGATTATCAGATGGTTTGCAACCGTAATAATCTAGGTAGGAGCGACCTGGTTCTTCTTTTGTTTGTAAAGGTGGTCGTGGTGCTGGTTATGACCAAGATCTGGCCCATAGCCATAGGTATCAACCGCTGATATATTAATATATTCATATATTTGATTTGATGTGCATACGACAGATGGTATGTAAAAGTTTGTGTGGAATTGGATCAACAAAAGTCGCATGAGACGAGACATTAATACCAGCAAGGACGGAGGGCAACATACATACACAGCGTAACTCACACAATAAAATTTATTGTTTTTCTTTTCGCATCTTATACCGTTGTCCGTGCTTCATTATTGAATTTTTTTTTTCTTTTGTTATCTCGTTTATTATATTATTGGTAAAAGCCAATGATACCTCTCTGTTTAAACAGACATTATGGAGTATTTTGCTCCAACGAAGGGAGTATATCTTGCACCCACAATGAGAATATGGTTGTGTTTATTCTCGATTTTTATTTTCGGGTGCAACTGAAGTCCAAGTCCATTGACTAATCATAAAATGATATGGTTTATTTTTAACGGATTCGGATGATCAATTTTAATCGAAATCAATTATTCTCTAATATTTTCATAGAGAATGAAAAAAAAAAAAAAATCCATCGTAAGATGGTTTACAGTTTCTATTTTTTTTCGTGAAATTGTAATCACCAAAAATTGGTATTATCGCATGTTTGGTTAACTTTACGGTAACTAATCACGATTCACATGCATGGTTTATATAAACCTCCGGCCAATTTAATTGGTATCTTCGTCCATTAGACGAAGATCATGTGATTAGTGGTTTCTATTTATTTTATTTTATTTTGTAAGAAACCATCCGTCAACTGACTATGCGATATTGCAAACGACAATATTTTTATTTTTTTAATTTGTCGATACAATTTTTGCTAATTGTAAAAACCAATTGATGTTGGTTTTCCCCCATCAATTCTCCTTGTAAGATGTAAAAATTGGCATTTTAAGAACTTTTAGCCAATATTGGTTATTGATTTATGTTCTTTCAAAGAAATCTTCATCAACCAAAAAGTAGATTTTTCTCTACAAAGAATAACGATAATGATTTCTTTATTTTTTTCATAAGAATCGTATAAACCAATTGGAATTGGATTTCTCTATCGATCCTAGAAATAGGATATCATTATTATGGTATTGATAGCTATAATTTTCCTCATGGTAATTCTCTCCAAATTTTGGAACCGTTCCACTTGAATTTGGAATATAGTTGACACTTAAGATTAATTTGGAGTGCGCACACCCGACTTGTTAGCCAATATTATTAGTCCTTGAAGTGACTATATTAATCTTGAATTTATTTTTTTTATTTTTTTTTGAAAAATAAAGTGTCCACAATTTCATGTCGTTGAGGTCATGGAATTATTTGGAGATTTATTTGCATATTTTATATCTTTTGGGTTGTAACCAATAAAATCCATGATTTGTTCAATTTGTATATCAAGTGGATTACATTTTTCGGATAATTTTTAGTGATTCCTGGATTCAGTATCTACTCTCCAACCAGGTATTGTTAAAAACTAGAAATTATTCTTAGTATATGTCCTCGAATTAATCGGATAATACTTTACGAAACTTGATTTCGTATATGAGATACAATTATTTCCGCCATAATCAAGGGGAGACTATATACACTATCAAAAGGTGGTGTTAATTAACTAAAGTTATATCAATTTTCTCCCATTAAATCAAATCGATAAATGCTGCCATTAAATAATAGGCGTGAAATTATCTCATTTAGCTTTTCCATTAGCTAATGTCGTTTGAAAAGGCAAATCCAATCACTTCTAGCAAAAATGTAGCAATTTGCTACATGCTATAGATAGTGCTATGATAGAGTCTATCATAATATGATTCACATTCTCAAAATTAATATCTCCTCATTTGACGAGGAGGAGATTATAATGCCCGTGGAACCGGTACCAGTAAAATTTGAATTTTTCAAAGTGTGTATACACCAGAGAATTGTGTTTGGGTCATAATAAACTAATGATTGTCGAATATTCATTTACAGTAGCTACATAAATAATAAAAGATGGTTGTTGTTAACCCCTTTAGAGAGAAATATCGACATATGTGATTGGTTGGCATACAATCCAATTTATATTGGACTAATTTCTCAATGAACGCAATTTTGGATCCAAGACTTAACACCTTAAAAGTGCCAAGCCCATTAATTATAGAATGGTGTAGTCATATTGCGTTATACGAGAAATACGTTCGTTGTGAAAACGATTTGAGGGTTTTCTTTTTGCTCAGACCCTAGGATTGGTTCAACAATTGTTCTTCTTATAAGACACATTTAGCGTGGTAGTCCTTGAAGGACTCGTATGTGGTCGGAGAACATATTCAAATTTGTAATTCTTGTAAGATTCAAATTATATTCTGGTAGCCACTTGACTTGATTATGTCAAGTTAACAATCCTTCATGTGTTTTAGAAATTTGGTACAAAACCAAAAATCCGGATTAATTAGTTGATGCTATCAACTTTATGGGTCTCTTGAGGAGTCCTTAAAAACACAAAAATCCACGCTTTAGCAAAAGATCAATTCTATATATATATTTTTTTTTTCTTTCTTTCTTAAATCTGCAGTTGGAATTATGCTAGCTTAAACTCGTTTTTGAGAAAGACTAGAGTTATTATTTTGATGCTTGTCTTATGTGAGACTCGTATAGTTGGGTTAGCATCCATATTTACGTCAAAAGTTGTACTCTTTTTCCTTTGTTTCGTGGTTTTATCCCATGTGGTTTTCCCGACAAGGTTTTAACGAGGCAACATGACATTTTATTTTATTTTATTTCAAAATGTTGATATTTGTGCTCTTTTTCCTTTGTCCAAGTTTTTCCCATTGGGTTTTTTCGGGCGAGGTTTTAGCGAGGCAATTTAATTCAACATGGTGGTCATCCAAGGGGAGTTGTATCGATTTCGGTTATTTGGTGGATTCCCACCATTAACTAGATCATTTTGTTAGACCACATCAACATAAACTTCTCCTATGAATTTGGATATCATTTGATCCATATAAGGTATGATCACAAATTTTGTTCACCTTTGGTACCAGTAACTACATATTGGCACCTTGTTGAAGAAACTACGTCAACTACATATGCAAATCATCTCCGAAGATAACAAACCAAGACATAAGTTCTCAATGAATTTGGAGAAGCTTGAAGATTCGAGTACACTACTATTAGAAGACTAACACAAAAGAAGACTTCATCGGAACAAATATCTTCTACATTCAAGAAATTCGTTCACCGAAATTGGGAAGTCTCGACTCAAAGATTTGCAAGCCAATAATTTCATCAAGTACTCATCGTGGGGAGCGCCATCATCAAATTAAGGTGCATTCACTGGACTTTATCGAGTTGTACTCTTTTTCCTTCGTCAAGGTTTTGTCCCAATGGGTTTTCCTTGTCAAGGTTTTAACGAGGCAACATTTGTGTGTCCAACAATGTTTCGAGTCTTTACATGCTTATGCAATTTCAGGTTTTTCTCTTTTGAGTTTTCCTGGTCCGTTTGTAATTAGCTTAGACACAATGTCATCGGGGGAGTGTTATAAACGTATAATTATGTTAAGAATATCTAGGGCAAATCCCGTTTATTACTAGGATGTCCTTGTGTCTAGCCCTATAAATAGAGGCTCTAATGTTAGTCTAATATACACATTAATAAGAATCTCTCTCTTCTTCTTCCCTTGTTTTGTGTCTTCTTCTCTATTTACAATAGATATGTATTTGGAATTCTTTTTTCTTTTTCTTTTTTTTTTGACAAGAAAAGGGCAAATTTTATAAAAGAGAGCTTATTGTCACAAGAAAAGGACAACAAATAAAAACAAGGTTACATGAATGTGTTAGTTCAGCGTCCCAATTATAAATTAAAGTGGATAAAGAAAAAGCCTTGAAGATATTAGTGTTTATAGTCCAGTCGAAAAGCAGGCACTTGACTGCAATAATAACCTGCTTAACAGTCCTACAAGTGTTGTTTATCAAATGTATTTGGAATATATATTTTTTTTTTCTGTGATACGGACGGACTCGAACTTCAGACCTTCAATGAGCTATTCTGATGTGATAACCACTTGCAAAACCCTCAAATTGGATATTATATCAGGGTCAACCATCAAGTGGTCTGATGGTTTGCATGGTCTGTTCTACTAGGAAGGTAGGGATTCGAACCCCATAATTGCTTGAAATAACTCCTTGAAGAGTTAAGGATGTAGTCCAAGACAACTGTTCCAAACCATCAAAAATAAGAAAGATATTAGACCTGGATAACAGGCGGAAATGTCTGTGATAACAGGCCCATGTTTTCATTTCTACTCCAAGGCGGCTTATTTTCCGCCAATAGTAGGTCCAAAAGTTCATTTATCTTTTTCATTTTATTGGCGTTGAAATTATCCTGTTCCAAACCATCAAAAATAAGAAATATATTAGACCTGGATAACTGGCGGAAATGTCTGTGATAACATGCCCATGTTTTCATTTCTACTCCAAGGCTGCTTATTTCCCACCAATAGTAGGTCCAAAAGTTTATTTATCTTCTTCATTTTATTGGTGTCTAGAGTGATTTTTGGTGTACCTCGAGGTTCATAAGAAAATCGTGACCATCAAGTCGATGATACAGTTAAGTTTCATGTTCTTATGGAGAACTTTTGGTTTCTTATTTTTATACAAAAAGAAAAGAGTAAAAATATTTACAAGGCGTACCCAAAGACAAAACCACAGGGCTTAGAAAAAATAAGCTTTAATTTACAAAAAAAAACAATATTCTCTAATCCTCTCTATTAAAAAATATCTAAGACTATAATTATTACTAAAAGTGCCCTCACTGGAACACTAAATGACGTGTGTTAGTTCTAATCAACAAAATCAGCACGTCTCGATCTTTCCTTCTATCTATTTTGCTGGACAAGTGGAATAAGGTTCATGATTTCGTAGTTCGGAATCCCCTGTTCTATAGAGTTATTCCAATTATTACTTTCTAAGACCTAATTATACCATTACTTTAATTATCTCCACCATCTCAAAAATGAACAAGAAGCCAAAAAGAGAAGTTAAAATAACAACTAAAACGACTTCGATAACCATTTATCCTTCTTTCCTTTTTTTCCCAAAAGATTAGGAGTATTTATACTTCTCCAACCCTTATTTTCTCGAAACAACGTAAATATAGGCATGGAATTAATGAGAGGATACATGATTGACAGTTAGTACTTGATAAGTGTATTATTATGAATTTTGTAACTAACTTAAGTTCTTGAAATTTCTCTAAAAGAAAAATTGGGTTTGTAAATTCTCGTTGAGCTAACTTTATATCAAGTGAAAACTATGAATAATTTAAAGAACTTGTAATTTATCCCCTAAGGTATACCGTGATGAGATATGATAGCATTTTCCCACCAATCAATTGCATGAGAAGCCGTGAAAATTTAGCTACAAGTGGACTCGCACAAGCATTAGCGTAAGATGTAAGCACTATTTGGAAAATATAGCATTGCAAGTTCCAACTCCTTCCTCATTACATCCCAGATAGAGAGCTTCTTGACTCTACTCTTCTAAGAGACCATAATCAATGCAAAGAGACAAACTTCAAAATTAGAGGAAAATATTTGGAGATCACTTGTAATATATAAACCCTCAAAAAAATAATTAACAAACAAAAACCATATGAGTTCAAAGATTATTGGATAATGATTTGTGATTTAATCATTTCCCCATGTTCGATCGAAGATCTTCAACATTTTTGATTGACATGAGAACCAACCACAACCCGAAAACGTTTTTGACATTTTTTTTTTGCAAAATGTCAATATATACAACTAACTTGAAGGGGACTTCAATGTAACTATAAATGAGTCACCATTTTGGGAGGAAGTACATGACCTTCGAAGATGGTGGATTGGTCATTAGTGTCTTGCAGAGGAATTCAGTGCAACTAGGAATGAAGACGAAATGAATAGATAGATCTGTTGGTGATATTAGAAATAGAGACTTCCGGAATACGCTGGATTTAGATTTGAATTAGGGTTCTTTCACATGTTAGATAGAGATATGAACCATTGCTTTGCAGGCTTGACAGAATCATGATGAGTACTGATTTCAGCAGGAACGAATCAATGGTAACCACCAGGAAATACAACTCTTCCCCTGGAAGAATATTACTCTCAAGTAATTCAGATTGCTATTATGAGATTGTACTCAGATCATAATGTTGTCATTCTTGATTGCATTCCAAGAATCTCTTATAAAACTTACTTTGAATATGTATCTCACGCATATAGACTTCATCAAGAATATTGAAGTATGGTGGAAGGAAATAGAGTATAGAAATTCATCAAGTTTCATATTTTCAAAAAAACTTCAAAATCTCAAGTTCTTTTTAAAATATGGGATAGGGGCCGAGTACTTGGAAAACGAAAAGAAGTCTACACTCAAATTGAAGAGAAAACCAAAGGCTTGAATACTTATGAAGAAACTAATCCACTATCATAAGTTCAATTTACTGAGAGATTACACACCGATATAGACTCAAAACATATAAAGGTGAGGGGTACCGTTAGTGTTTTTAGGGGGTATACGGAGAAACACCGTTTCTAATATAACTTGACAATTCACTAGGTTACTACTTACTAAAATTTAATTAAGAGACTAAATACCAAGTAAATTAGATTGTTTGGTGTGAATTTTATACATGAACCACAGTTTAATTAATATAATACCATTGAAAAAGTTTGAATAGGTTGTATCACGAAATTTTGGTATTTGCGGTAACTTAATCAAATCTGAGTCTAAAATTATGCACCCCTCTGAAACCGGGGCGCACATTCCGACTTGTCTTGTTGGTTTAGAAAATCTCAAAAACCACTCATATTTTTCGCCGCACTTTTATTTTTTATAATCTTTTTCTTTATTATCTATTTCCTGGAATTTAGTTGAAAAAAAAAATTGTACTAAAGACAAACTGTAGATCTTCTTTACTCCTGGTTCTTCTTCCTCTGTAACTCAAAGTTTTGTCTTTTTACGCATTAAGTTTTTTTTTAATCTAGATTTAATTGATTGTCCAGCTTTCTGCACATAATCTAGCTAGCTTTAAGTGGTTATTAGCTTGCTTTCTTTTGTTGCATTCTTTCCATTGCCATTTTGATACTTCAAGGGCATCATGAAATGTTATTTGTACTCATCTCATATAAATAATTAGTGAAACAAGTAATTGATGTTCTTAGCGGACTTGTGGAGATGTTGTAAAATGGTAGTTGTGAAAATTTTAAAAGAAAATTAATTTGATCTGATGATGTCAACCATCGATTTTTTTTTATCAGAAAAAAAAAATTGAATCAATACCCAAATTTGAAATTCAAATTAGATGACACACTACGATTCTGGCAGTTCTAGAATTGCTAATGGTACGAAGGAGTCCAGGAGAAGTCAAAGATTATTACAAAACAATCGGATGCATCTGATCTGATCTCAAATTACTTCTCTTGTTATTGAGATTTTAATTGATTTTTGAGAAATAAAATAATACTTCCCTAATATCAATATTGTATGGAGCTGGATATGTTAATAAAGGAGCTGGAGATGGGGATGTTAATCAAGTTCAATCAAACATGGAATAAAGGAGTTGGAGATGTTAATCAAGTTCCGGAAGAGATGATAGAAAACTTGTTATATTTTTTGATCTATTCCAAAATAGAAAATAAATAAATAAAGTAAAGCGGAAAAGCATGGGTGTTTTTTGTGATTTTCTCTACCAATATGAGAAGCCGAAATGCGCTCTCTGGTATTAAAGGGGTGCACAAATTTGAACTTGTCAAATCTACTCATTAACATGTTTTGGAAGCATAAATAAAATAAAAAATAATTTCTTTACAATGCGATAGATTTTTTTTTTTTTTTTTTGAGATAAAAGGTCAAAATTTTATCAAAGAAAATTTAGAATTGTTACAAGGGAATTTTATGCCTTACCGTTGCTTTCCGATTAACAAATATTTGACTGAAATAGCGTCAACAAAATTCAATTTCGATTATGAGTGGACCCTTGTTTTACTTTGCCTTTGTTTTAATTTTTGTACCTTGAGTGTGTTGCCCAATCGAGTAATTTGTTACTTTAATTTCCTCCAACACGTCAAAAGTGAATAACAAACCAAGAAGCGAAATAACAACAACTGAAAAATGTCCATAACCATTCGTCCTTTTTCCCTTGATTTTTTTCATCTTTCTGATATAAATTGGGAGTATTTTATACTTGTCCAACCCCTATTATATCGCAACAACTCGTGGACGGGCACGAAAATGATGAAAGGATACATTTTTTATGAATGGTGTTTATGGGTGAAAACTACTCCTGCAGAATTTGGTAATTCGGGGTGTGGATGAGGAATGAATCTAAACCCTAAACAAATGCTGCTCGGTGAGTGCTTGTAGATTCGAGAGATCAATCTCGTGCAAGTCCGGCCTAAACCAAGAAATGGCCGTTCCAGACTTGTTTCGGTCACAAAGTGAAGGAGATGGGGTTGATCTTAGGGAGGGAAGCGAAGAAGGTGTTGAGATTGTGAAGGTGTTGGCTTGCTTATGACTTGTAAGAAAAATGAGCGGGCTTACGGTTAATGTAAGGAGGCTCTAGGTGTTGATTTTCTGTCTCGTTTTTCCTTGTTTTTGGAAATAGGGCGGAGAACCTATTTATACAAGTCATTTGATCCTCATTCACGTCTCTCGTGGGAAGTGGAGGTAGTGGAATGATGGAGTAGTGGAGTTGTGTGTCGGTGATACACCGACCAGCCTTGCCCACTTCTCCTGTTCATCTCTAACCGCCCATGACTTCCTAACACGTTCTTGTGATGGCGCGTTGCACGCCTGCACGCCGTAAACCGCCGAACCAATACCCAGCATGTATCCCCCGTTTGTGACATGATTGATGTACGGAATATGGATCGTGGATCCACGAAGATAGCATGTAATCTTTGAATTGAATAATGCGTTATTCGGAAAGTCGATACTTGTGAAGTATCGTGTGTATTTTATGCGAGTACCGTATTGTGGTGTGGTAAAGTGATGGGTAATGACTCCTCACTAACCAAATAACTCGACCGGGGGTTATATAACCAAGTTTGGTGAAGTTTAACGGATGAGATGATGTTTGAGACACTCATCTCGTGACCGTTAATGAATACTAGGATTTTTGAAGAGGTGTGCAAGCATCACTCTTGACTTGGTCAAAACCAAGCATGGGAAGGATTTTGGAGAGGACCGACCATACATGCGTGTTGACGGCATGATGGTGTAGGCGCATGTATTCCGTTCCCTCATGAAAGCGCGATCTGGGCCACTCAATTTGACCGGCAAAGAGGAGTGGTTGAGATCGGTTTGCGGCAGAAATCTCTTACCGCAAAGGAATTGGTAACCGCGTGATATTCCCGCACACGTTCCAAGACAACCGTCATTGGTCGGTCTTGGTCGGTCACTCTAGCGTGTAGGTGGTAGGCTGGTGTTCACGCCCATGTCTCACCGTCCCATGAAAACGTGATCTAAGCCACTCAATTCGTCCGGTGAAGTTGAGTGGTCAAGATTAGTTGCAATGTCGGGAGGTGTAACCACACAAGTTTGTGGGCGTTTTGGGGTTAACCAGGCATGATATGCCTTGGCCGACCGCATGAGGAGGTAGATGGGCCCACGGTGGTCATCTTTGGTATAATAGGACTGCTTAATCTAATCTCGTGACCCTCCATTCGTGCTTCGGAGAAGATGGACGCGCGTGATGGCTTGAACCCTAATTTTGGCTTTCAAAGCCGATGCGACCATGCTCTTTTAGGCGGACGAATTTGTTGTAACCAATCATGGTTGGTTTTGACCGATTGGTCAAGTGTGTAGGCGGTCACATGGTGATTGTGTCAACATGCTCCGGGCCCTTTGAGTCTACATCTACACCCTCCATCTATACCTGCGAAGATGGATGGTTGAGACCGTTTGCGGCACATGTAATATGCCGCAAACCCTAATTTAGGGTTTTTCCGTCCATAATGCTTGGTATGGACGATTTCTTGGCAAGCGAAGGCCAATGGTCGACCATGCGGGGTCGGCCGTGTGTATTCCATACCGCTGGGGGTGATGGAATTGATGCGGGGTCATCCAATCATGCTTGTGGAGTTGGATGACTGCGATCGAATCATATCCGGACCGATATGGTCGGTGGGATGCTCAATCGGGCTAGTATAACACACCGAGAGGGCTCAATCGGGCTAGTATAACACACCGAGAGGGCTCGGGCTAGTATAACACACCGAGAATCGCCTGTACGGGTATTTGAGTACATGGTTTCATTATAGTGCTTGAGGTTCGTGTTACTCGTAAGAGTAACACTCGGTCGTCATGCCACA
Source organism: Papaver armeniacum (assembly GCA_023531295.1). Taxonomy (NCBI): domain Eukaryota; kingdom Viridiplantae; phylum Streptophyta; class Magnoliopsida; order Ranunculales; family Papaveraceae; genus Papaver; species Papaver armeniacum. Next base: position 104,071 of record JAJJWW010006012.1, read on the forward strand.
CCGATAATGAGTACCGGAAATACAAGGCTGATATGAAATTCACAGGAAGGGATTGTTGCCACATGCTCCAACCTGGAGGAATTTCATGTATTCACAGAATGGGATTGTTGCTACATGCTCCATTCTTGGTGAATTGAGTGAGGGAGTATCCAACACTTTATAAATGGCTTTATCTTTTACAAGATGTCAGCGCATGAGTTTTCCGGTTATTTACAAATTTAACCTTAAACGAAAATCCACCATCAACATTAAGTCCCCTGCCTAGCACATAATGGTTACACTATTGTGTGGTAGGCATGAGATGGTGACATACATATGTGAGAAAGACAGGATAAAAGAAGTTTACCCGGAAGAGTGTTGGTCGACCGCTAGTTTCCCACGCCGTCACGCTTGTATGGAATCCCTTGGTGGGGCCGGTTTCTTTCTTTGGGTATTTGAATCGAAAGAGGAAACCAAATAAGAGAGGAATCCTTCTTCTATTGAGATTCTTCTAATTTTTGTCTATAAAAGAGACAAAACCCTTTTTCTCTTCTCACGAATTTTTTTTTTTTTGTTCTCGTTCTCGTCCGCGACCTTGCTGCTGTCGCTCGCTGCTGGGAGCCGTAGCGGAAACCGCGCCGTCCGTTGCTGGAGTTGCCGATCAAAGGTAAGTTTCGGTCCCTTTTTTTTTTTTTTTTTTTTTTTTTAAAAAGTAAAACCCTAGTTTGTTAGGTAAACACCTTTTGTAAGACATGTGCATGCTTAGCTTTCTCCACCATTTGTCTTGAATCCCGTAGACACGATTCCCATGAATAAGGAAAATCGTATGATGCATGCGGATGAATGAATGCGGGCCCGCCGTGTATGCGGAACGTGGGTCTTATTCACATATGCTTGGCTGAAATTTACACCGAACTTGAAACTTGTCCGGACTTGAAACCAATACCGGATCGACTTGAAAGTTATAGGAGAACTTGAAATCAATATTGCAGGCGAAACTTGTATGATGTTTGGACCGGCCATTGTGTGAGTTGTGTCTTGCCGTGTGTGACTACACTTCTCATATGCTTTCATACAAGTTCTAACTCCTGTCTTTTATTTCATTGCGGTAGAAAAGAACCTGTCGATATGTCTTGAAGATAATCTCTGGTGCCAAGTCAGGAAGTGTTGATAGCTTCAAAGATATGCCGAACATCAATGATGAGTTGTTCACCTCGCCTTTTCCAAATATTAGGAAGCATCCTTCTCATAAGATAGTCTTGCTTTCCGATTCAGAAAATATGGATGCTGATCCATTTTCTTCTTCCGCACTTGTGATGAGATTTTGTCTCCAAAGAAACGAATATCCGCCTTCTCCTATTGACTTCAAGATTTGCCATGCTCCACTGGGTTCTTATGAAGGATGGATGAGACGCATGTTGAGTAATAAGGGCATTAAGGACAATTTGACCAAAGCACAAATTCTCGATGCGGTCATGGCATCTGCTACCCTCGAAATTAGGAAAGACACCGCGGGTTTGATTACCTTCATTTCTCGGTGGCGTATTTCCACTCACACAGCCATATCTAGATGGGGAGAGATGACTATTACTTTGGAGAGTGTAGCTGCATTAATGAACCTGCATGTTGCTGGAAGTCTTTCTTACGAACTCTCTGATACGGAGAAGACTAATTATGCCGCTATACTTCAAAAGGTGGCGAAATTCGACAATCTGGAGAAGGAGGAGAAAAAAGACACGAAATGCTTCTACACCTGGTGGGTTTCGGAGTGGTCTTCTGCAGACCCAGAGTTGAATCAAGAGTTGGAAAACGAGCTCGGCCGATCGCGTTCTGTCTCTATGGCTATCAGAGATATATTTGATGACGGTTCAGGAAGAGGACAATTAGAAGTGACCTTGTCAAAATTGCTATAAGGCTGGCGCAGGTGAAGTTCTTCCTCTAGGTGCATTGTTCCTTGGATCGTTGTATTCTCATCTCGGACGCTTTAGCAATGGATATGCATGTTTCTAACGGGTACAAGAAGGTGGAGTCGCACGTTCACTTCGCTTTTCTTCAGCGCTCTTATGGGAACACTTCGGAAGTTATGCTCCTACTCCCTGCACCTTCACTCGTTAACTTGTACGGCGGCTCGAGAATACTCCGATGGAATAAGAAGCGTCCTAGAGCCGGTGCGAAACTTGTGGAGGTATTTGACAACATTTCTTCCGTAGATTTTCGTCCATGGGGGCCGATTCACTCTTCTATCGTTGACCCAAAGACCTTTGCCGACGATCCCGGCGTTGTGTTGCGTACCGATGTCAAGACCATGAGATCCGGGGGAAATTATTTACCTGCGCACCTGCATTCCAGATATGTCCCGTCTCTATTCGACGGAGAATTTTATGTGACTCCGTACAACATTGACAGGGCTGCTCTCCAAATGGGATTCGATCAGGGTGTCCCATTTATCCGTCCACCAGGGGCTCCGAAAGAATTCCTTCCACAAATTCTTAACGCCAATGTGTTCTTAGACCGGGTGAGCCTTCCCTTCCGGCGGCCTATTGGGAGAAACCAGTGGTAACCGATAAGTATAAGGAATTTTGGAGTAGACAACCGTCGGTTTTCCGTAAATTTTCGGAAGCGTTGTGACAGATTCCCGTAGCGAACCATCTTCGACGCCTTGACGAAGCATTTAGGTTGAAGCTACTTCAACCAAACGGACCAGAGCCGAGAGTTGCAGTCCCCAAGTAGGAGAGAGACTCAAGAGGCAAGAATGCGGTCCCAGTAATTCTCAATTCCTCCAATATGCGGGTATTTAAATCTCTTCGGCTCTTTTATTTCTCCAAAGTAAATTCTTCTAAAAATGATTCTTGCTTGAAATTAGGAATTTCGAAAGAGAATGTCTTCACAAGGTTGGCGCGCATTCAAAATGAGAAGGCTGGCAATGTTGGCCTTCATGCTGAGAAGTCTCGCGATCGACCTTCATGCCGAGAAGTCTCGCAGACCGACCTTCATCTTCGAGAAGTCCGGAGAAATCGCTCCTTTTCTCGACCACGACGAGAGATGATGAAAGCTCGGTGGAACAAGGCGCTTCCCTTAGTGATTTTGTTGACGGGCCGTGATGGAAATTAGCTTTTGAGTGAAAGAGAGGCGGCACCGCTGTAGTTGGGGCGGCTCCCTTGAAATTCGCCCCGAACAGGCTCCGGTCAATATGGCCATTGTGGTGACTCCTTCTGAAAAGCCCCCTGCACCTGACAAGGTTCCCGCGGTTGGTGAATTACCGGTGATGCAGCCTGGGGCTTTGTTCGATCCTCCCTTTGCTATCCATTATCCGGCCATGTGTTGGTTGGTGGATTCAGCGTCTTGGATTCAGTTTGAAAAGTTATACACGACAATCCGGGAAGAAACACGGCCATATTGCTACCACCACGAAGCTCGAGAGTCGTCTTGCATTGGTCAACCGCGTCCAAGAAGCTTTAGTTTCTATCCATGGGATGAGCGTCACGACCGGTCGAACAGGTTTCGAGGAGATGATTGAAGGCGGAGGTGCCATCGGGACGTGTTTGCGCGATGCGGCTTCAATGCTCCTTGGTTCTTCAAGGGTTCTCCGAGATTCGGGAGCTCCGAAACTACATGATGAAGTCCCTTCCATGGACTCGTGTTGCTGCTCGGAGGGAAAAAGAGGTTGAGAGGTTGTCTAGAGAATCGGAGCCAACGGTGCCGTGCTTCAAAGGATGAAAGTCTCTCTTGCCCGAGAAGGATGAGTTGTTGCTTAAAGACTTTCCTTGAAGTATTCGTGCTATATACCTGGCGTTTTCTCTTATATGCTTTTCTTTTTTGAGTGATAGTGAGGATTTTCTTTTTTGAGTGATAGTGAGGGTTTTCTTTGACTTCGGTTTTGGATTAATAGGTAATTGAATTGGCTTATTTTGAGATAGTTTTGTGAACAACCCTTTTGAAAGAGATTATGTTAAATGAGATTTGCATCTTGGTCATGAATGATTGCACATATTACATGAAATTGCAAATGTTATGTAAAAGGGAGGTACGAATGGAAACAAACATGGCGTTTGATCACTGAGCCTCTTTCTCCACGTGCGGGATGCTAAGTCCCCAGTGAATTCTAAATTATCTTTCTTGTAAAGTTGTTGAGTAAAACTTACTTGCCTTTTGAAGCCTCACTTATATCAAACCGGAGTAGTCTCCCTAAGAAAATCTTCTCGCAAGCTATCTCTCTCGAACCAAGCTTCTCGAACAATGCGCTTCAAAGCGTTGCATTCTTGGTGGGGTGATGAAGGAACCGGTGGTAATGACAGTACCTCGGGTCCATTACTTCTTGATCGCAGGAGGACGCCATACCGGGGGGGTAGCTCCACCTCTCCATTTCGCACCCACGTCTCCAGCGGCTCCGGAATCTTCTTCATTTGGGAAGGGGAAATGTAAGTACCTTGAGTCTAGCTTTTCTGCGTTAGCGGCGTTGCAATGTCTCTGCGTGGCTTTGATGTGGAACATGGGGAGATGAAGTTGGAAGACTTGTGAGTGTCATCATATACGCGGATCGCTTGCCTAGGTAGAGGATGTGGAAGGTGTCGTAATGTCACCGAGTGACCGGATTGAACGCTCCCATCCTCTCGTATTCGGAGCATTTCGATTGATTTCTCCTTCCTCAAGCGTTTCTTGATTGGTTGGAAGGCCGATGCGGATTGGACAGGTCTTCCGTGCTTCAATAAGAGTTTTGAAATACAAATCTTCTAAAGCAGGCTCCAGGTCGTGTGCTCCCTTTCTTTATCCCAGACATTGTAGTACTCGGGCAAGTCTTTTCCTCTGTCCGGATCATGTTGTCCATCTTTCCGATTCGCTTGCGATTACGTGCTCTTCTTGCTTCTCCACTTGTAAAGGTGTGACTCCCGACCGAGGATTCAACGTTTCGCACTTTATCCGAGTTGATGCCTATCGGCCCTTCTTGTAATTGTGCCGTTATGTCATTCATAGGGCGAAATGTCTCGCTCTGCCTTCTAGTGATACCGGCTTGATTTTCCAAGACATCCTCCAACATTCCAGCTATGCTTCCCATGATATCTGAGCCACCTGCGGACTCCGGGTGAAGATACATCGTGACACTGGCGGAGAATTGAGAGTTCGATTTTTTGTAACCGAGAGATCAATCTCCCACTGTGGTCGCCAATTGTTTATGGGTGAAAACTACTCCTGCAGAATTTGGTAATTCGGGGTGTGGATGAGGAATGAATCTAAACCCTAAACAAATGCACTGCTCGGTGAGTGCTTGTAGATTCGAGAGATCAATCCGTGCAAGTCCGGCCTAAACCAAGAAATGGCCGTTCCAGACTTGTTTCGGTCACAAAGTGAAGGAGATGGGGTTGATCTTAGGGAGGGAAGCGAAGAAGGTGTTGAGATTGTGAAGGTGTTGGCTTGCTTATGACTTGTAATGAGAAAAATGAGCGGGAGGCTTACGGTTAATGTAAGGAGGCTCTAGGTGTTGATTTTCCGTCTCGTTTTTCCGTGTTTTTGGAAATAGGGCGGAGAACCTATTTATACAAGTCATTTGATCCTCATTCACGTCTCTCGTGGGAAGTGGAAATAGTGGAATGATGGAGTAGTGGAGTTGTGTGTCGGTGATACACGACCAGTCTTGCCCACTTCTCCTGTTCATCTCTAACCGCCCATGACTTCCTAACACGTTCTTGTGATGGCGCGTTGCACGCTGCACGCCGTAAACCGCGGACCAATACCCCAAGTATGTATCCCCCAGTTTGTGACATGATTGATGTCCTGGAATATGGATCGTGGATCCACGAAAGATAGCATGTAATGCTGAATTGAATAATTGCGTTATTCAGAAAGTCGATACTTGTGAAGTATCGTGTGTATTTTATGCAGGTACCGCATTGTGGTGTGGTAAAGTGATGGGTAATGACTCCTCACTAACCAAATAACTCCTCGACTCAGGTTATATAACCAAGTCGGTGAAGTTTAACGGATGAGATGATGTTTGAGACACTCATCCGTGACCGTTAATGAATACTAGGATTTTTGAAGAGGTGTGCAAGCATCACTCTTGACTTGGTCAAAACCAAGCATGGGAAGGATTTTGGAGAGGACCGACCATACATGCGTGTTGACGGCATGATGGTGTAGGCGCATGTATTCCGTTCCCTCATGAAAGCGCGATCCGGGGCCACTCAATTTGACCGCAAAAGAGGAGTGGTTGAGATCGGTTTGCGGAGAAATCTCTTACCGCAAAGGAATTGGTAACCGCGTGATATTCCCGCACACGTTCCAAGACAACCGTCATTGGTCGGGTCTTGGTCGGTCACTCTAGCGTGTAGGTGGTAGGCTGGTGTTCACGCCCATGTCTCACCGTCCCATGAAAACGTGATCTAAGCCACTCAATTCGTCCGGTGAAGTTGAGTGGTCAAGATTAGTTTGCAATCGGGAGGTGTAACCACACAAGTTTGACGGGCGTTTTGGGGTTAACCAGGCATGATATGCCTTGGCCGACCGCATGAGGAGGTAGATGGGCCCACGGTGGTCATGCCGGTATAACCTGGACACGCTTAATCTAATCTGTGACCCTCCATTCGTGCCGGAGAAGATGGACGCGCGTGATGGCTTGAACCCTAATTTTGGCTTTCAAAGCCGTGCGACCATGCTCTTTTAGGCGGACGAATTTGTTGTAACCAATCATGGTTGGTTTTGACCGATTGGTCAAGTGTGTAGGCGGTCACATGGTGATTGTGTCAACATGCTCCGGCCCTTTGAGTCTACATCTACACCCTCCATCTATACCGCGAAGATGGATGGTTGAGACTGCCATGCAAGACATGTAATATGCCGCAAACCCTAATTTAGGGTTTTTCCGTCCATAATGCTTGGTATGGACGATTTCTTGGCAAGTTAAGGCCAATGGTCGACCATGCGGGGTCGGCCGTGTGTATTCCATACCCGCTGGGGGTGATGGAATTGATCCGGGGTCATCCAATCATGCTTGTGGAGTTGGATGATCGCGATCGATCATATCCGGACCGATATGGTCAGTCTGGGATGCTCAATCGGGCTAGTATAACACACCGAGAGGGGCTCAATTGGGCTAGTATAACACACCGAGAGGGCTCGGGCTAGTATAACACACCGAGAATCACCTGTCACGGGTATTTCGTACATGGTTTCATTATAGTGCTTGAGGTTCGTGTTACTCTGTAAGAGTAACACTCACTCGTCATGCCACACTTATAATGAGTACTGGAAATACAAGGCTGATATGAAATTCACAGAAGGGATTGTTGCCACATGCTCCAACTCGGAGGAATTTCATGTATTCACAGAATGGGATTGTTGCTACATGCTCCATTCTTGGTGAATTGAGTGAGGGAGTATCCAACACTTTATAAATGGCTTTATCTTTTACAAGATGTCAGCGCATGAGTTTTCCGGTTATTTACAAATTTAACCTTAAACGAAAATCCACCATCAACAAATGGTAAGTAGTAGTTGCAAGTATTGTGAGTTGTAAGTTGTAACTAACTTAATCTTGAAACTCCGGCTTCCCTCCAAGGTTTGTAAAAAATTTCTCTGGTATCTCCTTCTCTTTCACAGGATCATCACTCACATCATTTGGTTTCAAATCTTTCGATTCATTTATTTCGATTATTATTTTTTTCTTAACATCATTATCCCCAAAATTACCACCATCTTTCTTTTGTTTATCAACTGATCCACCGGCACCACCACCACCACCACAAGTGTAACACCCGGTATTTTTCTTAGTTTTGAATTTCGAGACGAAATTCTTTTTAAGGAGTTAGTATTGTAACATCTTGTATTTTGGGTTTTGAATTTCGGGACGAAATTCTTTTTAAGGGGTTAATAGTGTAAAACCCCGTCATTTTCCTAATATGATACAGATTACTTATTCTGATTTTTAATCTAAAAAATTAATTTATAAGGAGTAAATATTTAGTTATGGGTATACTTATGTTTGCCAAATGAAAATAAAATAATAAATGTTAATATACCATGTTCTTAATATCTCTTCAAAATATAATTAATTTTCATTTTAATTAATTAGGATTTAATTAATTATGGAAACAATTGATGCATGATTGGTAGTTACATGAAATTAATTTTTGATATTTTTTTTAATGTTAGTAAAGAGATTTATTATTTTTAGCTTGCTAATTGTAGCATGAATTTGAAATACACAAGAAAATTGAAAATGAAAGATTTGATCTACTTTGGCAATTTAATGATTTGGCTTTTATGAAAAATATTTGTTACGTATCTCTTACATTAATTAATAGGTAAGTAAAATATATATATATTTAAGTTTACAAAGATAAATTAGGAAATTGATTGATTAGTACTAATTGCATGCACATGATAATGTTGTATATAAATGTGAAATTATGTTTAGGTGTATGAAAGGTATATTTGGATAAAAATAGAAACATCATTAATAACAATTTAAGGAATTTCTTTGTGTTAGGAAGTAAATAATTATTTACCTAAGTTTACATACTAAACAAAATCTTTATTTTCCTTTTGTAAGTTTGAATTAATAATAGCATGCATGGGTTGTATTATAGTTACTAAAATTTAAATCAGGAAATAAAATTTAAATCAACGGGTTTTATTTGTCTATCATTTTTTTGGAAACGTTACTTATAACAGAATGAAAACAAAAAGTTAGCTATCATTTTCACCTGTCTCTTTTTCTCTTCCTCCCTCTGATTTTTCTTTAGAAACAACAATAAGAAAACAAAACTCTTTTACTTAACAATTTTTGTACCTTCTTCTCATAGTTTTATTTATACAAGAAAACAAAAATAAAAGCATCAGATTTATTCTTCTTGGAAAAGATGTTTGTACTTGCATGAAGAAAACAAAACTCTAATACTCATGTCGTATTACCCATCATGAATAAATTTACTTATAAGGAATTTCCTGCTAAGAAACAATTACGTGACTTACAGATTTCCAAAAAGGATATGAGTCTGAAACGAGATGCTTCTAACGTTTCTTATCCACGTACCTGTTCATTCTGTGGGAAAAAGAATCACAATGTTCTACATTTTTTTCTTAGGAAAAAAAAAACAGATTTCCGATCTTCAAAATCTACTTCTTTTTACTCTCGACAGAATAAATCGTCTGACGACATCTAAAATGGATTTCATTCCTGCAGAAAACCAGGACTCTCATAAAATACGTTTCCATGATCATCCATCTAGAAATCTCTACAGGAATCGTCTCCCTCTTTATGGTGCTAATTCACACACCACAAATGTACACATTCTCAGTGATTATGAGAATAAGTTTGGTAGATCTAAGTCTAGAAGATGGAATACTCACAATTCTGATCCTGTAGAACCAATTTCTAGAGGTCCTAGACTTAATCCTCAGAAAATCCTAATGATGGATATTCAAAAAAGTTTATGTCCGATTCTTCCGGAATAAGAAGATATAATCAAAGGAAGATAAGGAAAATACAACACAAACACTCAGAAGGTATTTACAACTCTTCACTCAATCTTCGTAGTGTGATTACATCTCACTCTGCTACCTAATTCTAGGTATGCTTATCCTTGTATATAACTTGGGAGTTGCAAGGATGATATTTGCGGGATGCTCAAGTTTTTTGTATATTATCGTCTGATATTGTGTTTCAATTAATGTTTTTTTCTTCATTTGTGAAAGTGAAGTCATATCTTGACTCCTAGTAACTAATGCATCTTGTTGATTCTTTTTATGTGATCTAATTTAAAACATCTTTTAAATTTTTGAGTCATGAAAAGATATGAGATAATTGAAAACAAAGTGTATTTCCTTATTTTGGATCTTTTCTGATCCATTAACTTTCTGTAACCGGTCTGCGAACGTCAGTGTCTTCTTCTTGTGAGTTTATAGGGTTTACATAACAAGGGTTCTTTCTCTTGTTCTCAAACACATATATATTATTGTTTTTCCATCCCTAATAAAAAAAATATGTCCAAGACCTCAGGAAGTCGTGAATCTTGATATGGAAGAAGACATTAAAGGACGCGATTCTGTTCAAGAACTTATTTGAAGAAGATAATTGCAAGGAAAGAGTTCAACTCCTGGATTACTGAATCTGTCAAGGATTTAATTCAGTTTCAGAATGACTCAAAGGTCGAATTTGCAAATCTTCAACTGCAAATAAATCATCTCTTTGATGGTCATACCAAAATCCTTGAAAATAAAAAGGTCTTGATACGAAACCAAAAGAAGCTCATCTTGGATTGCATTAAGGCTAGGCAACTTGCTCGTATTTTTGATCGAAAGGTGAATGTTCTAACTCATGAGCATGGAATCTCCACATACAAGAGAAACAAGGATATTAGTAATACTTTTTATGATAGGGTCATAGAAAGGTACGATGTTATCAAAGAACCTTGATTATCTAGGAAACTTCTTATGAGAATTTAATCTTATGTTTTAAGAAGGATAACTAGGGTTTGGAATAGCAAATATTGTGATTACACTAAGTTATTGCCAACGATTTTCATCTTGCAATGTTTTTAGATTTTTTTATTTAAATTCTAAGTTATTTGGAAGATGATTTTGCAATATTAATCTTTATTGGTTGTACATATTGTATAAATATGTTATGGGATATGTGTGTTTTGCGTCCGTGAACTATGATTATCTCATATATATCAAAAGTTAAGTCTATTGTGTCTTTGTGCAAATATTGATAAAAGATAGAATGAACTTTTGAATATTCTGCAGTATTGATCTTTCCCTGATCCCACTTCTATGTGAAAGTACTGTATGGCTCCATAATGTTGAGAGTTTCCGATTAAATTAATCATTAAGGTCTTCTTGTGGTTAATTTATTCGAGTTTTATGGATACAAATTCATGTTTCATGTAATTTTTTAATGTCCAAATAAATCCTTCTTTTCTTGTAAAAGTAAGGTCGCTCTTGTTGTTCTTTCGGGAATGACATATTATGGGGGACAGTTCTTAATTGAACTTGTGCTTAATTTCCAAATCTTTGTGGGGAGTGCGGCTGTGGAATATTGTAGGAGTTATCTTATATCTATATATAAACTCCTTGATGAATACACTAAGTTTCGACCATGTGAAATCATCGAAACAAAGTTGATATGTTCTCTTTTAGTCATAAATAATCTCTTTGAGAATTTCATTATAATCCCGTTAGTTTTCGTACCTTTGCAAAATTATATTGACAAAAAGGGGGAGAATTATTTTGAAGTTCACACTACATACATATGGTTTACGGATCATTATGTAAGGGGGAGTGGTTTTCATTGTGAGATGAAGTGTTGACTAAGGGGGAGTGATACATATCACAGTAATATTATTGTCAAAGTTGCGATACAATTGAACCTTGATGTTGTGTAATAATACTAGGGCTTAACCCGTGCCGTAACGGCACGTGCATAATTTTTATTTACTTATGCATTTTCCGACATATGAATATTAAATATAACATGTATTAATATCAAGTTTACCCTTCTTATCATTGCAAAAGTAAAGGAATACCCGATAGATATTTTTATTTTTCACTTCACAAATCTTTTCTAGCATTTTCCGCCTTGACATCCTCCAATACTATGTCTCTCCTTTTTCGAGTTGCATCCTCAAGCCAGCAATGAAATTATATCGAAATGAATTCTTACATATTTTGTCCAAAAAAAAAAAAAATTATTTGATATGTTTTATAGTTTACGAAGATATCTTATCGATCTTTTGAAATGGTATTACCTTTCTGCATCTTCCTTATTTTATTGAACGATGTTAAGATCTTCATGGACAATAGGAACTTACTATGGGCCCAACAACATAGCACCGATGATGTCCCTACTTGACCACCCTGGGATAAGAGGTGTACGGTTTTAATATAAAAGGCCTCAGTGCTACATAAGGAGATGCCCAAGCTTATTAAGCTCCAAATATACTCCCCTTTCTTCCATGTGAGACTGTCCCTAGATATACTTATGTGGTTTATCGCGTCACATACTCCAACATTCTCCACCTTGGCGAAATTAAACCACTTCACCAGTCCAATCAGACTTCACCATATGATTACCATCTATATATGCTACCCATCGATCATGATTATTGTCACTATGCGCCCTAGAATACTACTCCACCTGGAGCATTTCCTTTCCCACATAAAACCCTGCTACTCGAGAGTTAATTTGTGAGACACTAACTCCACCTTGAGCATTGCCTTGCCGATCTAGAACCCTGCTCCACCTGAGTTAATGGGTGAGACACTAACTCCACCTTGAGCGCCATTTCAACTTTGGGCCTTGCCTTCTTCAACTTGATTTTGATTCCACTTGCGCCCTAAACCGGATGACATCCACAACCACTTCTACGTTAGGACAGTAGACCCAACCATGGTCTCTGATACCAATTGTTAGGATCTTCATGGACCATCAGACACTACTCAGGGCCCGACCACATAACCCCGAACCCCACTTGACCACCTTGGGATAAGAGGTGTGGGGTTTTTAACTAAAAAGCCTCGGTGCTATGTATGGAGATCCCCAAGCTCATTGTATGTTCTTACTATTTCAATGACATAATTAAAAGCTAATTCATTCACTTATGATATTATATTTTAAAATATTAAGTCATTTTCGATGGCAACCATTTTACTCACATACGATGTAGTTCTAGTTTTTCAAAATCCCCATATATATTATGTACGTAATTCAATTCAGCAGGAAGAGTTCACCGAATGGAATATAGGTAATGGATTGTCCTTTCGTAATATTGTGGCCTTTTCAACATAGTTGGATCCAGAGTTGGTAAAAAGCACTGAATTTATGCGTTCTCGGGCGAGAGTAATCTAGGGATGGGCTACCTCCCAGAAAACTGCTGATGGATGACCGCATCAGTTTCAGTTGAAAATCCCACACTGTCAGATAACCACAATGACTAAGTGGGGACAGTATTGGCGGAGGATCAGGTCCTTACAAATGGTATTAGAGTCGACCACGGGTTACCTATCGAGCGTGAAAGAGTATGCTTGACGGATTGTGTCGGGAAAGGATCTCATGAGTGAGAAAAAATGTCAGAGTCTAGGATTGAACATATTCCGGAGACGAGGACGGCTCCAAATTAAGTTGGAATATAGATAATGTTTTGTCCTTTCCTAACACCGAGACCTTTTCAGTATAATTGGCTTCATAGTTGGCGAAAAATCTTTTTAGTTAAGTATGCTCGGTATTGAGTAATATTGGTATGGGTGACCTCCTAAGAAGTTGTCGTTGGATGACCGCAACGGTGACCATTGAAAACCCAATACTGTCAGATGACCGCATTGGCTAAGTGAGGACATTATCGGTAGAGGGTCATGCCATTACATTCTACGACATTATGCTTCCAAATGTGAGGTTATTCGTTGCATAAAAATACCATGATTAGTTAGTAAGTCAAATCGTTAAGTACTTAACCTAATAACAATAATTTCTACTAACAATAAACTCTGTTATCCATCATCATTGAATAAAAATAACGTTAAACCATTTTTCAAGAAATACATGAGACGATGCGAAATTACTCACTGGGCACCAATACTTGCCACCGTCACTATGGTCCAATTATTTAACTAAGTTTGATGTTGTTTTTTTTTTCATTCAAAAAAAAAAAAGGTACTTTGAAAACATATTTATAACAATATTTTTTCATCTTAGTGTTTGGTAAAGATTTCATAAATTATTTTTTATGCAAAACACTTACAAAATCTATCAATTATAAAAGTGGGGAGAAGGAGCTTTTAAAAGCTTCAAAAGCAAATACTATAGTTCACCCTAATTTCATATTTTATTTTCCAATTCTATCCCATCTTTTTTTATAACTAACAAAAATTATCCTCGAAAATATGTATATATATGATCACCAATTTTTATTCGTTATATTTTATTCTTTAAAGATAATAATTTTTTATTTTCAAACTACATTTTATGTTATACCGTATCACTGAAATATACTTTTATTTATCAATAAATTAATATTAAGAGATTATTGATTTTTTAAAAGTGGTTAAGAAAAATAATACTTTTTAGTAATAATCCTAATTAGTAAATTTAATATTACGTGTATGTACTCTAATAGTAGAAAATTTACTTATTTTATGCACAATAAAATAGAATAAACAATTTTCAGAGATATGTCTGCTTTTGTCCTTTTCTCACTAACTATAATTGAACCCGATATTTTCAGAGATATGTCTGCTTTTTAAAATAGTTTTAGCTTTAGTTTATAATTTGCAACCATTCATTTGTTTTTTTTTTTTTACAAAGCTCGTCACAGTAACGTATATCGGCACCCATTCAATTGGTTTTTTACATAGCTCGGCACAATAACGTACATCGGAAAAGCACTTTTGTATAAAGCTCGCAGCAATACCAAACCAATTCAAAGTATATTAGCTAATAAAAAAATATGGGTTAATTGGTGTTTAGTACTTATATTTTGTCCAACATTAGTGTTTGGTCTAACATTTGTTTAACTTAGGGGTTGGTACCTGGAAATGACGTTGACTTCCGTTGACTTGGTTAAGTCCAAATTTAATTAAATTAAAATCTTATATATTTATCCATTTACTATTTTACCCTTTATTTACTAAATATTTTCATCTCCACTTCTGAAATCACCATGAACACCTATCGCCGCCATTATCATCGCCACTAAGAACATGAAATCAAGCCACCTCTAACATAGCAACCAGGTACCACCACTATCACGTTCAATTCATTTGATATCTTATAAACGATGATTTTGACAATACATAATATTGAAACATTTAAAAAGCTTGGGCAGAAATGGTAGGGAACTTTTGTCGAGCATATGATATGCCTCTCAATTGTTACCCTTGTTTTCTCTATTTGGTTCTAGTTCCCTGCAAACAATTCAGATCTAAAATAATCCCATGTTTCTTCATCTGACACAAACAAGAAATCAGTTCTCAATCCACACCATCCATGACCAAAAACTAATGGCAGCAAAGAAATTCTTGACCGGTTTTTCGGTAATAAACTCAACCTAAAACAGAATACAACACAAACCCATTCAAATCCCCGTATCAAACTCGAACAGACCCATCTCATATTCCTATCGCTTTAAAATTATTTTTCATTTCCATTAAATATCTTCGATTTCTATCATAAATCACACACAATGTTTGTGTTGCATACTACAGTTTTGCATACTACAGTTTAGCAGCCATTCTTGTTATCCCTTTCATGTTGAGCACCCCTGTAGGCTGCCCTGATCGAGTCAACTGGGTGCCTAAATATTTTTCCTTCTGTCCATTAATCCTCGAGCACGTGTCTTACACCCACTGGGTGATCTTTAGGGAATTATTATTGGATATAAGTTGTAAGAGAAGCTTATCTTCTCAGATAGAACATTATTAATGAAATAGCAATTGTGGTTGTGCTTCTTAAAGCCAGATTTGGCCTGAATCTCAGATTTAGGAGGTGTTAACACCAAAACTTATCATCTCTGTGTGATTAATTGTTGTATTCATACAACAATTGGCATCAGAGCCGTTCTATCCATCCACCAAAAAATTTTTTTCTAATCTACAATGACTCTCAAAGAGGTTGCAGAAACAGCTGCTGCAAACGCCGCTGCTATCAATCAACTCCGATCGGATTTTCAAACCCTCTCTTCCAATCTTCATAGTCAACATCACAAGTGTCACCACCATCTTCAGGAGCTCCGCCCCCATCCTCAGAATGATTTGGATGTATTGGTTTACTGAACAACTGAATGAGACTGCGGTTGTTATCCTGTAAGGCATCTCTTAAACACCAGTTATTAAGAGACTCACACAGGAGGAGATGGATAAAAGAAGAGCACAAGGATTATGCTACAATTGTGATGTTGTCTATAGACCTGGTCACTTTTGTAAAGGGAAGCAAAAACTTTACATGGTCCATATGGACAACACTGAATCACCGGCTGCAGAAGAGGAGGAAGAAATCTTTGAGGAAGCACATGAGTCCCCAGTACACTCTGATGTTGAAGTTTCTCTCCATGCTCGACAGGCCATGCCACCGGAGATACTATCAGATTCCCGGCCTCCTTAACAAGAAAACAAGTATCTATTCTGTTGACACGGCAAAGACAACCGACTTCATAGACTTGGTGCTTTAGCTTCTTCACTTGATTGTTCAATTGTACCAACTCCACCAATGATGGTTACTGTTGCTAATGGAGCTCGAATGGGTCAGTTCGGGTATTTGTCCACAACTACGAGTGGAGTATGCAGGGACACCCATTTAAGGAAGACTTGCGAATACTTCCATTGGGGGATGTGATATAGTACTTGGCGCAGACTGGCTTCAGAGATTAGGTGATGTTGTCTTCAACTTTGCCAAACTCACTATTTCCTTTCGTTATAATGACCAACATCTTACTTTGCAAGGCACTACCCCAAAACACTCATTCTTAATGATGAGTAGTGCAGCCATCAAAAGTACTTTTACAAACATTCTCATGGTTTGGCGGCCCAATTATTTTCCATTTCTCGCACCATCACCACCTCCACCAACTCCTGATGTTTTACAACCCTTATTACACGAATTCAATGATATTTTCCAAGAACCCACTTCACTTCCACCACACAGAGTTTGGATCACAAAATTCCATTACAAGCCAACTCAAATCCTGTCAATCAGAGAGCATACAAATGCCCATATGTGCAGAAAGGGGTAGTTGAACAGTTGATTCAAGAAATGCTTCACTCTGGGATCATTCAACCAAGTCACAGCCCATTTGCATCTCCCATACTCTTGGTCAGGAAAAAGGATAATTCATGGAGATTCTGTGTGGATTATAGGAAACTTAATAGTATTACCATTAAGGATAAATTTCCTATTCCTATTGTTGATGAGCTGTTGGATGAACTTCAAGGATTTCAGGTGTTATCCAAAATTGATCTTAGAGCTGGCTATCACCAAATTCGAGTAAGTGATTCGGACATTTTCAAAACTGCATTTAGGACTCATCAGGGCCATTATGAGTTCAAGGTCATGCCATTTGGCCTCACCAATGCTCCAGCCACATTTCAAGCCTTAATGAATGACATCTTTCAACCATTTTTGAGGAAATTTGTCTTGGTATTCTTTGATGACATCCTCATTTCTGGTTCAGATTTGACCCGAGCACTTAGAGCATCTCAGAATTGTTTTTTCCTTACTGAGACAACACCAGCTGTTTGCCAAGATGTCTAAATGCAGTTTTGGCCAATCTTCCTTGGAGTATTTGGGACACATCATTACACCTGCTGGAGTGTGTGCTGATCCTACAAAGATTTCTTGCATGCAGACTTGGCCACTTCCAAAAAACATAAAAGAGCTGAGAGGCTTTCTTGGCTTAACTGGATACTACAGGAAATTTGTGCAAGGATATGGTGCTATTAGCAAGCCTCTCTCTGACTTACTTAGGAAGAATTCATTTATTTGGAATCAAAAGAACTATGGCATTTGAATGTACTCAAGCTGGCAATGAGCAACACTCCTGTTCTGGCTCTCCCTGACTTTACTAAGCAATTTGTGGTGGAAAGTGATGCTAGTGACTTATGTGTTGGTGCTGTATTGACTCAAGAAGGGAAACCAATTGCTTACTTCAGCAAGCCATTAGGTCCAAGAGCAAGAGCACTATCTACTTATGAGAAGGAATTTCTGGATATTGTCCTTGCTGTTCAAAGATGGAGACATTATTTACAAGGTGCCAAATTTATCATAAAAACTGACCATCAAAGTATTCAGTTCTTCCTTACACAGAATATCACCACTGCTCTCCAACAAAGATGGCTTATCAAGTTATTTGGATTTGACTATGAAATTCAGTATAAAAAGGGTTCAGAGAATGTCGTGGCTGATGCACTTTCTAGAAGACCTAATGCTTCTTGTAATTCATTATCCCTCTCTACTCCATCTTGGATACAGGATGTCACTCTCAGTTATGCGCAAGACCACAAGGCAGAGCAGCTTATCTCTCAGCTACTCATCAATGCTACTAGTGTACCAAATTTCACCTACCAGGAAGGCATTCTGCGATACAAATCCAGGCACTATCAGGGACAATATTATACACTCACTACATGCCTCTGCCATTGGTGGTCATTCTGGTATGCAGGCCACATATGTCAGAGCAAAATCCCATTTTTACTGGCCAGGCATGCTCAAAGATATATTACTCTTTGTGTCCCATTGTGATACGTGCCAAAGGAACAAGAGTGATCACACCAATGCCGCTGGGTTGCTGCAACCATTACCAATTCCCGAGCACGCTTGGCAGCACATCACTATGGATTTCATTGATGGCTTACCTGTCAGCAACCGGAAGACTGTTATTATGGTAGTAGTGGACAGGTTAACCAAGTATGCTCACTTCCTGGCTCTGCAACATCCTTATACGGCGGCTTCTGTGGCTCAAGCCTTCCTCACTAATGTGTTCAAGCTCCATGGATTGCCTTCCTCTATAGTGTCTGACAGAGACAAAGTCTTCACTACCAATTAAGCAAGCCTTATTCACGGCTTACTGGGACTAGCTTAAACTTGAGCACCGCATATCATCCTCGAATGACGGATGGGATGAGTGAAAGAGTTAATGCATGTTTAGAGAATTACTTAAGATGCATCTCGTGGACACAAACCAAGCGGTTGAGTCACTGGCTATCCCCTGGGCCGAGTGGTGGTATAACACTAGCTTCCTGAGAGGTTTGAAAATGTCCCCATTCCAAGCATTATATGGGTATCTCCCTCCACACATGGCTTTTCCTATTACTGTTACCACATCTGTAGCTGCAGTAGAAACCTATCTGAAAGACAGGGCAGTCATGTTAGATCTGCTAAAGGAGTCCCTACACAAGGCTCAAGAATGTATGAAGTTATATGCTGATGCTTCAAGGGTGGACAGATCTTTTCAAGTGGGGGATTTGGTTTATTTGCGGCTTCAACCCTACAGACAGGCCTCTGTTTCACTAAGGAAGAACTTTAAACTTTCTGCTAAGTTCTATGGCCCCTTTAAGGTACTGCAAAAGGTGGGTACTGTGGCTTACAAATTAGAGTTGCCCTCTAGTTCCCGCATCCATCCTGTATTCCATGTATCACAATTGAAGAAACATATCGGCCTCAAGCACACTCCTTCCCCTGTCTTACCTATTGTGGATCATGTTGGAGCTATCATCATGGTACCTGAAAAGGTGTTACAGTCACGCACTACACTTATTGGGCAACAACAGGTGCGACAGGTTTTGATCTAGTGGACACACTCCTCAGCTGAAGAGGCTACTTGGGAAGCCGTCTCGAACATCCGTGCTCATTATCCACGATTTGCCCTTGAGGACAAGGACATTCTTCAGGAGGAGGCAATGTTGCATACTACAGTTTTGCATACTACAGTTTAGCAGCCATTCTTGTTATCCCTTTCATGTTGAGCACCCCTGTAGGCTGCCCTGATCGAGTCAACTGGGTGCCTAAGTATTTTCCTTCTGTCCATTAATCCTCGAGCACGTGTCTTACACCCACTGGGTGATCTTTAGGGAATTATCATTGGATATAAGTTGTAAGAGAAGCTTATCTTCTCAGATTTACATCATTAATGAAATAGCAATTGTGGCTGTGCTTCTTAAAGCCAGATTTGGCCTGAATCTCAGATTTAGGAGGTGTTAACACCAAAACTTATCATCTCTGTGTGATTAATTGTTGTATTCATACAACAGTTTGAAGGTCGGAAGTTTGAGGAACTGAAAAATATAAAGAAGAGGAATATGTATTGTTGAAGGGAAGTTCTAAATATTACAGATTTTACGGATCTGAGGATGATATGAGGTCCATCCATCACCATCTTTTATCGGCAACAGTAGCAGCTATTCAATTCAAGACTCCTCCCAAAAATCAGACACTTATCTTAATCACACGCCATTCACAACCAAATCGATGGCATCAAGTACATTCTTTCATGTATTCTCGGCTTCACACTTGAGTTTGAGGAGAAATAAACTCTTGCATATTTTCTCTCTTAAATGTTATTCACATCGGAGGCGGAAGAACAATAGAAAATAGGGTTAAGTGATTTATGGATATTGATCTCTTACCGTTGGCTTGATGGTTTCATCAAAACCGTTAGATGAAAGGCCCACTTCAGGGTATATTTGTAAATCCATTATTATTCATTACAGAAAATGAATTAAAGTCTACTCAAATACGGTCAAAGACAGTCAACATTATTTCCAGGTACCAACCCCTAAGTTGGACAAATGTTAGACCAAACACTAACTTTGGGCAAAATGTAAGTACTAAAAACATATTAACCCAAAAAATATTTCTTATCAATATTAGTAAAATAATTTATATATTGTTATTTTTAATTTGACATTTAACAAAATATTATCATGGTTAATTAATATACTTATTTATTATGAAGAATTATGGAACCTTAATGACATGATAAATTTTGTCCGTTAGATGCATTTCTTATCTCAATCACAACCATCACTTATGATAAACGATTACATCCCTAGATTTATCTCTTGTGAGGACAAATCCGAACCGCCACTTACACATAGACAAAGTTATCCAAACTGTGCTTTATATTCTTGACTATGACACTGTATAAGAATAATTGAGAACCAGTTTTTTCTTATTGTTATGGATACGGATCTTCAACAACAATCATGCTGAGTTGAACACGTTCAGAATCACTGGAGTACTTGGAGTGGAGAAAAATTCAAGGAATGTTGAAGAAGCAAGGAAATCAAGCATGTTGGATGAGAAGCTACAAAGTTTATTTATTTTGTAATCCATATGTATTGATAGTTTTGTCACTAAAATTGACAAAGGGGGAGATTCTTAGAGCACTGCTCGGTCGAACTCGCAAGCGTTGCGCTATCTCAAGCTTGTTTGTCAAGTTTAGGTGATCAAAACTATAAGTATTGATATCTAGTCTACTTATAACTATGTCTCAGATTAGGATCGAATGTGTTGAGATTTAGACTTCACGGCGTTCATCGATTGAAAACGAAAATCTACTGAGGAGAGCTTGGAGGAACTTCATCAACAAAAGGTATGTGGAGACTAAAACTTATCTATCACTCAGAAGTTTTTTCTATTCTATCTCCTAATGAGACTAAGTCGTATAGCTATATAGACTTTTATATTATACACATTTGATATTTTGAGCCGATTTTATCTCGCTTATTTATTTATCGAAATATGTGTAGGAAGCTTTTTGCTTTAGCTACGTTCATCATTATTCTTGATAAGTTTAGTTGGAAACAATTTATTTGTTGGAAACTAAATAATAAGTCAAAAGATGATCATCTGTAAATTGCCTTGAAACATCTTACATGATTTGTGTGATAAAATCATTTGATGTCAACTCGGAAAGGTTCGTATTGATCATTTGATCACTTGAAAATTACTTATAAGCTAATGGTATGTGTGTGACATCCATTGTTGTCTTCTAAGGATGTTTCAATGATTGAAATAGGAGTTGAGAACAATTAACCATTGTCTGGATACAACACAACATAATACCAATATGCAAACGGTTATGGAAACCTTGTTTGCATTCCAATATGCGAACGGTTTTAACTGAAAAGTCTTGGAACCAAGTTTGCATACCAGTATGCGAACAGTTCTACCTGAGTTAGGTCCGGGACGACTGTTTGCGTATCAGTTTGCAAACGGCTGGACAAGACCAAAGTCCGGAACTATAGTTTGCGTACCTGTTTGCAAACTTAGTGGTTATAGTTCTTAAATCGGTTAAGTATGTTTACATACTCATGAACAAATACATTAATAAATTAAGGAATGCAATCCTTGCAAACCGTGGCTTAATGTTCATAAATTGATTTCGGTATAAGTACTTTGTATAATTACGAATCAATCCGATTTAGTTTCAATTGGTTCTTGTATACTTCTATGAGATATATACAATTGAACAACTCTATGAGTAACACAATTAAATTCATTTGATTATCTTTCTTTCTTGATTGATCATCATATTATATCTAGAAGTGTTAGATGAATGTGGTTAAGACAAAAGTGTTTATATGGATAACTTCGGTTAGCTATTATTGAGCTAACTCAATATACACGTTTAGGTACGGTTGCCCATATCTAAATGAAGGTATATTTCATTTGTGTTTTAAAAGTTAAGATCATCTAACGGTGTAGAGAAATTGCTTTGGTTTTAAGAAAACTTAGCTTGAATCTTAAATCAGGTTTTCATCTAACGGTGAATATTGAATGCTTTATTACTAAGCTATCTTAGCTTTGATTGAAACCAAACCCTGATTTGAAAAACCATATAAGGGAGAACTCTAGCAACTGAAAAACCTAATCCCGACACTTTCTTGTGTCCTAGTTGCGACTAGAGTAGGTTCTTCTTTAACCTAGGTTTTTCCAAAACCATTATAGGTTAATGACTTGAAGACTTCATTTGGGATTCGTGAAGCCAGACCCAACTATTTTCTCTGTAGTTGCGTGTTCTGATCATACTTGTTCTATTGTATTGAGTACTATCTTCTCTAAGATTTGCTCAAGATTTATCTCTGATAGGTAAGATATAAAAAGTAATCACAAAACTCTTCGTCTCATTCTTTTTGATTCCACAATAACTTCTTCTACTACCATATAGTTAAGTTATTGTGAGGTGATTGATATTTCTAGGCCGTTCTTCGGGAATATAAGACCAGATTGTCAATTGGTTCATGTTCCCCTTGATTTATCAAAAGACAGAACAAAAACTTCGTAGGTATTTCTGTGGGAGACAGATTTATCTATCAGAATAGACTTTTTTGTGGGAGACAGATTTGTTTATAAGTCTTCGACTTTGGGTCGTAGCAACTCTTAGTTGTGGGTGAGATCAACTAAGGGAATCAAGTGCGTAGAGTCCTGCTGGGATTCAGATCCGTAAGGAACGTGACTGTACCTTAATCGGTTTGGGACTTGGTTAGGGCTCAACTACATTCCAGTCCGAATTTAACTTGTATTAGGCTAGTGTCTGTAGCGGCTTAATACAATGCGGTGTTCAAGTCTAAACTAGGTCCCGGGGTTTTTCTGCATTTGCGGTTTCCTCATTAACAAAACTTCTGGTGTCTGTGTTATTTCTTTTCCATATTATATTTTCCATATAATTGAAATATCACAGATTGTGCATAGTTCAATCAATTGGTAAATCCGACCTTTGGTTGTTGGATAGAAATTGATTGACGCTTGGACAATGGGTTTTGATACCATCCAAGTTATTCTCATACCAATCAGTTCACGGATTCATTCATGTTGATTTGAGGATTAATTTGAGGAAGAGATATAACTCTTGAATATCTTTCCTTGATTGAGTCTGAATATCTAGTTGATTCTCTCGGAACTATATTGGAGTTAGTCCATACAGATTGCCGAATGAAATATTAGGAGTGGTTGTTAGACCCCCGATTTTTCAAGAAGAATATTGCTCTCAAGTTAATCAGATTGTTCTTATGAGATTTTTCTTAGATCATAACCCTCTCATTCTTGATTGTAAACCAAGAATATCTCGTAAAACTTACTTTAAATTTGAAGCTCATTGGCTAACGTATAAGGATTTCATCAAGAATATTGAAGTGTGGTGGAAGGAAATAGAGTATAGAGGTTCACCAAGTTTTATCCTTTCAAAAAAGTTTCAAAATCTCAAAATCTTTCTTAAAAGAAAGGATAGGGGTAATTGGAAAGTAAAAATAAGTTTGCACACTTGGAATAGAAAATAAAAGGTTTGAATATTTATGAAGAAACTAATCCACCGTCATAAGTTCAGTTTACTGAGAGATTACAAGTCGAAATAGACTTAAAACATTTATAAAGCTCATGGAGGTCATAAAATTAATGCAGATGGCAAAGGTGCAAAACTTTGTTGATGGAGATAAGAATAAAAGATACTTCAACAAACCTTAAGGGCTAAAAGGAAGGTTAGGTGAAGCTTGTTATAGATGGAGAAGATTCTTTTAACCAAGGAAGGATTCAACAGGAAACTCATTTAAACTATTATAACCATTTCAAGAACAACATAAGTACTCACCTAACTTCAATGGGTTGAATTTTGAGCAAGTTACAAATGAGGATAATAAAATGCTTGAATAAGGGGAAGTGCATAGAATTATCCAGCATTTTGGTCATAATAAAACTCCAGGCCCAAATGGGTTCATAATGACAAATGTTGGCATATTATCAAAAACGATTTGCTTGTGTGGAATTCCATGCATCTGAATCCTTCAATTGGAGGGTCAACTGCTCTTTTATATATCTGGTACCAAATAAAGAAGACACGTTAACCCCAAAAGATATCAGACCACTAGGCCTCCTTGGAATCATATACAAAATCATATTTGAAGCTGCTAACATAAAGACTAAAAAAGGTGATGCCATATCTTGTCTCTGACTTCCAAGATTCATTCATCAAAAGAAAACAGATAATGGATATGATGCTGATAGCTCTAGTGAATGCTTTGACTCAAGATTGAAGAAAAAGAGACATGAATCATGTGTAAAATTAACAAGGAGAAGGCATTTGAAAATTTCTGATGGACTAAATTATTCGGAATTTTAGAAATACATGGGTTTGGTTGAATTGGAGAAAGTGGATTAAATGGTGCGTATTTTCTGCCAACCTCTTTATTTTATTTCATGGAAATTCTTCAACAATATTCAGACCATCTAAAGGGTTGAGAAAATGCGACCCTCTTTCTCTTTTTCTGTTCTTAATGGCGGTAGAAACTCTTGCAAAGTTAATTCTCAAGGCTACCGCAAGGAAAAACATTGAAGGATTTAGAGTTGTGAATAAAAGGACTCTCATTTCTCATCTTCAATTTGCAGATAATCATCTTTCTAAATGCAGATTCAAGAGAAGTAAGGGATCTACTAGTGACTTTGATGATATTTGAGACATTAACCGGGCTAAAGCTATATATATATATATATATAAGTTCACTAATAAGTATTGGAAAGCAGATGAAGACTTAAAGAGTCTAGATGATGAATTGGGGTGCAAAACAGAAAAACTTCCTATCAAAGATTTGTGAATACCATTAGGAGCCACACCAAGAACATTTTCTGTATGGAAAGCAGTTCTGGAGATAATGAATAAGAAGCTAGCGCAACGAAAAACAACATATCTCTCTCTAAAGCCGGAAGAATTACTTTGATCATCAGCACCCTTGAAATCTTACTTATATATTACATATCATTACTTAACATTTATGCTCAAGTAGAGAAGAAGATGAGCAACATAATGTGAATATTTCTTGGGGGGCACATAAGAAAGAAAACTAAGAATATGTTGGGTATCTTGGGATAAAATTTGCAGATCAAAAAAACAAGGTGGATTGGGCATAAGAAACTTGAGGAATGCTAACTGTGCATTACTTTCCAAATGGGTTTAGAGATATTCATGAGATAAGAAAGTCATTTAGCGAAAAAAGGAGTTAGAAAAAACTTGCAAGGATGAAGGAACATTAATACATGTTGATACGAACATTCTAAAAGCCAAAAATTGATGTACCCAAATATGGATATAAAGATAGGTAATGTAAGAATTATTTTCCTTTGGCATGACTCTTGGAATGACCACAAACTATAATGAAGAACTACTTAGTACTTTCTTTTGGCATGACTATTGCTTTAAACATATCCATCTTAAGACCAAGATGACCTATCCTCCCACCTTTTCTCTTCATGGCTTGAACCAACTCTTGGACCAAACAGATGTTTTCAGAAATTAATCTTCCAGGAACATACGCTTATTGCACTGGGGAGATTATACTAACCATGTATTTCTTGAGTCTTAGTGAAATAATCTTAGAGATTAACTTGTACACATTGTATTGCAAAGAGCAATATATGGGTCTCAAATCTTCCGTCATGTGAGCAGTATTAGACTTAGAAATGAGGGTAGCTCCATTATTATTTAGCTTTTTGAGGAGAAAACCAGAATGGAAGAACGCCTGAACCATATTAAAAACATCCTCCTTCATGACTTGCCATTAGGTCTGATAAAAACCTGTCGGAAAACCGTCTGGGCCTGGTGAAGACCATGGTTCCATCTCTATTAATGCTTGATAAATTTCAGAGTCACATGGGATAGCCATAAGAATCTCATTATCTTCCGGAGAGATACACCTTGAAACGTGCTGAAAAAAGTGGTGGATGTCCACTGGGTTAGCCGTGGTACTTATTTTTTTGAAATGAGATACCAAAATTTGTTCTATAGAGTTTCTCTCTTGACATTAATAGCCATGTTGTGCCTGTAAATAATCAATTATGTTTCCAACTCTGTGATGATTTGCTCTGATATGAAAATATCTTGAGTTTTTGTCCATATCATTAAAGAAATGGTCTATTGAATTCTGTCTATTAAAGTTGGCTTGAATCTCATTAAGACTATCTATTTCTCCCTCAACTTTCATTCATTCATTTGTGTTAGTGCCTTGGAAATATATAGCTTGAAGACGTGATAAACCATGTTGCAAAGAATTAATTCTAGACCGATCTCCCTTAGCATGATCATTCTTGACTATATCATGAACCATGTTATCACAATTGTGCATAATTTATAGTTCAAAACCATCTTTCCATGAGAAGAAAATTTCTCCTCCAAGACCAATTGAAGGTGAGTAAATGGCATTAGGGAAGTGTCGAGATTTGGTGAACTTAAGGATTCTATCTAGCTACTGAAAAAATCTTACATATCAAGCTGGTATTCTATTCTTCAGCAGAGTTCGAGATAGATTTAGCTTAACTTACAGTTCTTATCATTTGTCTAGCACAAATGTCACAAATGTTTGCATTCCTCATTTGGTTAATGATAGCAGAAACTTGATTGTTTGACGAATAAGCCATTGGATTAGGGTTTCTCTTGACCTTAATAAATTCTAAATGAGTTAGCTGATTAGATTTCAGCTGAAACAAGAATTCCTAAAATCTCATAGTGAGAAGGGGGAATATTTGAAATTTTGAATTTTGAATTTTCTAGGGTTATGAACTGGATCGCTTGAAATGAATTCTTATGATAATCCACAGTTGAATCAGTTGAATCATACACATGATAGGGAGGTGATAATACTGAAACATACTTGTGGGTTCCATTGGGAAATTGATAGATTACAAATACTGATAGGAAAATCCTGTTGCCTTTTGTGTTTGTTAGGAAAATCCTGAAAAATTTCCTAAAAGAGAATAGATAATAAATTCTGAATGAGTTAGCTAATTAGATTTCGGCTGAACCAATAATTTCTAAAATCTCAGAGTGAGAAGGGGGAATATTTGAAATTTTGAATTTTGAATTTTCTAGGGTTATGAACTGGATCGGTTGAAATGAATTCTTATGATAATCCACAGTCGGATCATACACATGATATGGAGGTGATAATACTGAAACATACTTGTAGGTTCCATTGGGAAATTGATAGATTACAATACTGATGATGGATAGATTGACAAAACTGTCCATGATTGTAACAATTCTGCTATTAGGAGAATAACATGTAGCAAAGTTCCAATACTTAATGCCTTTCATTATTAAGAACAAGAGGTCATGCAGAAAAGAATTAAGAAAACATAATGCGAGATTTAAACCAAAACATGGGAATAATTAGTACAAATGGTTTGGAAAGAATGAATAATATTACTCCAAAATAGAATATAAGAAAACCAATTTCTTCACAATGCTATTGACTTTTTTTAGGGTAAAAGGTAAAAAAATTATTGAATCAAAATTTAGAATTGTTACAAGGGAATACAATGCCTTACAATTAGAATAGCGTCGAAAGAATTCAAATTCAATCACCAATGGACCTCTGTTTTAAATTGTCTTTTTTTTTTTTTTTGAAGCTAGAAAGAAAATTTCATTGAGAAAAAAGTCAGGAGTTTACATGGTTTATATCCTCTAGTAGTTGCACATGAATATTACTGGGAGGAGATTGAATCCAGACACCACTCACTCTCTCGACTCTAACTAATTTTGACAGTATATCAGCTACCTTATTCATCTCCTTTCGCAAACGCATGCATTGCCAGGAGTTAAACTTCCAAAAAAAAAAGTCTTGATTTCAATAATTGAATTCTGAAGTCCCCAACCTATATTGAAGACATCTTTACTAACCGCTGAAAAATGTCATCGTTTCAATTTTTGTATCTTGAGTTTGTTGCCCAGTCGAGTAATCTGTTACTTTAATCTCCTCCAACATGTCAAAGGTGAACAAGAAACCAATAAGAGAAGTTAAAATAACAACTGAAAAATGTCAATAACCATTCACCCCTTTTCCCTTGTTTTTTTTTCATCTTTCTCAAAATAAAATTTGGGAATACTTTATACTTGTCTAACACCCATCATATCGCAACAACTGGAGGATACGATGAAAGGGTACATTTTTGATGAATGGTAAGTAGTAGTTGTAAGTATTTTGAGTTGTAAGTTGTAACTAATTTGACCTTGAAACTTTTCTAAGAGCATCTCTAATAGAGAGTCAAATTTTCTTTTGTGCATGACACGTAGAATTTTAAACCCATGTTTAGTATATATGCATCTCCAATAATCAGGTCTTACAAACTATGGAGGACGGAATATTAATTATGAAGTTGTTAAAGAAAGTCTTAACTACACCTTTCGAATGATTCCATGTTTGAAGAAAGTCTTAAAAAAGTTAACATTTACTATAAAATCATTCTAAGAAATTATTTTAATATAAAATCATGCTAAAAAATATTTTAATATAAAATCATGCTAAAAAATTATTTTAGTGTATGTCTAAATCTAAAATACACGCAACAACCTTAACAATTGGAGATGAGTTTTAAGAAGAAGGTCTTATTTAGTCCACGTATATATGAAAACCCCAACAAATAGAGGTCTAAAAATGGCCTCCACGTAATATCGGAGATGCTCTAATAGAACGTGAAAATATCTTTTTTTCCATGATACATATATAGGATTTTAGACTCTAAAATTTAGTATAAATTCATCTACAATAGTTAGGTCCTACAAACTAGGAGGAATGAAATAAAAAATACGAAGGTGTTAAGAAAAGTCTTAACTACACCTCCTGAGTTTGGATTCACCTTCGTATCATATGTTTCATTATTTTCTTTTTCTAATTTAATAATTATTTAAAGTAAAGTTTTTTTTTTTTGATACGCGAAATTCGAACCTAAGCCCCTACCCGAACCTAGCCAGTTGGACTGGCCCCACTGCCAGACCCAACACCGTTAAACCCACTATACAACTAATCTATTACAAACCTTTACGACGACGAAGATTGAACCCCTGACTTCCTCCTTACTAGAGTTGATGGAATACCACTGAGCTATGCTCTTGGACCAATATATTTAAAATAAAGTTAAACGGTTAAAATTTTATCACACAAGATGGACTTTTTATTTTTAGTCTAGGATTTTAGGGTTTCAAATCCATCTCCAATATTAGGGCTACGAGATAGTTTATAAAACTAAATATGAAGGTGGGTCCACCTCATGTCATCTTTTTACTAATTTTCTTTTATTTTATGTTAAAATTCTCTATAGTTGGAGATGGTTTTTAGAAATAACAGTCTTAATAAGACATAGAATTTTTTCCAAGCTCTTAAGTCAAATCAATTAAAATAACAGTCTTAATAAGACTTCCAAGTAAGATTTTCTACTCCCGCAGTTGGAGATGCCCAAAATAGACTCTGTTATTAGTTCTCATTGGGAGTCATAAAAGAAAAAACTACGCCAACTTTTACTGTGATTGAAAGCGTGAGTCCATCATGATTGTCGGCATCTGCCTACCAGTCAATGGCATGAGCACCCACGATTTTTTTTTTTTCTTTTTTTAAACTACAATTTTTTATTAATCAAAAAGAAATCATACAGAAGAGAATTCAAAAGAGAAGCATCAAAAAAAGGACAACATGTCCTAACTGTAGCACCCACGAAAATTCGCTAACGTGGACCCACATAAACATCAGTCTAAGCAGTAAGCACTATTTAGGCGAATATTACATCCATACTCCTACTCATTATCCATTCTATCTATCATCTTGTACAGTATATCTTATCTTATACTAATATAAAGATAAAGAAAAGAATTCTTTTTAAAATTTATATATTTGAAAAGCTCTATATTACATCCATACTCGTACTCATTATCCATTCTATCTATCATCTTATACAGTATATCTTATCTTATACTAATATAAAGATAAAGAAAAGAATTCTTTTTAAAATTTATATATTTGAAAAGCTCTTTCAATTATCTACATAACGAGTACAAATAAAAATAATAAATTTTTGTTTTAGGAAAAAAATTTCATGGCTTTCAAATTTAGTATTGTTGGATGAGTAAAAATTCAAGCATGTGCATCGCACATGTGTCCTTACTAGTACTAATATAAAGAAAAGAGGTATTTTTGGTGAAGAGCCTTTTCACATGATAATATATCATATCATTAAAACTTTTAGTTAATATTTGTATATTCTGAGGAATGTCATTGTTTTAAAAATAGATCAAAAAATTAAAACTTAGATATCTTTAAAAATACACATGGATTTTGCAAAATTAATATATTTGAAAGCTCTTTAAATTATCTAGTAATGAGTACAAACAAGGATATTAAATTTTTATTTTAAGATTTTTTTCCGTTATTATCAAATTTGGTGTTGTTAAAAGAATCCAATTCAAGCATGTGCATCGCACATGTGGCCTTACTAGTATATATAAAGGGAACACCCGGCCATAAAAACAAAGTCAAGTTAAATCGAGACGAGCTCTCTTCTCTCTCCTCTGAGAAAGAAATCGGTGTTAACTCAATCATCTTCTAGTTGAATTCATGCAATACATTTCTACTCTGATCATCCTTTTAATACCTTGCATGTTTTAATCCTCCCTAAATAATACTATATTCATTTAAAATTTTGTTCTAACTCTTTTAATGTCTGTGTAATAGGTTTGTGTCGCACTTGGATGGAAGCCTAGAGGGTCGGAGTGGTTTTGCCTGACAAACTTTGTTCCATCTTCTTATACTTGGTTTGATGAGATACGTGAAGATCTAGCTTTTACCTGTCTACAAGATTTACACCTTTTCCCAACTCTTTGATTAGTTTATCTCTGTTTATCCTCTCTCACACGCTGATGGATTCCATCAAATTAAGCGTAGCAGTGACTTTAATTTTTTAATTAATAGCTGCAGATTTTACAGACTTTTGAACAAGTGTCCAACATTCACCCATCAAAGATACGGTGATCTCGTTAATCTATTATGAATCATTCTTGTTTTCTCCTCCATCCTAATATACAACCCTTACTTTTCTTTCCATGACATAAACAACCAAAACTCGCTTCAACCCCAAGGAATAATGGAAAGCACAACACTTCTCGCAAGGCTAAATGCCTTAAATTTACGAGGAGATCTCTGTGAAGATGGATTCAAAGGGTGGCTCGGTGGAATTTACGTTTTTTGGGAAGGTTTGTCTGCTAGAACTTTCCGATTCTTGAGCTAGACAAGAGTTAAAATTTATGGATCAAAAGCAAGGATATCTTCATTAAAAGAAGACGATGGTTCTTTTATGATTAAAATTTTACACGTCGAGAAGAATATGAGATGGTTCTAAGGTTTCATCCTTGGTTTATTGAGGTGATTTGTTAGCTTTGGTACCATGGAGCCCATCAATTCCAAAACATACGTTATCGAGTTAACCAAAATGCTTCTTTGGCAAAATGCGTATAACATGCAACGAGTTTGCAAACCCAACTATTGTGCAAGGCATTCTTTGCGACAATGGGTGAGGTGAAGGAGTTAGATCTACTGGGGATTGTATTGTTCCCAAAGGTAAGGTACAAAAAGTATTAGTTGGTTGATGTAAGGGATCGGATTGCGAAGAGGATTTTGGCTTAAAAATGCAGTTAATGAGGATGTTTGGTTACGTATCTTTTATGAAAAAGCGAGCCCTTTAATCTTTAAGCTCTTGCTATACTATTGACCACAAATAAAATGAGTGTTAGATGATAGCAAACTTTACACTTCAAAAACAAGGGGTTTTCTTTCTCCAAACTCTATTGTGGATCCTCCCTCATGGATTCATCAGGACAACAGAAGTGGTGTCGAGTAGGCGCTAATCTGACCTCAAATTCAACTACGCAGAATCACATCAAGAAATGGAAGCCAACATGCATGCGAAGATCACAATCAACAAGCAATAGTTCCTGCTGCTTTAAATGAAGCAAACAATTCACATGCAGACAAAGTTAGGGAGAATATTCATCCTTCTCTTGGGATGTTGACAACTATTTAAGGTCATCATAACTCAGCTCAATGTATCATCCAGGTGGTCAACTCAGTGGTCCCTTCTATACCAGTCACAACAATTGAATGCAATTCACAAGGTATGTTACAAGTTGTTAATAGGGGAAGAGAGAGAGAGGGGATTTGTCTGAGAGAGACGGCAAAAGGATAAGAATGGAAAAAGGAGCTCATAGCTCATTCCCAGATTCTCATCAAAATGTTCATAAGGATAATCGTTAATCTAGTCAAGGTGGGAATCATCAAGACCATTTTCTCTTTGAAACATTGAATCAAAACCCAGGAAATCACATGGCCCTTCTTAAATCCTATTTATCTTTGGGTGAATTTGATCTGTCAATGGATGATTTTAATGTTCAAAACATAGATCCAGATACTTTTGATAATTCTAGAGTATTTAAAGAACCAATTCAATCTCTCTTTCGACATTTTGAAATGAATCAGTCAAGCTATCATCCATCTAGCTCCAACAATTCCACAACAGAAAACACCCGTGTGATTTTAGATGATCAATCACCACTCCTAATTCTCATCAATCTTATCATGGAACAGTGTCAGAGCAAAACTATATCAGATCTCTTAGAGGCAAAGCTCCAAGTGAGACTCAACAGGTATTATACACTCTTTTAGCTCAATACTCAAACTTTATCTTTGCTAAGTTTTTCCATTTTAATCATCTAAGTCTGAATCCTCAATATTATCTTTCTGCTTGTTTAAAAAATGAAACTACTAACTTGGAATGTTGAGGGGTTATGCGACTAAGGACACTAGAACTATTTAGGATAAATTATTAAAGAACATAATCCCGATTTAGTTTTCTCTGAAACAAAAATTGAGTTACGATAAAGCTAAAATATTTTCCCGAGATACTCTTACCCAAATGCTTGGTATGTGAGTTCAGTTGGTCTTTCAGGGGGGGCTAATAGTGCTTTGGAAAAATGGTTTCCCATGTGAAGTTGTTTGTAGTGCTGATAACATGATTCATCTGTATCTAATCCTTCTAGGGAGGAATGACTACTATCTTGTGTGTATGGCTCTTCTCATTCTGATTTGAAAAAATTACAATGGGATTTTTTAAAAGATCTCAGTGATAATGTTTTTCAACCATGGATGATATTTGGGGATCTTAATGTTCACTATAGCAAGGGTTAAAGTTCTAATAATAATTCTTTAGACAATTAGGTTACAAATGTTATAGACTCAGCTGGTTTAATGGACTTAGGATTCATAGGTTCAAATTATACTTGGTCGAATAGGACTGATGGAAAAGGTTATAAAAGAGATAGAATAGATTATGCTCTTCATAATGCTGCATGGCAGATACAGTATCCTGACTCTCAATTGAATCATCTTCCTTTTAGAGCTTCAGATCACTGTCATATCCTTGTTTTCACTGAGACACATTATAATAAACCGACAAGGGCTTGGAAATTCTATAAATGTTGGTTAAGAGATTCAGCTTGTCTGAATACTATAACTAACTCATGGAATAATCATAGTCCAAATTCAAGCTTAAATGAGAAACTCAAACATACTAGGAAGAAATTAGAAAAATGGAACAGAGAGGATTTTGGGAAGATAAGTGATCATTCGAATTTTTATCGGAGTCAGTTAACTCATCTACAATCTCTTCCTTACAGTCTTGATACTAGCTGTCGAATTCAGGAAACAATAGATAGTTTGAAACATTGGGAAAAATAGGAAGGAATTTCGGCAGCAAAATCGGGAGATCATTGGATTAAAGATGAAGATAATAACACAGCTTATTTTCACTTTAAAGCCAACAGAAGAAGAACCAGAAATAACATTAATACTCTGAGAGATCCTTCAGGTAGATGGTATCACCAAAGACAAGATGTTGCTGACTTGTTGACTCATCACTTCTCATCCATTGCCACATCTACAAAGCCAACCTTTCAAGACTCCTCTTTTGATATTATTCAGAGAGTAGTATCTCAGGAAGATAATGAAAAGATATTAGCAATTCCGGATAAAGAAGAAGTCTATAATACCCTTATGAGTATGTCTAGTTGAGTGCCAGGATAGGACGGTTTTCTGCGAGGGGGTTTTATCAATCCCAATGGGATTTGGTAGGAGATGACATTACTCACATGGTTCAACATTTCTTTGCTACAATGAAAATGCAAGCCTCTATTAACCAAACAATCATCTGTCTGATCCCTAAAAACTCAACACCCTGTTACTCCTTATGATTATAGACCCATTGGTCTATGTAACTGTTCTTATAAGATAATTTCCAATTTGATTGTTATGAGAATGAAATCTCTGATGGATAATATTATCTCTCCAGCTCTGGTAGCATATGTGCCGAAAATACTAATCAATGACAACATTGTCTTAGCACATGAATGAATTCACTCAATGAAGAAATCGAAAAATAAGTCTCCCTTAGTGGCTCTCAAGCTAGACATGTCGAAAGCCTTCGACAGGTTGGAATGGACTTTTATAGATAATATGCTTCTTCATTTGGGTTTCTCTAAGGAGTGGAGACAAATTATTCAGCTACGTATTTCAACTACTTCAATTTCCATTCGCCTAAATGTTAGTCCCTGTAAATCTTACAACCAAACTATAGGGTTAAGATAGGGAGACCCATTGTCTCCCTATCTTTTCATTCTCTCTATGGAATATCTCTCAAAGTCTTCGGAGACAGCTCAGAGTAAAAACAAAATTCAGGGCATTAGAACATCTCAAAGCTCAGTTCCAATAAATCATCTTTTATTCGCCGATGATTGTTTACTATTCTTTCAAGCCTCGGATGTTGGTCTTCAAAACACTACTGAAATTTTAGAACGTTTTGGGAGCATTTCTGGTCAGATGATTAATTATTCTAAATCTTCATCTTTCATCTGTGGTGATGTTTCTAAAGAAGAAAGTTAGAGATTGTTCATAATTTAGGAGTTAAGAAGTTGTGTTCCTCAGATAAGTATTTAGGTCTCCCTATACTTCTTGGCAAATCAAAATCTTCTTCTTTTAACTCCATTAAAGATTCTTATGAAAAGAGTTTTGGGGATGGAATTCCAAAACTCTTAATCGAGAAAACTAGAACTACCTTGGTTAAAACAGTTTGAACTCATTCACCTTTCACTACATGAGCAACTTCAAATTACAAAAAATGCTACGAGGCAGTTGGACTCTCTACAACGAAACTTACGGGTGGGGCCATAAAGGAAATAAAGGGATAAATTTTATTTCTTGGGATTCTTTATGTGAGTCTAAATAAGATGGGGGTTTAGCTTTCCGTAATCTTGAGAAATATAATCTAGCTCTGATTACAAAGCTTGTTTGGCGTCTTTGTACAGAGTCTGATAAACAGTGGGTTATAAACATGAAGAACAAATATGCATCGCACTATAATTTCCTACATTTGCAGCAACCACATGACAACTCTTCTTGGGTTTGGAAGGGATTAGAAAAAGGACTAGAAATAGTGAGAAGGTTCAATAAATGGGAAATAATAAGCGGAACAAAAGCTTTAGTTTGGTATGATAAGTGGATTACAGGTCTGGACTATCCTCCAATTCCAAAGGAAGAATACAAAGAACCAGCTAGAATCGTCTATGTCTCTGATCTTATGCACTTAAATCCTAGGAGGTGGAACACACAACTAGTAAAAAATCTTTTCCCGCATAACATAGCTAAATTAGTTCTCAAGATGCATATACCTCAACATGGTGAAGACAGAATGATATGGACCCCAAGTAGGCTGGAGATTTCAGCTGTAAAGTCGGCTTTTGCAAAGTTTTAACTCATACAACACATAGTAGAAACCATCGGGTGCCACAAGTGGTCTAGAAAAAGCTATGGAAAACAAAAAGTTCCCCACAAAATAACACTTTTCATATGGAAATGTTTAAAAAATATAGTTCCTACTAGATTGAAAATCGACTACTACAAATCGGATATAGAAACCAATTGTCCTACTACGTAATTCATGTAGAATCTACGCAACACTTCTTTGGTTGATTGTGATCATCTTAAAAGAATTTAGTTGGCAATGAATATTAATATATCGGGGGTTCAGCTGCAACACACTGATGTGATATCTTGGATATTGAGTTGGTTTACCACAGCTCAATCGAATTCAGAAGATAATCATTTATGGATTTCAACCTTAATATTGCATGACTTGGCATATCTTTGGAAAAGCAGAGATGTGCAAAGGTTTTTCATACTAAGGTCATGTTTGTCGATTTGTAAGTCTTCATATCACTCAAATGGTAAACCAATGCATGTTAGAGATATCAAACAGGGTAACATCTGATCGAAGGTTCTCTGCCCAGAATGGAGCCCACCAACTTTAAACAATGCGAAAAAATATGGATGCTTCTTTTTGATTATAACACTCAAGAAATTGGAATGGTCTAATTCTTAGATCATCTTTGAGAGGCAATAAGAGCCATCGGGCGGATACTTCCCGATGGGGGATTAGATCCGAGCAGTAGCGGAATGTTGGGCAATGAAACAGACAAGTTCTTTGGGCCAATGAACTTAAGCTCAGCAATGTTATCTTTGAATCGATTTGTAAAAATGTAATTATGTCTATCTATGGTGCCGTTTCCATACCTTTGGATGAACCAAGGCCATGTAGATAAAATAAGGCAACTACTTAAGAACTTTATGTACTCTGAAGTTAGTCATGTAAAGCGGTCACTAACAATATAGCTCATGAAATAGCTAAAGAAGCTAGAGCTAAGAAAACTTCCTTTGATTTTGGTTGTAACATCCTAAAAACTTTGAAAATCTTGTTAGGGTGAAAAGGAAGGTTAGCAAGAAGTTATGTAATATTATCTTATAATGAAGTAGTTCTTTTGCATCAAAAAAAAATATATATATATAAAGGGAACACCCCTTAGCAACAGTGTTTGAAGCTGCAAATTTTGATTTGCCGAAATTGCCCTCGCTTCATTTTTTTTGAAATGCAATCATAACAAGAAATCAAGGGTTATTTAGTAATTGCAAGTTAAATTTAAGTGTAAATCTTTACGGAACCAAACATTTACAATGAACAGGTTAATGGATAAGGATCTAGAAGGATCTAAATAGAGACTACTGGAGAATGGAGAAGAAAGGGTTGGTTTATATAATTGGGTTGTGAGTTTAATTATCTAAATTCTAGAAGAATCTAGGATTCTCTGTATACAAATACCATTTCTATATAGGAGAATAAAGGCAACATTTACCCCATAAAAATCGCCACTATTTTCTTTCTTCTTCCCTCTTTATGTGATTCTTTTTTGTACCATTTTCTGGAATCAAACAATTAAAATGTCAGGTGAGGTTGAGGTTTAATGGATCCTAGAACCACTATTTCAGTTTTGCATACATTAGACGCCATTATTTCTGGAGCTCAATTTCTCAACAATATTCAATTTTTTTTTATCATTATGTGATCATTCATTAATTTTGTGAATACATTCTCGCTATTTGTTTTTCTTTTTTCTTTTTTTGATTGGTTGATGGTTGAGGTATGGTTTATTAATTTATCTTTTTGGAAGGTTTAATTGGTACTCCAGCGATTGTTTTCTGATCAAATTTCTTTTTGGATTGATTTAGTGTTTCTGCTTAAGGGAATTAGATGATTCAGTGATTATATCGGTATTGGATGGGAAGTATCTTTGTATATCCATGAATATGATTTTGCAATATCAGAGAATTTGTTGGTATGTTTTGCAATATCCAGTTAATCTTTAGCCCAGCAAATAGATGGTGAAAGGTTGTTGTTTTAGAGTTTAAAGTTGGAAGAGTGGGAATTGGATTGTTGTATAATGGTTAGATTTATAGTTGTAGGTCAAGAAAGCTATATAAGGAAGCTAGATGTACACAACTAACTCACCTGCTGAAGCACAAAATACTACACACAGTCATAGAGTATTTGATATAATGCCCGGGAGAAAAGAAAAGTGCTGAGATGATATTCCTGCTAAGATCATTTGTATAGTTTTGTACTATATATTTGTATGGGTGATCTGTTGACTGTTGGTAGTTTTTGATTAAATTGATCATTTAAGGTTTTGAATATTTTTCATGAAATGTTGTCGATTAGAGTTAATGATTCTAGCACGCGCATATCGCGTGCCCACCTTGTATCCGAGAAAAAACTGGCTCTCAGACAAGCTTTTAATCTATGTAAGAAAGAAATTTCAAAATAAGTAAAAAGATTTAGACAGCCTTCAAATATACCATTGTATAAGAATGACATTTTTCATTAACTAAATCTAAAAGTCAAAAATTAATTCGGAAATTAAATTTTTGAATGACTTGAAAGAACAAAAAGTATTTTTATTACAAACCAAAAGAAGAAAATGTTTCTGACTTTTTGGAATGACTTTTTTAGTTTTTGGTTGCCAAATCGATGCTCTTGTTTACAATAAAGGAAACCTCTGACTTTTTGGAATGACTTCTTGTGCTTTTGGTTGCCATATCCACGCTCTTGTTTACGATAAATGAAACCTCTAGAAAACTAAAATATTGTACCAAATCAAATACAATTTGCAAAATACCTAAAAGAAAATTAAGTAATGGTGAAAATTAAACATGGGGGCTAGTTTTTCATCTTTTTGAACAAAAACAATTAGGGTTATTTATATTTCTCCAACCCTTATTTTCTGGCAACAACATATGCATATTTTTTTTTTTGTAAATAAGATACTTCATAAAAGAAAATTAGGACTCCCTAAGAGCCACAAATATAGTTGGAGTAGAGCCATCTAATCTGGAGGTTTGTGCTATACCCACATTAGATTTATCTACTAAAAGTTGTTTAAAAATACAAGAGGGAGGAGTGTCATCCAATTCTTCAACTGAATTTAAAGACCTTACAAATTTTGCTAAAACATCCGCAACTTGATTACCTAATCTAGGAACAAAGATAAAACCCAAAAAATATCTGACAAAGATGGGCTATTCTGTTAGCCTCATCAAGACAGGCTTTTACACGCCAAGAGATATCTTGGGAGTGACCCTATACGTATTTGGAAATGCTTTCACAGTCGCCTTCTATGCTGAAACTGCTAATCCATTTTTCCTTAGCCCAAATTGTCGCTGTACGAGAACTCCTACATCTTAAAGCTTCTTGTGGATCTCGCACTGAGGATTACCTGCTCTTCCACCTTTACTGAAACTTTACGTCTCTTAAAATTAAGGCATAAACTGGAAGGTAAATCTTTGGAGACCAAGTCACATCTACATTAATCTTTAGTGTATTTGTATTAGGCGCCTTCCATGTGTGTTGTTTCTTCTTGTTGTTTGAGCCCTTGGTTTTCACAGTTTTCTTTTTCCTTGCTGACCAAAATTCTAAGTGTCTCTGAGTGTCCGGTGCTAGACTTCTAAAAGTTTTGGATTTACTTTCAAAAACTCTATCACACCTTTCTTTCCAGATAAACCACATTTTGGTGAGAAGTAATTCTAAAGAAATGTCAGTTCTAGGATTAACTAGCCATTTTTTGCAGAGATCTAAAATAGAACAAGAGCTATCTAATGATAGATTGACTGGATTGGGAGAAGATTCCCAAATTCCCTTAGTGGTACAATGGAAAAGAAGATGTTCAGTGGTTTCTATTTCTGTTTCACACATAGTGCAATGAGGCATTACCTCTCTGACTTTTCCAAAAATTTTAGCATTGGTTGGTAAAGCATTTTGGAGACATTTCCAAAGGAACATCTTAATTTTTTCAGAGATATTTAAACTCCATAGGGATTTACAAAATGATTCTGGTAGTGCTAGACTAACTATATCCTGTTCTGATTCATTTAGCTTATATATATACATAGATTTAACTGAAAATTCACCTAATTTTGTTAGCTTCCATCGAAGTTGATCTTTCCTAAGGTTATGATATTTATCTCTAAACAAGTGAATCCCAATAATTTTCTGAGCAATATCCTCAGGGAAGGATGCAGAAATTAAGGAAGTGTTCCACTTAAAAGTTTCCATGTCAATCAAATCTGATACCCAGGTTAAGTTACAATTACTATCTGTTTTGAGAGTTTCTACTGTGCCCTCTAGTCCTGGAATCCAGTTGTCATCCCAAATATTTATATCTTGACCATTTCCTACTTCCCAAACACTATGTTGCTTAACTAGCTCTATGCCTTGTCTAATATAGGCCCGTTTGTGAGGGTTTAGTTCTAAAAGGAGATTTATTTCTAAAATATTTTGATCCCATGGTTTTTTCCCAAAATGCTTTAGGTTCCTTAACTAGTCTCCAGGCTATTTTCGCTAGCATTGCTAGGTTAAATTTACGAGCATATCTAAAACCTAAACCCCCTTTGAGTAAAGGTTTACAAATATTAGGCCAAACTTTTGGATAGAAGCCTTTGTGACCAGCATCCTATCCCCACCAGAAATCTCTTTGTATTGCATTCATTTTATTTGTAATCTTTTTTGGCATCAGAAAACAACCCATTTGGTAAGTGGGAATTTTAGACAGAACTACTCTATTTAGAACTGATCTACTTGGTTGCGAAAGAACCAAGCCTTTCCAACCCTTAGATTTATATTCCATTATTTCCCAGAATGGGGGCAAAAGTTTTTATTTTTGACCTATTCATAAATAGAGGTGCTCCTAAGTAGGGGTCCTTAAGGTTTATATGCTTAATTTTCAGCAATTTGGACATCATTCTTTGATGTTTAATGTAGTTGCAGGAAATCCCACACTACACCCCTCACTAGAATTTACTCAACTAATCCATTTGAAGATGAATAACTATAGATTTTATTGATTATTTTCTAGAAATGTTTTACAAAAGAAGATAGAAACAGAGCTAAGAAATTACAATCACTCTCAATTTTCTCTCTCCTAATGACTTGCTTAACAATTCAAAAAGATCTCTCCTTACAACACACTTACTCACCCCTTTATATAGGGTAGTATACAGTGGATGACAGCTAAGCTGTCCTTTATTTTCGGGAATACCTCGCGAAGCGTCCGTAGAGTGTATAAGTGTTCATCCTCGCGACGCTCTTAACTTTCGCTGTGATTTTCACATCTTCCTCGTGTTCGGCTGTCGTCATTCATTGCGTCATTTATTTTACTTCCTACTGCGACTCCCTCGCAATATCGTCATTTATTAATCTCATTGATATTGATGTCGCGATATTCGATCCTACATCTTGCCTCTTCTCATGTCTTCTCAACATTTTGAAGGAGAGAATGTCATGAGAACCAATATTTTGAGATGCCGCAATTGCTCATCTTCCAACATTTTGAAGTGCCGCAATTGCTCATCTTTTATCTCGCAATTGTTCATTTTTATCTGTTTTATTCATGTACGGAATTTATTATTTTGGTGTCTCCTCTTCCACTCTTTTCTTGACACGTCTCTTTCAACCGTTTATTCTTGACCATTCACGTCCCATCTCGCATTAAATGCATTTGTTTTCTCGAGGATTCTCCTCTCTATATATAGTTTTCTTACCCTTCTCTTTTTCTCTTTTATTTTCCCTCTCAACTTTCCTTCAACTTTCTTCCTCACGTAATTTGCTTCACATCTTGTAAACCTCCCCTTTTTCTTTCTCTCAATCTTTAATTCTCCATTCATTCCCATTACTCTAATAATGGCTTCACTTGGTCGTACATATAAACCCCTTTTTGAGGAAACTCAAAAGAATTTTCAAGAGAAGGTTTCATCTTATCGACCATTCCGATCAAAAGTCTTCATCTATTTTCGCAAAACTATTTTCGATCATCAAAGTGTGATGATCACAAAATCATAGTCTCGCTAGGTCAACTCCTCGCAGGCCTTCCCATTCCTCTATACAATCCTGAGACACCTTTATTCTATGAAATTCTTGCTCATGAGAAATTCTCGCGAGCTATTTGCAACCGGCATGGCGATCGCATCCGCCTAATGCTTGAATTCCGCTAATCATACTGGTAAAGGATCTTTATATCTGATGATGTCAAAGATCCTAGATTCGCAAATTACCAATAGTCGCTGAGAAATATACCATAGAAAATTTCTTTGCGAATTATTGGTAATAAATATGAGAAATGATAAATCTCATACTGGGTGCTCGATTGAAGAGAAAAGATAACATTGATGCGATAAGCTGCTCATGCAAGATATTGACTGGCACTCGGGCAAAAATAATGTTCCTCGGCACTCCAAAGATGAGAAGTGGTGGGTTGTTCCTTTATTTCTAAGTGGACCCTATATCGCAGGTTCACATGTACTCCCTGCGAATCTCGCATACAATCATCCTTGGGAATTTAAATGGCCCGAAAAGGCAAAAGAGGTATACTTTCTATTTCAGATTTGCTTTTGCGATATTTCTTTCCTTTTATATTTACTAGATTTACAAAATCTTCGTGATTACCAAATTGAAAAGAGTTATAGTAGAGACGCCCAAAGCCGAGTACTCAGCGATACTCCGATCGATCACGGATGAAGTAAGAAATACTTTCTCTTGTTATTTTTAACAATATTGTTGCCTCTGTTTCTTATCTTCATTCGTGTGCGAAGGTTATTGAAGAAATAAACATTCTGACAGTAGCTGCGAAGGTTAAGGGCAAGGATAAAATCACTCTTCGCAAGGATAAATCTTCTGCTCCATTTTCTAAAAAACGGAAAACCCATCCCTCTTCTCATTCTAATTCTCAAACCAGCGAGAGCTCTGATGAGGATGAAAATGAGGTTGGTACTTCCTCTGCGAGGGAGAATCACTCGACTACTTATGTTATGGCGCAATTGTCTAGTGTCTTCTCCGATTCTATGCAAGGATTAGGAGATGATCATTTATCTGCTTTATTTGCGAAGCTCTCGCTAAAATTTGCGATGCCCCCTTGCTAGTGGACAATGATTCTTTTGAGGAGTTTTCGAACATTGACTTCCGATTTCTTAAATGCTCTCAATGCTTTGGTATGTTCATATTCCTTTGCTTCTCCGTAATTTCGATTATAAGCTTTATCTTAACAATTTCTTTACTTTCCTTTATACCGGGAGAGCTTCCTTTGTTGTTGCCTCGGATCTCGAGAAAAGATGCGACAACCTTGAAAACAAAATCTTCCAACTCAAAGAGAAGATCCAAGAACTAGAAAGCAAGTTGCGATGTCTCTTAAGAAAGA
This sequence comes from Papaver armeniacum, assembly GCA_023531295.1. Lineage (NCBI taxonomy): Eukaryota > Viridiplantae > Streptophyta > Magnoliopsida > Ranunculales > Papaveraceae > Papaver > Papaver armeniacum. The sequence goes on from JAJJWW010006012.1 coordinate 147,459, forward strand.
TGAAAAGAATTCAACAGTTGGAAGTTGAGTCTGCTTCTCAGAAGACTAAAATATCTACTCTTCAAAGTGCAAATCAACAACTTTATGGTATAAAATTTTTACTCTTCAAGTCGTCTTTATTTTGTCATCTGCTTTTCTTTGCCTGATTTATTATTTTCGCAGACATATATAATCTCTCTGAAGAAGCCATTCTTCTCCATTCATTTCCGAGCCTATGGATAATGATGTTCTTCTCACTCATCTCAACGAATCTTTAAGTAGTTCGTAAACAAAGTTGATTCCTTTCCATTAAATGAACTTCAAGCCAACTATCGTCTCTTAGAGATTGAGCATAGATCTAGTTTAGGTTTAGCCAACCGATTTAAACAAATGTATCTTGATTCACATAAGAAAACCAAAACTTTAAGGAAGAAAATTAGTGGCCTTATAGATGATAAAGACCGCATTGCTAATAAAGGTGCACAAGCATTAGCAAAATTTCAAAAATCTCTTCTAGAAGTACAAATTGAACGAGATGAATCTCTTCGTCAGAATGCCATACTTAATGAGCGAGAAGATCAAATTCGTTCGCTTCTCCTTATAAATAATGATGATGAATTCGTTTGGGCTGCGAAGGTTCTAGATAATGCCGGGAATAACTTAGGTGTTGATGTTAGCCTTCATGCGAGGCATCTTCTTGGTTAAAGATATGATATCGTCGAGAGAAGGTTGTTTACTATTCCTTTTTACTTTATTACTCCTTTCTTCGGTATTGGTATTAACTTATTGTCACTTGTTTTGCGAAGCGAGAGGAGATTTGGACAAGGATTGAAGAACTTGAATGCGAAAAAGAGCAGCTCGCAAATGGCCTTTCTCTCCGCGACATCAAATATTCCAAGTTGAAGAAACAAGCTGCAAGCTACGGTAGAGAATTTTAATAACGATCTTTATTCGTTTTCACAATCAAACTATTGAAACAGGTTTGCAATGATCACCGCATTCCTCTTAGTTCATATCCTTGTCTTCGCGATGATATTCTGAAGATATGCCTTTCTCGGATGTCTCTGATAGTGAAGCTAGCGAAGAAGAAGAATCTGGAGAAAAGAATGATGTAATCGAAGAATCTGACAAAGAAGAAGAATCTTCAAAGAAATAACTTCTTTTTCTTCTTGTAATATCTGTATATATACCCTTTTAATCTTCTATTTCTATAATCCCTCATTGTAAATTCCTTGGATTGCTAAATATGAATTCAATCTTTGTTTTCTTTACTTGCGCATATTAATCAAGCAATTCTTCTTTTGTAATTCAATGATCAAAGATTATGAATACATAAATCTATCATGTGGAAATGAATAACAAGATTTTATCCTATTCATTCCCATACTTGCCTCTCGTTATTTATTTTCAAATGAGAGATTTGATCAATTATCTCTCAATTATTTATTATCTACGAAGAAATATATTCGTTTTTGCAAGCTTATTTGCTTCCTCAATGTTTTGTATGGCTATATCTTTATTTATGTTGAAGTTCATTATTGCGACAAGATCGCGGGACGTCTTCACAAATGAAGAAATCTATTGATCTTGCCTTATCATTTCATGTGTGGTCTTATTTTGCCTTCCTAATTAAAGGTCTTATTTCGCCACCCCTCGTTGCGACAAAATCGCAGGACGTCTTTACATTTTCATGTAATGACCCATTGATCTTGTTTTATCATTTCTTAAGTATTTTTGCCTCTGCAAGATATTTTATTTGCGACAATATGACAGGCTTAAATACTCTTGCGAATGTAAAATCCCATGACATTGCCGTTTTCATGACGAAATCGCAGGACGTTTTTACATTTTCATGCAAAAACCCATTGATCTCGTCTTATCCTTGCGTTAGTATTATTGCCTCTACAGGATCATCGCACAAATATGACAAGCCTAAATTTCTTTGCGAAAATAAAGCCTCATGACATTTGCGTCTTTTGACACTTATCGGCTCCCTAATGGAGGGGTCCGCCCTTATCTTCCCCTGGTTGCCCCTTCAAGGAGGCGTACATCGGCCATACAAGACTAGCTCCTCCCATCCGGTCTTAACAACAACCAGTTGGTTTCGCAGACCTCTTATCCCTTATCCTATATGGTTTATGGTTACGAGATCGCACCCTAAGTGGAGTTTTCTTCGGGCCAAGTGCAAGATATACCAAGACTTGCCAAGAATGGCCGAGACACTTCAAATGCCCCAGGCACTCTTGGCTCAACCGTGTACCCGGGCGCCTTGAGCATACACTGACTCCTTGTAAGAGACCCTCGGGCGTCCAACCAGGGTATAACCTTATATATATAGTTGGAAATCCAAGGTATCTCTCCAGGATAGGCTTTCATGGCCCCAAATCTCCATGACTCAGGGTTCCGTGGAGCGGTGTAACCTTTTCCTTGAGCCATGTCAAGAGATACCCCCTTATATGACGCACTTTAGGTCTTACATTTGCCTCTTGCGAAATATCATTTGCGAACTAGGGTGTACGCCATAAAGGTTCGTCTCATTCACCCACTCTTTCATTTTTGTTAATTCATTCAATCATTCATTTTGTTTGCGAAGCTATCGCACAATCTTACATTGTTTAATCATTTTTGTTTTTCAATTCTTCAATCAAATTGTCATACATTCTTGATGGCGAGATCCTCGCACATTTCTTCTTCAATTATTTTTCTTCCTCTTACCCTTAACAAGCTTTTGTTCCGCCTTTTGATGATTATTCACTTCTTACACTTTTTGCTCCGCTACTCTTGCCTCTTGCACCATTCAAATCTCTTAATGATTCCTTTCCATCATAATTTTCAACTGTTTTCATGCACTTGTTTCGCAATGTATCTTCTCCTCTTACATCAATGGCATCTACCATCAATCTTTCTCTTCTTTGTTCATCTTTTGCATGTTGCTTCCAACCCTTTCTTTTCGCATCTCTCTCGCAACTCTCCACGTCGATCTCATAGCATTTTTGTCCTTAGTCAATCTCCCTTTATAATTCCGACACCGCTAGGATGAGGAAATTTTATGCATTGATGATAAGTCGACGCTACGCCCAGAATTCATCATGCAACCATGGCCTTCCGATCAATGCATTATAAGGGGACTCCCCATCAACTACACAGAACAAAATCCCCCGTTGATAATCCTTGCAAGGGTATTCTCATATGAACTTCTCCTTTAGGCTTATTATTTGTTCCATTGAAACCATATATCTTATATGTCGAAGGTATCAATTCTTCATCCTTCCCCATAGTCTTGTAAGTATGGTAGAAAAGAATATTTCTTGAGCTCCCCGTATCAATTAAGATTCTATTGATCGCCCAAGCAATTCTACCTTCGTCGTCTTCGCCATCTACAGGTTTTGGATTAATTTCAATTTACAACCAATGGGTTGTCATGTGTCTCTTTGCCTTCGAGAATCTCTTTCGGTGAAAGAAATAATCTTCATTTGCCATTCTTTTAACTGCAACGTCTTCACAATGTTCATCACTTCTTTATTATTAGCATCCCTGAAAACCCTCTTGAGAACATTATCATGAAAATCTTCAATTGTTCGGTAAGAGTGTACAATGGAGTTGCAAAACAAATTTTTAGCTTCGATCCAACTTCTATTACGAATGTTTCTTTCCCTTTGTCAATTTGTTACGTGCATTTCGGTGGTGGTGGTAATGGCTGAACCTTCTCTTCACTTTTTAGAAAATGACTCGGCTTTTCTTGGTCAATCATTCTCGAGGATGATTCTTTTTATATTCTGAGTCATTTGTTAAGTGTCCATGAAAGCGGTGTTAAGAACAGAACTCGTGACTATCACTTGGTGGTGGCTCATTCCCCATGTTCCGGCGCGGTATGTTTTCCATCAAGAGTATAGCTTCCCATATTTTTCAACACTAGTATTTAATGGTGGCATTTTGATTTCTTCCCATACTACTCTGTGACGACGCTGCCCTCCATGATAATTCGCCTTTGACTTCCATAAGTTTCTTGCGGATGATCAAGTCTTTGGATTTTGTTATTGCCGCCACGGTTGTAGTAGTTCCTTTTCTCTCAAATTCTTCTTGATCACGGCTTCCCATGGCTACTATCTTTTTGGTTGTCCATCATCTATTATCCTTTCTTGTTGACCTTGCGAAGTGCTCGCCACCGTGTTTATCAATTTGGGTAATAAACTTGCATTCGTGAGTGTTTTAATTTGTATTCGCAACTGGGTATGACTCCATCTCGTTTTGCCTTTCCTCTAAAGCAATATATTCCTCTGAAGTTCTCGCAACTCAGTCATTGTAATTGTATTCTTAAATCTAAAGATTTGAATATATAACAAATTGGTTGCGAACATAGCGTTTATGAATGATAAAATGAGATATCTTTCATCCACTCGTCCAGCCATCTCTACACATCGTCTTCCATCTCACGAGTTAAGTGTCTTAAACTTTCGCCAACTCTTTGTTTCAGCCCCAAATACATCTTCAATTCCTGGTCGCGAGGAGTTGTTACTTATATATGCCCCTAAGAATATAGCTTATAAATGGTTGAATGACGTGATTGTGTTTCTTGGTAAACCCTCAAACCATTTGAGTTGCTTCTCTGTTAAACTTGATGCAAAATATTTGCATAATATGGCATCATGATTTTCCCATTGCAACATACATCTTACATACGCTTTGATATGTTGTATTGCACAAGTTGTTCCATCAAAAATCTTTGGTTAATGCGGGTAAATTGCACTTTGGAGGTATTCCTCCCAACTGCACCTCTAGTGTAAAGGGGGTTTTGCGACTTCTTCGATGGCCTCATCCAATTGTCTTCTTCCTCCTCCTCTTCTATTGTTCAACATTCCTCTCATCTCTGCCAACTCTCTTAAGATTTGTTAATTTACATCAGGGTTCGAATTTATTGGTCTTTTTAGCTCTGCCTCTCTCCTTATGCGTTCATGTCTATCTTGATTTTCTTGTTCAGCATTTTCTTCTCTTTTTTCTCTGCGACTTTCTCCTCCATCTCGTTCACGAATTTGCACACCATTGTATCTATCATTTTCTTTTCTTGGTTGTCTATCAGCTCTCATTTGTATTCTTTCATATTCTTCATTGATATTTCCATTGTTGCGATTTTGCTCGCGCCTTCTTTCTCGATTGTCATGATTGTTCGCCGAATTGCTTCCTCCAATTCCGTTCTTCCATTTCTACTCTTAACCTTTCCCTTTCGCAAGCTAGACGCGCTTGTTCAATATAATGCTTTTCGATGTCATCTTCAATCTCCTTTTGTTTCCTATGTGTTTCTCTCCCATGCAATATTCTTCTTCCTTCTTCCTGATTTTCTTCATCAATTAAACCATTATGCTGCCTATTTCCTTGATTTAGTTATTTTGGACATTGTATAATCTCAGGGACGTGGAATACACACTATTTCCCTTCTTTGCAATATCCTTCACCGAGATTTGGCCCTCTTTCTAGATTTTCTTCATTAACATTTCTACAGGTAATATTCTCCTCATATCATCTCTAACCGATCCTGATCTTGATTTGGTATTACTCATCGACCTCCTATTCTGTAACCTCATATTTTCCATTCTTAACTCATGGTTTTGCCTTGTTAAATTTGCGCGTTCTACCGCTTCTAATCGCCTTTCTTCATGTATTTTTTGCCTCAACGTTTCTAATGCTGCGATTTCTTCATTTCTATGAATTGTTTCTCCCATCTCTTCTTGATTTCTTTCCTCTTGTCCATTATTTATCAATTGTTGAACTTCTTCTCTTTCTTCCTCAGAATTTGATCTCCATGTATGCACACTAACCCTATCATAATCTATTACTCTATTTGGTGCTGGTTGAATTGGTGGTTGAATTTGACCTTCTTCTCTATCTCTTGCGTTTATTCTTGATGGTTCACCTACTTCATTTCTCCTTTCTCCAGCTAATCTCCCGCTTCTCCTTACAATTTTTGGTTGTTCTGATGCATTCATTCTTCTTGCCATTTCTCAATTTTAGTAAATTGTTGAAAATTATTCGAAATTTCTTTCTTGTTACTCCTGATTCTTTCAATTCACAAGGTTGATCCTCTACTCAGTCCTTGTTTCTAGCGCGCATATGTAGTTGCGGAAATCCCCACTACACCCCTCACTAGAATTTACTCAACTAATCCATTTGAAGATGAATAACTATAGATTTTATTGATTATTTTCTAGAAATATTTTACAAAAGAAGATAGAACAGAGCTAAGAAATTACAATCACTCTCAATTTTCTCTCTCCTAATGACTTGCTTAACAATTCAAAAAGATCTCTCCTTACAACATACTTACTCACCTCTTTATATAGGGTAGTACGAGTGGATGACTAATTTGTCCTTTATTTCAGGAATACCTGCGAAGCGCCTCAAGTGTATAAGTGTTTATCCTCGCGACACTCTTAACTTTCGCTTGATTTTCACATCTTCCTCGTGTTCGGCTGTCGTCATTCATTCGTCATTTATTTTACTTCCCTACGACTCCCTCGCAATGTATCGTCATTTATTAATCTCATGAAGTATTGATGTCGCGATATTACGATCTACATTTAAAGAAAACACCAGACTTTTCAAAATTAATAATTAGACTTGAGGCTTTACTGAAAATAGCTATTGTATCTAGTAAGTTCCTACATTCTACTAAATCAGCTTTAATAAAAAGCAGATAGTCATCTACAAAGAAGAGATGAGAGATGGGTTTACTGTTTGGAGTTATTTTGACTCCATGAAGAAGTTTCTTTTGTTCCTGAGATAAAAGAAGCCTAGAAAAGATTTCTATACATATAATAAAAAAAATTGGATAAAGAGGGTCTCCTTGTCTAAGTCCTCTAGAAGGTTTGAAAGAATCACCATGAGTTCCATTTAGTAAAACTGATATTGATGTTGTAGAGATGCACTGTTCTATGAGTTGGCAAACCTCTTGATTAAAACCAAAAGTATGAAGGGAAGTTAACAGAAAGCTCCAATTTACTCTATCAAAAGCGTTGGACATATCTATCTTAATCCCTAGGCCTCTTGTTCTAGCCTTTTTCTTTTTAAAAGAGTGAATGATTTCAAGTGCTAATATTATATTATCATACATCCGTCTTGAATATAAGAAGGCATATTGAAAGGGAGATATGAGCTTTTCTAAGAAAGGCTTTATTATGTTAGCTAGTAGTTTTTCTATGACCTTATAGATAGATAGTGTTGCAGAGCCCTATTGGGCGAAATTTACTAGGGTTTTTTGGGTGCTTTATCTTAGGAATTAGGAAAATATGAGTCTTGTTTAAATCTGTGTTCATTTTTTTAGTTTTGAATAAGTTTTTATTGTTTCTATTACCTGAGGTCCTACTAAATTTCAGTTATGGAGGAAAAAACTAACTGGAAAACCGTCTGGTCCAGGAGATTTGTTGGGTTTCATATTTTTTAAAATTGAGAGGATTTCCTCCGGAGAAGGGATGTGTAGAATAATTAAGTTATCTTTGGAGGGAAATAACAGAAGGGATGTTTTCAAAAATGGGGTTAGAGTTATGAGGAGACGTATGAAGGTCAGTAGAGGTATCATTGAAAAGAGGTGAGATAGGTAGTTAAAGTAGAACTGATTTCATTTCTATCTCTGGTTACTACTCCTTGTGCAATTGTCAAACTTTGAATATTATTCCATTTCCTCCTCCTTAAAGTGATAATGCAGAAGTACTTTGTGTTTCTTTCTCATAGAGCTATTATATTGTCCCTTGACTGCTGTTTAGCTATAGCCTCTTGAGTATCGTAAAGGTTTTCTAATTCACTCAACTTATCCTTCAACTTTTTCTGGTTTGATTCAGAAGATATGTTCCTTTGTATTCTTTCTATTTCTTTTAGTAATCTATTAATTTTCTTAGTTGGTAATCCAAAAACATTTTTTCTTCCAATCTAGTAAGTTTTTTCTTGCTATTTTCAGATTGTTTACTAGGCTTGCAGCAGCATCTTCCTCAGAATCAAGAGTCCAAGATTGTTCTATAACTTTTATGCAAGACAAGTCCTTCATTCAAGTATCATAAAATTCGAACACCCATTCTTGTTTGGAGAATTTAGAGTCTAAAGTAAGAAGTATAGGACAATGATATGAGCCTACAGCTGGCAGATGAGCTAAAGAAGCATTAGGAATTGTGAGTGCCAATCTACATTTAAGACAGCTCCATCTAACCTTTCTTGTATATTATGAATCCTTCTATGGTTATCCTAGGTAAAATCATTTCCTATGTATCCTAAGTCATATAAACCAGCATTTTCAAGAATTTTATAGTAATATTCACAATCTGTTTTTTTGAAAGGTAATCCCCCTTGTTTGTCAGACTAGTTAAAAATCATATTGAAGTCTCTTAGTACTATCCATGGAAAATTCCTTACTGCAATTTGGTCACTTATTTATGCTAAAAAATCCCAAGCTACTTTCCTATTTGCAGGATATGGACTTCCATAGAAGCAAGTTAGAACCCATTGTTTGGTGTCAAAAGAAGTGTTAACTATAACATTTATTATATTTTTGTTCCATTGTACTATATGTCAAAGTGAAATCCATCAATACAAGCCACGACTAGTCCTCCTATGCTAGTCTTATTGGGTCTACAATATGATAATTTTGGATATCTGTTACTAATTTTTTGACTAAGGGTCTTTGGTTTTTAGTTTCAGATAAAAAAAAAATATCAAGGTTTTTCCTTATTGATTAGATTTTTCAGATGATTTTGGGTTAATGGGTTCCTACACCCTTGAACATTCCAGGCAATGATTTTCATATCAAAAGGTTAGCAAAGTAACATAGACAATATTATAAAGTGGCAGTATGCAAATTTACAAATTAAGAAAAAACTAAGAATCCACACTACTAATTAGGTCTTACTAGGAATGAATTAAACAACTAGATTGATGAATTAGGAAATGTTTTTTTTTTTTTTTTAAAAAACTCCTAAATAAGAAAACTCGGACTATCACAGAAGATAAAATAAAAGAGAGACAAGAATTGAGGGCGTACCCGTGTTTCTTCCGGTTGCTTTGAAGGGGATAGATCCGGGGATAGAATTGGCAAAAAGACAACATTCTTTTCTTCTGGAACTGAGAGATTAGACCCATATTGATTGATGCTTAGAAATTGTTCATCATTCTGAGAAGATGTTGAAGAAAGAAAATCGGAAATCGAAATTTTGAAAGCTGATTTGGGTTGAGTTAACGGAGTAAGGAACAAAGATGCAGTGCAAATTTGCTTATCTTTCTTTTTTGAGGAGGATAGCAATGCAGGAGAAGAAGAAAGATGATGAAGAAAGAAAATCAGAAATCGAAATTTTGAAAGATGATTTGGGTTGAGTTAACGGAGTAAGGAACGAAGATGCAGTGCAAATTTGCATATCTTTCCTGTTTGAGGAGGATGGCGATGCAGGAGAAGAAGAAACAAAAATTGGGGATTCAAAAGAATCCTTAGCATTGTCAAAAGAAAGTCTTCTGCCCTCAAAAAGAATAGGAGAACTCCTAGGCTACTGAACCGGATTAGGTATGTCCTGCAAAAGTCCAGACTCATTTTGAAGCACCGATTCAGCTGATCTAGACTCATCTATAACTCTAAAAGTTTCCGAGTTGGCCAATCTGAACGAATCCTCTTCAGAATCAGGTAACAAAATATAATTTTCCGGCAAGTTGAATGGGAATGTTCTTTTTCCCAGCACTGATGAAGATGATGGAGGCATCTCTTCCTCGATCACAAATGGACCTAACATATCATAGGCCTGTTGAGGCTGCTGAAAAGCTGTCTCTTCATCAACATATGTTCTAAAAATATCAGTGAAAGTGTCATGTACTCCAGGTAGGCGAAGGTAAGATTCTACTGGTACTATAGTTCTATGGTGATCAAAGTTATATTTCGGGTTCCAAACTTGAACTAATACTCCATTCAACCAGTTCATATCATCGCTAGGGTAAGGGGAGTTAACTGAGATATCATAGATATCTTCTAAAGGCCTTCCTTTTAAAACTGCACAAGCACCAACTTTATGTCCTAGACATAAGCAATGATAGCAAAATTTTGATGGAAGGTTCAGGTAGTTGAAATAAATGGAGGTGACAGGGTATCTGCCTACTTTAACAAGCAGATGATCAATAAGGGTTTTTCTATATTTACCCATACTAAAACCCTTGGCGGACAATCCGGTGTTCCGGAACCCTTACAAACCCTACTGACTTGACCAATTTTACTGGCAATTAAACCCAACATCTCCTCACTTCTATGTTCACACTTTCCATTTGGAATTGTAGCCCATAATGGTATCTCTTTAACCTTATCCGTAAAAATACTCATTCCTTGGTAAGCAGTTGTTGCAGCCATTACATTGCCAAATGGGTACCAAGGTCCATTCGCAGAAATCCAGTGAAAATCTTCTTTAGTTCTAAAAGTGATAATGAAGAGATTTGGACCCACTTCTCTTAGTTGAAAACTTATTTGCGATCCCCAGAAGTTTTTTAGAACTCCCTTAACTTCCAACTATTTTAAGAAGTCAGTAGAGAAAATCCTAGTTAAGATTCTAAAAATCTTAATGCCTAAAACACGAATGAAGGCTTGGGGAGTTGGGAGGATTCCTACATTACTATGGTTACCAATACGCTGAGCTAGAGAAAGACCGTTAAGATGATGATAGAGATTTGAAGGATCTTCCATGATAGATCAAGACAAGAAAAACAAGGAAAGAGCTATAAGACCAAAACAACTCCATAGAGAGTGAGGCATATAAAGTTGAAACTACTAGCGAAAATAAAGTGTAGCTCAACCCGTGACCAAAGCTAAGTTCGAAAAAAATCAATGTAAAAGCCAATCTTTTCATGCCAATCAAAAACTAGGAAAAAACATTAGAAAAAGATGTTTCGACAGAAGTTTGATTAAGAAGATGTTGGGATTCGTATAATCCTAGGTACGGGTATCGAAGCAAGAGAGATATGAAAACAAATTAATCTTTTAGGGAAAAGGATGTGACCAGAAGACAAGAGAGAAGGATATAAACTCATTAGATAGCTCTAGAAAAGCATGAAAAGGACTCCTAGGAGGGACATAGGCAAGAAATGAGGATGATGTAGTAGCAGGAAATCCCACACTACGCCCCTCACAAGAATTCACACAATCAAATCATTTTAAGATGAACAATTATAGTCTTTATTGATTAAACTCACAAAATGTTACAAGGTGAAAAGGGAATAAGCTAAAGAATTAATCAACCGCTCTAAACTTTCTCTCTCTTAATGACTTTCCCAACACTCGAAAAAGATCCCTCCTCTCTTAAGCCTGTTCGGCTCTTTATATAGGACATTACATAGTGGATGACAACTAAGCTGTCCTTTATTTTCGGATCTGACTTGCGACATTCTCGCGAGTGTACAAATGTTAAATCTCGCAACACTCCTAAATCTCTCTAGGTCTTTACATCTTTCTCGTGTTCAAGCTGTCGTCATCCGTTGCGTCATTTATATTATCCATCTGCGACATCTTCGCAATGTGTCGTTTATGGATTTCACAAGGGTCTTCGTGTTGCGATATTCTGATCCTACATCTTACCTCTTCTCATGTCTTCTCTGCGAAGGAGAGAATGTCATGAGAATTAGTACTTTCAAAATGCCGCAGCTGTTCATTTTTTCATATTTTTCTGTATTGACATGATTCTGTACATTTACGCAGAACTTATTACACGTATCTCTTCCTCTATCCATTTCTTGACACGTCTTTTTCAATTGTTATTTTTCAACCGTTCACTCTACTCTTCGCATTAAATGTGTTTATCTTTTCGAGAATCCTTCTCTATATATACTTTTCTTACTATTTTATTCTTCTTTTTTACTTTCTTTCTTATTTTCTCCGCAACTTTTCTTTAATCTCTCTCCGTAACTTCCGCTTCTCATCTGTAAATCTTCTTCTTTTAACTTCTTTGATCTTCAATCTTCTCTTCATTCCCATCTCGAAAATGGCTCGGTTGGTGAGATATGAAAATCTTATGGAAAAAGTTGAAAGATTTTGAAGAGAAAGGTTTCATATTATCCGCTATTCCCAATCAAGAATCTAAATCCATTAAATCACGCCAAGCCTGTTTCTTTGATCATCATTGTGATGATCAGGAAATCATAATTTCGCTAGGTCAGATTCTCGATGGCCTTCCCATTCCTCTCTATGACCCTGATCTTCCCTTGTTTTATGAAATTCTTGCTCATGCGAAATTCTCCCGAGCCGTCTATCAATTGAGTGGGGATTTCTCTTTACCCAAAAGAAGTCATGGATCCTAAATTTGTGGACTTAGAGATATGCACTGAAAAATATACAGTAGAGAGCTTCTTCGAAAACTACGATGTAATAAACATGAAGAATGATAGAACTCGCTGGGGTGCTCGTTTGAAGAGGAAAGAAAATGTTTTCAGCGATAAAATGCTTATGCAAGACATCGATTGGCATTCTGGCAAAAACAATATTCCCCGCCATTCTAAGGACGATAAGTGGTGCGTCTTTCCGCTAGCTTTGAAAGGACCTTACATTTCAGGTTCAAATGTGCTCCCTGCGAATCTCGCCAATTATCAACCTTGGGTTTTTAACTGGCCTGAGAAATCAAAAGAGGTATTTTTCCTAAATTTCGCTCGTTTATAATCTTCACTCCTTTTTATACCTATTAATCTTGCGAAATTTTGATTATCAAGTTGAGAAGGAGCTACAAAAGAAATGCTAAGGCAAGTACCTAGCAAGCACTCGTTCGATCACCGATGAAGTAAGAAATACTTTTCTTTATTATTTTTAACAATATTTTTCCTCTGTTTTCTTATCTTCATTCGTGTGCGAAGGTTGATGCTGAAGTTGATGAAGAAGAAGAAAGTTCTAAGGTTGCGAAGACCAAAGGCAAGGGTAAAGGTTCTCTTCGCAGGGATAGGTCTACTCCCCCACCTTCAAAGAAACTAAAGATTCATTCCCCTTCTCCTTCAAATCCTAAATCCAGCAAAAGCTCTGATGATGAAGATAATGAGGATGTTGATACTTCTCTCGCAAAGGAGAATTCTCCAACTGAATCTTCTATATCGCAATTGTCCAGCATCTTCTCTGACTCCATGCAAGGAATTGGAGATGATCATCTCTCTAATACATGCAAAGCTCTCGCGAGTATCTGTGATGCTCCTTTACTAGAGGGTGATGATTCTCTTCATGGGGTCTCCAGATCAGTGACTCCCAGTTTTCTAAATTCGCTTGGTGTCTTGGTATGTCTTTGTTCCCTTATTTCTTCATAATTTTGATTTTAAGTTATATCTTGATAATTTCTTTACTTTCCTTTATAGTCCAGGAGAGCTTCCTTCTTTGTTGCCTCAGATCTTGAGAAAAGGCGCGAGTATTCTCGAAAAGAAGAATCTTCAACTTCGTAAGAAAAATGAAGAATTGGAAGCTGAAGCTGCTACTCTTCGTAAGAGAAATGAAGAATTCGAAACTGAAGCTTCTACTCTTCGCGAGAAAACTAAGCAATTAGAAGTTGATTCTTCCACTCAGAAGAATAAGATTTCCAGTCTTCAAAGTGCCAACCAACAACTTTATGGTAAGAGACTTTTCTTTTTTCCTTTGGTTTATTCTCTCATTATCTTCCTCATCGATTTACCATTTTCGCATACGTTTATAATCTTTCGATGAAGCCATTCTTCTTCACTCATTCCCTGATCCTATGGATAACAATGCCCTTCTTGATCACCTCAACGATTCTTTGAATAGTTTTTCAAATAATAAGATTAAATCTCTTCCTCTAAACGAACTTCAATCCAAATTTCTCCTCTTAGAAATTGATCATAGATCTAGTTTAGGCTTAGCCAACCAATTTAAACGTCTATATCTTAGTTCTAAAGAGAAAATTAATACTTTAAGGAAGAAAATCAGTGATCTCATAGATGACAAAGATCGTATCGCTAGACAAGGTGCTCAAGCATTAGCGAAATTCCAAAAGACTCTTCTTGAAGTTCAAATTGAACAGGATGAATCCATTCGCAAAAATGATATACTTAGGGAAAGAGAGAATCAAATTCGCTCCCTTCTTCTCATAAACAATGACGATGAATTCGCTTGGGCTGCGAAGGTTCTAGATGACGCCAGAAATAATTTAGGTGTTAACGTTAGTCTTCAAGATGAGCATACGGCCTTGATTAGGGATATGATTTCTGACAAAGAAGGTTGTTAATTATTCTTTTTTATTTAACTGTTTGTTTTTTATGAAGTCGTCGTTAAGTTGTTGATTCATTGTCATATGTTCGCAGAGGCTGAAGAGAGATTTCGCAAAAGAATTGAAGAACTTGAATCTGAGAAGGAGCAGCTCGCAAAGGACCTTTCTTCTCGAAATAACAAATATTCTAGATTGAAGAAGCAACTACAAATTACTGTTGCGAATTTCAAGAATGATGCTACCCTTTTTCGCAATCAGACTATTAAGATGGTATGAGACGACAACAACATTTCTCATTCTACATACCCTTGCCTCCTTGATGAAATCCCTAAGAATGTGCCTTCTTTGGATATCTCTGCCAGTGATGCTAGCGAAGAAGAGGAATCTGATGAAGATGAAGAAATAGAAGGATCTGATGAAGATGAAGAAAATGAAGAAGAAGAATCAAACAAGAAATAATTCTGTTTTCTTCTTTCTCTTTTTGTAATATCTGTACATTCATTCTTTTAATCTTTTATTTTTGTAATCTTTTGGTGCGAGTTTCTTGGATCTTCAAATACAAGCTCTACCTTTATTGTTCCTTTCTTCACATGTTAAAAGAACAATTCATTTTTTTTTGCAATACAGTTAATCAATATATTATCAACCTTTCATTTTATGAGCGCGTAAATCTATCATATGAAGACAAATAACATGTTTTTATTCTATACATTCCCATACTTGCCTATGTTATTTGCATTCAAATGAGAGATTAAGCAAGTTACTTTCGAATAGTGATATGTATTCATGCCTCAATCTCGCAGCTGTTGCTGCCGAATTTTGGCAAGTAAGGAAATCTTGGTTTCTTCCAAGATTTCCTTTTTTTTCTTTTCTCTTATGTGGTCTTATTTTGCCTTCCTAGTTAAAGGTCTTCTTTTGTGCCACCTCTTGTCATTGCGACAAAATCGCAGGACGTCTTTACACTTTCATGTAATGACCCATTGACCTTGCCTTATCATTTCTTTAGTATTGTTGCCTCTGCAGGATATTTTTGTTGCGACAATATGACAGGCCTAAAAATTCTTGCGAACATAAAGCCCCATGACATTGCCGTCTTGCGATGAAATCGCAGGACGTCTTTACATTTTCATGTACTGACCCATTGATCTCGTCTTATCTTTGTCTTTTGTATTATTGCCTCTTCAGGATTGTCGCACAAATATGACAAGCCTAAATTTTCTTGCGAAAATAAAGCCTCATGACATTTGCGTCTTAAGACACTTATCAGCTCCCTAACGGAGGGTGCCGCCCTTATCATCTCCTTGGTTGCCCCTTCAAGGAGGCGTACTTCTGCCATACAAGGCTAGCTCCTCCCATCCGGTCTTAACAACAACCAGTTGTTTTCGCAGCCTCTTATCCCTTTTGCCTATAGGGATTATGGTTACGAGACTGCACCCTAAGTGGAATTTTCTTCGGTCCGAGTGCAGCATATTCCAAGACTTTCCAAGAATGGCCGAGACACTTCAAATGCCCCAGGCACTCTTGGCTCAACAGTGTACCTCGGCGCCTTGGTCAAATGCTGACTCCTTAGAAGAGACCCTCGGTCGTCCAATCTAAGTCATAAGCTTAGATTGAAAATCCAAGGTACCTCTCCTGGATGGGCTTTATTGACCCCAATTCTCCATGACTCAGGTTCCAGGGGCGGTGTAACCTTTTCCCTGAGCCATGCAATAGGTACCCCCTTCTATGACTCACTTTAGGTCTTACATTTGCCTCTTGCGAAATTTTGATTTCGCAAACTAGGGTGTACGCCATAGTAGGTTCGCCTCTGTCTGATTATTTTGTTGATTCTTCTGCATATAAACTCTTTTGTAATTTCGCAATCTCATCTTTATCATTCATAAAATATATTTTCTTCTTCTGCATATCAGTTCTTCTTTCGAAGCCTCATCTCTGTAATTTATAAGAAAAAATTTCAATTTTTTTTTTTTTTAAATCAAACCAATCATACATTTTCTTTCACCACCCAATTTCTACTTCGGCAGTCAACAAGTACATTCATTCTTTAAATCTCTTAATTCTGCTACTTTCTGCCTCTGCATTTTTGAATTTTTCTGTCACTTTCTTGTCTGTTGCGAAGCCTTCGCCACATCTTATCTTCATCATATATTGGTTTCGCAACATTTCTTGTTCTCTTTGTTCTATTACATCTACCATCAATCTTTCACCTTTTTGTTTTTCTTTGATGTTGTGTTTCCAATTCTTCTTCTTCGCAGCTATTTCTTCGCAAGATTCTATATCAATTTTATAACACTTCTTTCCTTCAACCCAATCTCCTTTTATGATGCCAACACCAGTGGGATGAGGGAACTTGATACATTGATGGAGATGCCACACCTAAAATCTCATGTAACCAAGGTCTTCCAATCAATGCGTTGTATGGTGATTCCACATCAACTACACAGAATAAAATTTCAGAGGATAATCCTTTCAGTGGAATTCGCATATGAACTTCTCCTTTAGGCTTATTTGTAGTACCGTTAAAACCATAGATTTTGTAATTAGAAGGTATTAGATATTCATCTTTC
The DNA here is from genome assembly GCA_023531295.1 of Papaver armeniacum. NCBI lineage: Eukaryota > Viridiplantae > Streptophyta > Magnoliopsida > Ranunculales > Papaveraceae > Papaver > Papaver armeniacum. The sequence goes on from JAJJWW010006012.1 coordinate 164,197, forward strand.
AGTATGATAAAAAAGGATATTCACGGAACTTCCAGTATCGACCAAAATTCTATTGATTGCCCATGAATTCTCGACTTCATCATCTTCATCCTCGCTAGGTTTTGGGTTAATCTCCAATATTACCACTAATGGGTTGTCGTGCATTTCTCCACCCTCAGGTACTTCTTCTGCAATAAAAGAGATAATCTGCTTTTGTCATTCCTTCAGTGGCGATGTCTTCGCAATGTTCATTATTTCTCTATTATCAGCGTCTCTTGCGAAAACCCTACTGAGAATGTTATCATGAAAATCTTTAATTGTCCTGTACGAATGTACGATAGAGTTACAAAACAGATTCTTTGCCTTTGCTCCAACTTCTATTACAAATGTTTCTCCTCCTTTTGTTGTATTTAGTCTGCGAATTTCTGGCGGTGGTGGTAATGGTTGAGACTGAGATTGATTTTTTATAAAATGATTTAGCTTCCCTTGGTCTATCATTCTGAGGATAATTCTTTTTATATTTCTACAATCGTTTGTTGAGTGTCCATGAAAATGGTGATAAGAACAAAATTCATGACTTCTATCGCTCGGAGGTGGTTCATTTCCCATGTTCCATGATGCAGGTATGTTTTCCATCAAGATTATAGCTTCCCATATTTTCTCCACACTAGCATTTAGTGGCGGCATTTTAATTTCTTCATATTATCCTGTGATTTCGCTGTCCTCTGTGGTAATTTTGCCTCTGACCTCCATAAGTTTCTTGTAGCTGATCAAGTCTTTGAATTTTGTTATTTCCACCATGGTTATAGAAGTTTCTTTCTCTCTCAAATTCTTCTTGATCACGACTCCCCATAGCTACTAACTTCTGCTGACCATCATTCGTTATCCTCTCTTGTTGCCCTTGCGAGGTGCTCGCCACTGTATTTATTAATTTGGGTAACAAGCTTGCATTCGCTGCTCTTGAACTTGAGTTCGCAATGTGGTATGATTCCATATCATTTTGCTTTTCCTCAAGAGCAATATACTCCTCTTGAAGTTCTCGCAACTCAGTCATTGTGATCGTATTCTTGACTCTGAAAATTTGAATGTATAACAGATTGGTTGCAAACATAGCGTTGATGAATGACAGAATGAGATATCTTTCATCCACACGACCAGCCATATCACTACACATTGTCTTCCACCTCACAGTTAGATGCTCCAAGCTTTCGCCAACCCTTTGCTTCAACCTAAATACATCTTCAATGCCAGGTCGCGAGGAGTTGTTACTTATATACGCCCCTAAAAATATAGCTTGTAAATGGTTGAAAGATGTTATAGTATTCTTTGGCTAACATTCAAACCACTTTAAGGCCTCTCTTGTTAAACTTGATGCAAAATATTTGCACAATATTGCATCATGATTCTCCCATTGTAACATACATCTCACATAAGCTTTGATCTGTTGTTTGCACAAGTTGTTCCATCGAAAATCTTTGGTTAACAGGGTAAATTGCACTTTGGGGTATTCCTCCTAATTGTACTTCTTGTGTGAATGGATTTTTCATGACTTCCTCTATGGCTTCATCTAGTTGTCTTTTACCTCCTTCTTTTCTATTGTTTAACATTCCTCTCATCTCCGCCAGCTCTCTTAAAATTTGTTCATTTATACCAGAATTTGGATCCATTGGTCTTTTTAACTCCGCCTCTCTTCTTCTGCGTTCATCTCTGTTTTGACTTTCTTGTTCATCATTTTCTTCTCGTCTTTCTCTGCGATCTTCTCTTTCACTTCTTTCATGAATTCACACACCATTATATCTCTCATTTTCTCCTCTTTGCCGCCTTTTAGTTCTCCTTTGTACTCTATCATATTCTTCATTGATATTAACATTATTGCGATTTCGCTCACGCCTCCTTTCTCGATTATCATGATTATTCTGTCGAATTGCTTCTTGTAGTTCTTGTTCTTCCACTTATGCTCTTAGTCTTTCCCTCTCGCGAGGTAGATGTGCTTGTTCAGTATAATGTCTTTCAATTTCATCTTCCATTATTCGTTCATTTCTTTGTATTTCTCTCCCATGTAATATTCTACTTCCTTCTTCCTGATTTTCTTCGCCATCTTGATTATTTCGCCCCTGACGGTGTCTATTTCCCTGATTTCTATCATTTTGCCCATTTTGAAGAGTTTCAGCACGTTGGATATAACGATCTTCCATTATTTCTCTTCCTTCGCGACGTTCTTCGCCTGGATTTTGTATTCCCTCTCGAGTTTCTTCATTAACATTTTCTATAGGAAAATTTTGTCTTATTTCTTCTCTAAATGATCTTGAACTTGACCTTGTAGTGCTTCTTGACCTCTTATTTTGTAATCTCATGTTTTCTATCCTCAATTCATGATTTTGCCTTGTCAAATTCGCACGTTCTTCCTCGTTTCTAACCGCCTTTCTTCATGTATTGTTTGCCTCAATGCCTCTAATGCTGCAATCTCTTCATTTCCATGAATTATTCCTCCAATTACTTCTTGGTCTCTCTCCTCTTGTCCATTGCCTCCTAATTGCTGCTTTCCGTCTCCCATTTCATCTACAAAATCGAGTTCGATCGCCAAGTATGTACACTCACTCTGTCATAATCCACAGTTCTATTTTGTATTGGTGTACGTTGAATTGGCGGTTGAACTCGATTTTCTCCATTGTTCCTTGTATTCATTCTTGAAGATTCCTCTATTTCGTCTCTCCCTTCTCCAGCAAGTCTCCTACTCCTTCTAACAGTTGTTGGTTGTTTTGATGCATGTCTTCTTCTAGCCATTTTTCAATTTTGATGAGTTGTTGAAAGTTATATGAAATTTCTCTTTCTACTATTCCAAATTCTTTCTAATCACAATATCAATCTTGATCCTCATTTCGGCGCAATATGTAGTAGCAGGAAATCCCACACTACACCCCTCACAAGAATTCACACAATCAAATCATTTTAAGATGAACAATTATAGTCTTTATTGATTAAACTCACAAAATGTTACAAGGTGAAAAGGGATAAGCTAAAGAATTAATCAACCGCTCTAAACTTTCTCTCTCTTAATGACTTGCCCAACACTCGAAAAAGATCCCTCCTCTCTTAGGCCTGTTCGGCTCTTTATATAGGACATTACATAGTGGATGACAGCTAAGCTGTCCTTTATTTTCGGATCTGACTTGCGACATTCTCGCGAGTGTACAAATGTTAAATCTCACAACACTCCTAAATCTCGCTAGGTCTTTACATCTTTCTCGTGTTCAAGCTGTCATCATCCGTTGCGTCATTTATATTATCCATCTACGACATCTTCGCAATGTGTCGTTTATGGATTTCGCAAGGGTCTTGGTGTTGCGATATTCTGATCCTACATATGAAGAGCGAGAGCAGCTTTCATCAAAAACAAGAACTCAAGTATTCAAGCAAAAACATGAAGAATTAAGGAAACACTATTTTATATCTATGGTTAAACTCTATTAGATGACTATGGATAAACAAATTGTCAGGGAGATTAGTTCCTACTCGCATTATTCTTTGTAAGAATTCTACTCATATTATTATCTCTGGATAGAATACAAAGGAAATATTTAATGACTAGGATGTGGTACATGATTTAATCTAGTTTTAAGGGTTGGCATTATGAAAATTATGTTTAAATGCAGATTAAGTCTTACTAGCATTCTTAGAAACCTAGAAATAAGCAAAGCAAGAAAAGACTACAACATAACAACAAGCAGGATAAGAACTGACACGCATAGAGAGAAGACTTCTCAGAGATTGAGCCTTTTAATAAGGGATTTGGAGGCAGCAACTAGATGATTCTTAAATCAGAAGGTAAAGATTTTGAAAATACAAGAGAGGTAATGAAGAAATCAGGCAGCATTAATTTTTAATTTATTATAAGCTTAAACATGTCTGTTCAATGAAAACTAATTAAATATAGTTAGATCTATTTAAAGGATTTTAAACAATGGATAAGGGAGCTAGGACAAATAGGGAAGCATCTAGGAGGGTTTAAGATATGCTCAAAGATATTATGGGGAACTAAAATGGATTAACAGTTGAATAAATCCTCACATATAGAGAATAGACTAGACATAATGACAGGTTACTCTGTCGTTCTATCAAATCTTAAGCCTGTTGATTAAGCTAGAGCAGAAAACGAAGAGACTAAAGAATATGGAGGAGAAAACGAAAAGAAAGAAGTTTAAGAAGTCTAAGAGATTAGGAATTGTTATGCTATAAACAGGCGTGCTATCCTTTAATCCTAGTGCATGCATCTCTATATGGTTATAAAAGCACCTTGTTTCTAAGGGATAGCTACTCCTAACCAAAAATCAGACTTAAGAGACTTAGAAAGCTTTAATCTAATGGGTTGTAATCACTTAGTTATTCCAGAGAATGATTTGGTTTCCTTCACTAGGATAGCAAGATGCAGAGAAGATCATCTACATCGCATTCAGTATTATCTCTGCTATTATTGCGGTACTGACAGGTTTCTACATACTGGCAAGATAAGAGGCTCGCTTACTGCAACTTGAAACCAGAGGAGAAGACTAGACTGGATGCCAAGACTCAAGCTGAAATTAAGTATTGCCTTGAGCATGAATTACCAATAGATACTGCAGTGCTATACATCGAGATGCCTCCAGGGATGGATTATGATTATGTAAGAAGGATGGAGGCTCGCTATCGATGGAAGAAGGGAAAGGGTACGTAACTATGAAGCAGCAGAGGAAGCGGAAGAAAGAGGGGAGATCGTTTATTAATCTAGAAGATCAAAGAGAAGAAACCCGCAGTAAGGAGAAATATGTTTTAGTGCTCATGTTTGATGTTTTATGAATAGTTACTTTTTTCTTTTCTATCGTATTTATTTCTAAAGTTTAAGGTTGGATGTTTACTGGTTTTTTCTATTGAAGCACTTTGGTTGAATCAAAAGACTTTATCTCTAAATGTAATCTTCTAAAGTTGTACTGTAAAAGTATGCGTCTCAACACCCTAATATTTGTGAATTTGCTCCACTGAGATAAAATCCTAATAGCTCAGAAAGAAAGTCAATCAAATTGAAATCTATTAACTAACAAAAACAAGGAAGAAAATGAAGAAATTTAGAACTAATCTTGTACTAATTAAAAGATAAGAGAAAATCAAGAGATTAAAGAGCAAAGAAAAGAATTGGATGAAAGGCAAAACAATCAGAGGAAATACTTAGAAACTAAGGTATAAGCCTACAAACAGAGAAGGAAACATTGTTCTAAGAGACTGAGGATGGAGAGAAGATAGACATCACTGGCAAAATACTACAAGAAAGAACTAAATAATCAAAAAACTCACTCCTAGAACTTAAAGGTCGAAGATGGACATTGAAGCTAGGCTAGTCTAAGAGTTTGGCAAAAGAGATAAAGTCACAAGCAGATTCCAACATCTATGAAGATACTGATAAAATTCACAGCACAATCCCAACAAGCAGATTCCAACAGCTATGGAGGTACTAATAATTTGGTTCACCGTACAAGCACAAAGAGAAAATTGGTGTAGAATTTTGATTCTACCCCAAAACTAGGAGAACTTAACATCTAGACCCTCAATACAAACAGGAAAAGAATATGCCGAAAGATATGAAGAAATTAACTAACTCCGTTAACTCAAAAAGATCGGGTTAGAAAGGTAATGACCCTAAATTATCTGAAAAGAAATTTGAAAGACAGAAGGAGAAATCGTTTTTGAAAATTGTTAAGAAAAACCCGAGCAAGGCCGATTCTGATGCCTTCCATTCCCTTCCCCCTCAAGCACCGGGATCAACACAGGCTAAAAGATTTACTCCATTTTAGTTTTTTGAAAACGAAAGAAAGAAATTTTGGGTTGAAGAAAAATAGCCGTTATAATATGATAGGAGAGAGGGAAGAGCCCAACAACATATGCATGAAATTGATGAAAGAATACATTTCGATGATCGACAAATGGAACTTTACAGAGTTGTAACTAACTTAAAATCTTTAAACTTCTCTACAAGAAAGATTAGGCACTTTATAAGTTACCAAACTTTTTTGTAAGTGAAAACTATGAATAATTTAAAGAAATTTTGATTTATCCCGTCAAGTATACCGATTGCGTTGTTGATGATGACATTTGCTCACTAGTCAATGGCATGAGCAGCCATGGAATTTAGATACAAGTGGCCTCGCACAAACATCAACGTTAGCAGTAAGCACAATTTGGCAAGTATTGCATTCCAACTCGTTCCTAATAACATCCAAGATCTATCATTTCTCGACTCTACTGAACTCAATCACTTGCTGCCGTTACTCTTCAGTTTTCGTTAATCTTTCAAAAGATCATTAAAAGATTTGGAGATTACTTGTGATAAATGAAGCCTCAAAAATTTCTACCAAACAAAGAGCTTCACATTTTATATTATCGGATTGTTAGTTGTGATTTAGTCATTTCCCCGGTCGGATCGGAGACCTTAAACATTTTAGATTGGCATGAGAACCAACCACACACCCCGAAACCGCTTGTGCCTCATTTGCAAAATGTCATTTTATCAACTACCTTCTAACTTCTACATGGCAAGAGAGATTTGCTCATGAAAACTTCTCCGCATTTGTCTTCTATTGGAATGATATTGCCACTCTTCATCCACGCTGCCAAAGGTTGATACGTAAAATGCCTTCTTAAAGAACGCGCAATTGGGGATACTTATATTAATTTGGGGATATGAAAAACTATTCCCATCCTTAGCATCTTGCTAAGGGGTGTCTTAAAAGTGTAAAAAGTCAAACTTACCGCTTTTTTTATTTTTTTAACTTTTTTTTTAAAAAACATTTTTTTTCATTATTTTCTTTTTAACTTTTTTGTTTCTTTTTTCATTTTTAAATTTTTTTTAAATTAATTATTCTTAAAAGAAAAGATTTAAACTTGATTTTAAAAAAAAAATAAAATTCTTTTTTATCATAAAAATTTAAAATTCTTTTTTTTATCATAAAATAGAAAAAAGGTTAAAAAAAATAATTTTTATTAAAAAATACGATCTTTTTATGAAAATATTTTTTTTATTTATGAGTTATTATGAAAATAATTTTTTGTTAGAAAATATTAAATTTTTGTGAAAAAAATATTTTTTTATTAAAAATAAAATATTAAATAAATATTAAAATATAAGGCTATTTTAGGAATAATAGAAATATATGGATAAGGGGTTTTGAAAATTACATCAAAATGACCCATATCCCCCAATTAATATAAGTATCTCCCAATTGCGCGTTCTTCTTAAAGAGCATTTCACTGAATCACCTGGATTAAGATCATACAAAACTCACAATACATGGTTGTTTCAAATTTTACATTTAAGCATGAACTTTTTACAATGATATTAACGGATCCATTAAATTTGGGATCACAGAGAAACTACAGTGAGCTAGTATGGACTGTACAAAGTTGGATTCTCAATTGGACTATTTTTAAGTAATTACTAAAACATACACTAACCTTAATTATTTTCACTAACCCACATTGCAGTTGCCTATATTGACTTGATCTCATAATTAGTTACATCAAATATTTTAGTTTCCTCCGACATCTCAAAATATTCTTAAACCGTAAAAGATTGATTATACGTGAAGGCTTCGGATCGTAAAACATAATAAACAAGAGATGAAGCCAGCATATAAATGATTGACAAAAGATATAGGCTCTATTAAGTATTAACCATCTAGATCTTTTTTGTTTTGTTTTAGTTTTCATACTTCTAATAAGAATAGGCATGAATCTGGTGAAAGGGTGCATTCATATGAACTTTGGATTGATCACAACAACTCAATGATAGACATGAAACTGATGAAAGGTTGCATTCAGACAAACTCATATTGAATCACAAGAACTCAAAGAGGCATGAAACTGATGAGAGATAAAAGGGTGCACTACATTTAGATGATTAGCAAGTACTCCATCCGTTTCAAAAAGACTGTATTCTATTCCATTTTCGTCAGTTTCAAAATTATGTCCAGCTTCTGTTTATAGTCATATTTTTCCAATGAACTCTCTACTATACCCTTAAATTTTTTAAAATTCATAAATTCATTTTTTAACGGGACCCGATCTAACAAATTAGAGAAATTTGTATAATTAAAAAAAGTGAATTTTGATAAACTGCCCCACTTCCAAATTCCGGTTTAATAAAGTGACCCCGTTTTATTCAACTTTTCAAAACTGCCCCCGTTACACAATCTGTCCAAAGTCAAATATGTATTGGTCAACCAGGTCAACATTTGGTCAAAACCCCACTAAATTTCCCAGTTTATCCCATGGTTTTTATGACATGTCTCGAGAGAGACTTTCATTTTCGTTTTCGTTTTCTCTCTTAGGTTTCAGTTTAGGGTAGCAACGGCGATTGAGAGAGAGATTTTTAGATCGAGATGGTTCTGTAATCTTAAGTGCAATCGAGAGTGATTGAGAGATTTAACTTGGGTATTTGGTTGATTTGAAGATGAACGAAAACGAAAAGAAAATAAAGGTTGCAGACAGGTTAGTTTTATCAAAACCCTAGTTTTGATTTATTATTTTTGATGATAATTTCTTCGTTTTGGTGAACATTCTGTAGTTGAATGATGATGATTATGTTGTTGCATGATGAATATCTTACTTTATTCATCCTAATTTTGTCACTGTAATATGTTTATAAAGTTAGGGTTTGTTAAAAATTGGGTTTGTTAAAAAAAATTGGGTTTGTTAAAAATTAGGTTTGGGAATTTTTAATGGTTTAAGATGAATCTTTCCCATGAGAATCTGTAACATTTAAAAAAAAATCCCCATACAAGATAATTTGTTAACAGTATTTGATGCATGCTTTGTTTATGTTTGTAATGTATTGTTGAAGAAAATTTCTTGAGTTTGGGTATGATTCTAATGTACTTTGTATGCTTGTTTTTTAATGTTTCAGTGGAAATACACCATACATGGATATAAATTGTTATTGTACACAAAGTCAGATTCAATTTCTATTGAAAAACCTACACAAAGATGAACTGAGTTTGAAGATGCTTGAGCAAAAGATTAACAGTAGGTTACAACTGGAAGATATTGAAACTGTTGATTTAATGTGGATGGACAATGGAGTTGGCTGTAGCTTAATGAGTGATGAGGACTGCTTCACATTTTGGGAGAAAGCTGAAATGAATTGTAATGGTTGTTTAGAATTACAAGTAAGGATATTCAATCTAGAATGGGATACTTTGCAGGGTATTATGAACACACCTAAGAAGACTACAGTGTCAAAGTCACCAATAGTACCAGTGAGAAGAAGCCCTAGAATGAAAGGTAAAGTAGTTACAAATTCTACTTCAAAGAATTTGTTTGGTGAGATATGTGGTTTAAGTACCAAACCAGTTGTACTTGATAATGATGAAGATATAAAAATGGGAGCTGCTGAAGCTGAAGATATTGAAAATAGACAATGTGATGAAGACATTGAATATGTTGGTGTATTTAATCATGATTATTGGGTAAATCAAGCAATGCTAGATAGAGAAATAGGAGATGCTCAAGCTGATGACTATGTTGTTGAACTTGAGAACATTTGTGAGGATGAGTGCCACCCTGTAGAGGACCCTGATGCTGCACAAATATATAATAGTGATGAAGATAGAGATTGTATGGAGTATGATTCAGAAGAAGATAGTGCTGATTCACATGATGATGCAAGAGAAGATAGTGGTGATTCAAGTGATGATGCAGAAGAAAAAAAATGATGAAGGTAACTGCTACACATTATTGCCTTTTTGTTTTTGGTTGCCTTATTATGCATAAGAACTAACTTATGCTTGTTGCTGTTGTTTAGGTAATGTTGAGAACCAAGATGATGATCCTGAATCGTTCAAGAACTTTAAAGATGAGAGGGCATTGAACTTCCCTGATGAAGTTATTGAACAAGGAGATAAGGGAAAAGATAATAGAGGTAACAGTTAGAAGTTATTGTACTAACTCACTTCACTTTTGTTACACTGCTTGTACTAAATCATTTTTGTTATTTTTGTAGGTACTGCTGAGATGAAAGATGATGATCCTGAATGGTTCAAGAATTTTAAAGCTAAGAGGGCAATGAACTACTCTGAGGAAGAAATTATTGAAGAAGAAGAGGAAAAACTGTTCCCATATCAAGAACATGATGAACCTCTTGACCCCTCACAGATGGTGGTAGGTACATTATTTCCTAATAAAAAGGCATTTCAAAGGCATCTTAGAGCCCATTGTGTACATGAAGAGCATGAATATAAAGTAAAAAAAAAGTGATAAGAAAAGACTTAGGGTTTGGTGTCCAAATAGAAAAGAATGTAACTACAATTGGTTTGTGTTTGCATCTAGAGTTAAGAGAGAGTCTACCTTTAAAATCAGGAAACCTCACACATACTTGTGAAGGAAATTTTGAGGGTAGAAATAGATCCTGCAGATCCAAGGTATGTTCTTTGATGTTGTAATAGACAAGTTAAAGCACACGGTTTGAGAAAGTGATTCCAAAACCAAGACAGATTAAAGAGGATTTTAAAGTTTCTTACATGACTAACATTTTTTACCATACTGCATGGAAGGCTAGTATATTAGTATTGGAATACATGCATGGAAACTATGAAGACAATTTTAAGATGGTTCCAACCTTTTGTAAGATGGTAAGTAACAAGGACAAGGACAATTTTGCAGACTTTTCTTACTGCAAGTCTGACAATGCATTTGAAACCATGACTATTAGCTTTGGGGCATCAATTAAAGGATGACAACAAGGTTGCAGGAATATTATTGGGTTGGATGCTTGCCATCTAACTGGTAAGCATGGAGGTGTATTACTTGCTGCAATAGGATTAAATGCAGAAAACATATTAGTGCCATTGGGAATTTGTGTTTGCAAGTCTGAAACCATTGAGAACTGGACCCAATTCATCACTGATTTGAAGCCAGCAATAGATGGTCATCCTATTCCTCGTACCTTTATCTCAGACATGCGTAAAAGGCTTACTTGAAGTTGTTCCTGCTGTATTTCCTGGTAGGCCTCACAGATATTGCTGGAGGTATGTTGATTCTTAATTTTTTTGGTATGCTCACTGCATCTTATGATTTTTTAGGTTTATTGATATTTATTTGTATGAAATACACTGCAGACACTTGTATAAGAACTTTAAAAAGCACTATAAAGGGCAAAATTTGAACAAATCATTGTGAAATGCTGCCAAAGCATACAAAATGCATCATTACCAGGTAATGTGTATTCCTAAATTACTTCTATTTTTTATTATAATATTTAATTTTCATATGTAAACATTTTTGAGTGTTATATGCAGCAACACATGGATGCTTTGAAGGAGGAAAATCCAGCAACACATCAATACCTTTTGGATGCTGGTCATGAGTCTTGGTCAAGAGCATTTTTTGATGATACAAGTAAATGTGAGCACTTGAATAACAATTTTAGTGAGTCTTTTAATGCAATGATCACACACATTAGGGACAAAACTGTCTGTAAAATTGGAATGCTTTATAGTCAGTTGGTGAATGTTAAATGGCATGAAAGGAGGCAAGAGGCAAGAGGCTGAAAAATGTCCAGATGAAGGATTGGTTCCAAAGGAAATGAAGTTGATAAAGAAGATGTGCAAGTTAGTTGGTTCTTTTGATGTTAATCCATGTGTTTTTTGGGAAATTATATGAAGTAACATCTGTTCACAATTCTGTATTTATTCAGGTACCCACTTAGTCTTGCTATAGATGTGGGACTTTCTGATGCATCAACAGATACTCCGCTGACCAATGTGACCAACTGGTTAGAAAATCATATGTATTCATATTCCAGAGCCCTGATCCCCCATGCTGCAATGAGTTGTTGTGGTTCCACTGCACATGAAATCTGGGCGATCAGATCTTGTTCAACGCCGTATTATGAGACCTTTCTCTGTTCATGAGGTAGAAGCACTTGTCCACGCCTTGGACAAGCTTGGAACTGGAAGGTGTGTTTCTACTATTTTATTTTCTGGAGTAAGATTAAAGAGTTTTATACTGTGTAACATTATAATGGTCGATTTTTTTTCCTAGATGGCGTGATGTGAAGTTGCGTGCTTTTCACAACGCAAAATATTATAGGTATGTGAATATGAAGTACTTTTGTCTTTCTCCAACTAACAACCACAGGTAAAAAATCATCTTCAAATCCTTGGACTATGTTCCAGTATGATGCAAAAGGGATTTACTTTTGTGAATTGGTCTGATTGTGCAGGTGATTCTCAAGTTCTTGAGAGGTTTCGAGCCGAAGCTCAGGATCTATATTACTTGTGCTCAGGAGACTGGAACTACAAGGTGCTCTTTGGACCTTGACTTTATCAAGAGACAGAACCACTAGGTATTGACGACTCTTGTGAGCCATTCTTTGTCCTTTATCGAGAGGCGTAAATTGGTTCAGTCTTGATGCGTGTCGTAACCACAACAAATTAATTAATACTTTACTACCTAATTAACAAGTAATATAGGGTAGTCAAGGTCGATCCCACGAGGAGCACGAGATTCTAGTTGTAAAAATTGTCACGAAAGGGGGGTGTAAAAAGCAAAAGAAAATAAGCAAAACAATTAAAAGATAAAGTTGAAAGCAATAAGAGAGATAAGATCAAGGAATCCTTCTTCGTTGCAAAACAATGAATCAAGTTATGTTCTTTTCTACTTGTTATTAGTCACTGATTATCACCAACCGTAGGATAGCAGGTCCGCTTAGCTAGCCCCAAAATCCCTAATTTCACCGAGTAATGTGTCCGCTTAGTTATCGATTCTATTCAAAAGAACCACCCCGAGGTTCGCTTACAAGATGTAATTCTTAATGCATTGAGATCTATGAATTTAGGTTTAGTACTAGTAGTTAAACTCGGTTCGCTTGGTTCACTTTCTAGCGTTGTTTCTACACACAATTGCTCCACGGAATCCCTCCGCAAGGTCTCGTGTTTGCTACTTATGTAAAGAGTCAAGAAACGATTACTTATCTCCTAACTTTCACTATCTTTAGATCAAATTAACAAATCAATTTAGTTGGCCACCCAAACAATCTATCAATCAATCATGAATGTCTTTAAGATCATTCCTATTAGTAAAAACAAACGATAATCATGTGAAAAACCTCAAGATAGAATTGAAACAATACTCAAAACATATATTAAGAACTAGGAATTCATCCTCAATCAATAAAATTAGCTACTCATGCTAAAGAGTTCACACAAAGAATAAGAAAAGAAAAGTGTTGTGGTGTAGAGATGTGTAAAAGATATAGAGAACTTCTCTATTTATAGGCTTCAATATTCTCCAAATCTTCCAAGGAATAGAATCCTTTTCCTTTAGCAATTCAACTTCCAAATTCAAGTCTTGCTCTTCTTCCATCTTCTCTTTCCAAGTTTGAGTCCAATTCTCCATCCAATTCCTAGTCCAAGTCTTCACACCCATGAGAGAAGTCCATAGAAAATTCGGAATTTTTGCTCTCGGAAACTGGGATTGTGACCGGAATCCGACCGGAAAAGTCGCCGGAAAGTACCTCGGGTGACTGGCAAAGTCAAACCGGTCACCGGTCAACGGGTCGGAACGGTCATGTCACTGAGTCAACTCGGTCAGTAAGAATCAGTGAGTCAGAACCGGGTCAAGGTTCAGCTGAGTCAGAAGCTGAGTGAAAGTCTAACTCATCTGAATGGTTAAGTTGGTATTGGCCAAGGCCATTTGCACAGGCCATATCTCAGCTGCATTATCATTGTGCTTCAAGTCTTCACTACCAGTCATGATGGCCCTTCACAACCACAACTCCCACTGGTAAAAATACCATGATTCCATTTCTTCCAGCCTTCCCTTCTGCTCTTGACTGCAATTCTAGTTCACATCATCCCATTTTCTGCAACACAGCCATTGCACCTGCATTTACCAGAATCACACAGCAAAGCAATTCTAGCTCCATTTGACATTCATTCAATTCCAATTCCTTGCTCTCCATCCCTGCAACACAGTTCCAAGTCCCACCAAACAATCACATTACTGCTCATAGCCTGCAACTGACCTGCAAAGCCATCTCACCAGCTTGCACCACATGCTATGCTACATTACAAAAGCAACATAATCCTGCTCAGTCTAACAGACTCTCCCTTGAATCTCCACATTCCCTGCATGTTCAGTTCATACACTTGTAGCTTACTATTAGCATCTCCTCTTCAATCCATTGCCACCAACAGCTCAAGCACCCTGTAACAGTGGCAGCGCATCATTTCACATCCAAACTGCAGCTCCAGTGCATCTTAACTAGTGCAAGTAACTCAGCTTAGGCCAATCATTTTCCCATCTGAAACAGCAGCCAACACAATCTCTCGCCTTCATACAACCAAGTTTGTAAACCAATTCTACAAGCAGAACTGTACTTTGCCGCTCTACGCTGCAGCACCAACATCAGTTCTCAGAAACTTCCACAATCGCAGAAATCCCCAGTTCAACCTCCAACTGAATCTCCACCGTGCTCAACACACTACCACCTGCAATACCCATTAGCTCACCTGAGTTCATCCACCCCTGCATTGCCATCAGCATCACAACCTTAATGGCAGCTCCAATATTCTCCAGTCCCAGTTTCGACTCAAGGCCTCAAATATTTTGGCAGATGCATCTGTAGCTTTATTTCAACACTTGCAGACCCGCCTAGCTGCAGCACCTGGCTTCAGACTAACATCCTTCCTGCATTGCATAGCTACCACCTTCCTGCATTGCATAGCTACCACCTGCAGCAGCTGCTTCCCATTGCACACACAACTTACTTCCTTGGTCATAAGCCCTATGTACTGCCATCCCCATTACCTACTGCTGTAATGATCTAACTCCTTTCACTGTTATTCTCCATCTTGATCAAATTCCTCACCAAACCCTCGAAGACATCCATGGCAAATAAACCTGAGACTCAACCCATTTCTTACTTTCTCAAATCAACTCAAGAACTGCATCACCTGAATTCAAACACAAACTCAATTTCAATAACCTTGTGCTCAATTCACTGATTTCCCATCTCAACTCACGTAATTCATGGCATCATTTATCTCAGAAACCCTAAATAATCCATTTCCAACTTCAATTTCTTCTCTGAACTCGAATGAAATCCAAATTCAACCAAAACCCCCTGGATTTCCACTTCATCTTTATCATCAATCAATAGCTAATTTGACCTAGACCCACTCTGTAATTCATCATCAAGTTCTCCGACCCATTTAATCAACTTCTCAACATCGCCATGAAAATCCATGACCACTCTCTCTCTCGAATTTCAGACTTCTTAATCAAACCCTAATTCCCGAGCAACACAACACCGAATTCCTCAATCGATTTATCCGAACAAAGACATCATCACATCTTCTCAACCTGTTGAGCTATATTCTTCAATTCTTCGACTATCAGACCCTAATTTCTTCTCTATCACAGCAAATTAGTCTCGAGCAACAACCTCATCTGGATCTGAATCCACCATGGCTGCTTCAATTTCTGTCGATCCGGAATTAACAGCGCATCCACTACTGTTCTTTCTCAATTTTTGGTTTTAGGTTTGCAAATGATTGAGAAGAGATATTTCTCAATTTGGGGGTGGATGGATAATTACACCCAATGATAAATGATAAGAGATACCCTGAGTGGCAACCCCTTAACTACAGCTGGCTGCCTTTAATCATGCCTCCAAAAGAGAGTTACCCCTTAACCTTGACTAGGCTCCAGATAGTGTTCGCCCCTGAAATGACAATTTCACCCTTTGGCTCAATTTGGGTGATTTCCGCTTCTTTTCCTCCTTGCGACTCCAGAGTACCTAATGACTCAAAAACACACGTAAAGTACATAATCCACCAGAAAAATAGCAAAGAAAGCATAAACAATAGATAGTAAATAGGATGCATTCTACACCCTATCAAGTCTTTTTCTAGTTCTTAAAGATTGGTCTCTGTGAGTTCTGACCCTAATTTGAATCAGAGACTGTATACTTGCTCGGATCCAATCTAAAATTCTAAACCCGAAGCAAAATGATGATAAAATTCATTGCTCGATCCACTGAATTCTGGGATGTTACTCTTGAATCTCTATAGGTTCTCGGTTGCTCTGGAACGAGGAAAAACACCAAACTTGAGCCCAAGGTCCAAAAAGACGCAATCAATTTGGGTGTTGGATGAATGTATAGATTAAGCAGGTATCTGGAAACTTATTACTCTGGAAGTGCATTCCAATAGATTGTCCCATATTATTGTTCAATTTAGTTGCTTTTGTAGTAGTTCTCATTGATCTTTGTGAATTTTAGGGATGGCTAAAACTACAAAGGTTCCTTACACTTGTTGTCTTCGTTGGATTCATGGTTCCTTAATCTTGTATTATTATACAAATTTGTTCAATCCTAACTATTTGATAATTTTCAGGCGAGGGGATTGAAGAAGCATTTGAAGAGGCTTAATGCCCCAAAACGCATGCTCGATAAACTTGGAGGCGTATTTGTAAGTAGACGACGTATTTTTTAAAGTTATACAGGGATGGAAAGGATGATATGATTACTCACCATGCAAAATTTTCTGTTGTATAGGCTCCCAAACCATCACCAGGATTCAGATCCTTACAAATTTAAGGAGTGTCTTCCCTTTATTGTTTTTCATGTGAAACAGATTGAAGTAGGCCCTTACATACTGTGAGGTTATTGCTATTTTGATGCAAAGGCACGTTCTTGTTGATGGGAAAGTACGAACAGACAAGACCTATCCATTTGTATTCATGGGTACGTGTATATAATATACTCCTTTATTTAGTCTGCTTTTCTTTTTAGTGTCAATTTTTTTAACATGTTTATATATGGAAATGCTATTAATGAATTGAAGGATGTCACTGAATGGACATTTGAGGATACTGGAACTAGTGATTTTTTTGAATCAAGACATTTGAGGATACTGGAACATCTGTTGCTTACCATGACCTTTCACGAGTAATTTGCCTTAGTATTTTTTATCTTATAAGTATGTGAAACCCAGTTATGGCTTCTTTGTTTACTTATTAGACGTTGTATTGATTCCCAAGACAAACGAGAACTTCCATCTCTTGTATGACACCAAGGGTTGCTTCCGTCTCCACTCAATCAAGGATGAAGAAGTTAAGGTTAGTCTTTTTACCCCATTTTTTATGCCGTGCTTATTTGTTGAGTATTTCACAGCTCTGATACTGTGTTTGCTAATGTTTATACCCATCATGTATATTGCCAGTTATTTTAGTCATCATATTGCCCTGCTTATGTTAAATGAAAATTTCCTCTTTGACACATGCTTTGGATATATGGATGTAAGAATTACTGATGGATCTTCATTTATCAGCTTTTGGTGGAGAGAATTAGGTCATATGGTACGTATTGCCTTACACTTACTGTATGAGAAGGATATGTTTGCTTTTAGTGGGTATAGTACACATGGTCTATCTTCGGATGAAGCCGATGAACTAACCTTGATCAGGTACGATGACTGAATGATATGTACGACCCTATTATTTGTTTTGTGTCTGCAGTTGTTTAATTTTATCTTAATTTAAGTAATGAGTTTGATATTATTTGCTATTTTGAATTGTAGTTCTGCTACACGATAATTACCGCAAAAGATCATGCCTCCGTTCAGCTCAATACATATTGATGAGTGACACTTAACTGGCGAACTCTGCACCTTTGCTCTCTCTGGGTTTCTCCGAGCTCAGGTACTGTTCTTACTTATTTTTATGATGTAACATTTAATTTGACAGTGTTTGTTTTCTTGATTGAGTCCTGATAGTATTTGTTTTTTGAATGGGTGTAGTAGCAGTGTGACATAGACAATGACTGGTTTTCATGTAGTAAGATTTTGATTGTTAGCCCAGTAATTCATCCTCTTACAGCTCTTAAATGCCTGGTTTTAGTGTATTTGGAAAACACGAGCTTTTAGTTTTTCTAGACTCCTGGCAGTTAATTTGCTGTAAAAAAAAAACAGTTTACTTCAATCTTATATAAATGAAACTTGATAGTCCATTGATGTTGCCATCTTTGTATTGATAGGGATGAGGGCACAAGGTTGTCAATATGTAGTTTCACCTGCCTGCACAAATAGTTATGATAATGGCAACTGTAGTTCTCCCTTCCTAATTAGTTGATAGTTGAAAACTTGTATAGTTAGAACGAAGTAGCGGGGATAAAGTTCATGAAATAATTGATAATTGAGCTTCATAAATCTATTGATCTTTTAGTAGTAATTGTCTTAATTTCTAATTGCTTATTGATTATATCTTTTTTTGAATTTTGTTAGGAGTTATAACTGCCGATTGTAGGCATTATTATTGCTCGAGAGTTATCAGTTTAGTACAATCATATATTTGTGGGATCCTGTGGATGTGTCTTTGCTTGTGTTGAATCATACCGGAAATTGTTGTCTGGTTGACTGGTTTTGTTTATGGATACACTATGACAATCTTTTGCTTTTACTGAGATTGAAAGTAGAAGACTAGGAATTGGATGCATAGTTCATGTGGATTATATAGATACAGTAATCCATCAAATACAAAACAACTGCTGCTGGTCATGTTCAATTTGTTCTGCTAAAAAACAAGTAATTGGAATTCTGCATGTTTAACAAGGAAACATTTCATGCCTTGCTAGAGGATGAAGCCCTGGTTCAATCTGAAACTGTCAATTGGCAGCTGTAGATCACTTCCACATTTCTGAAGTGTGCAGTCTATACAAAGCGTCCAGAAGGTGCAGGTGGAAGGTCAACTACCTGAATGGTTATCTAGGTTAAGATATTCTTTTGAATTTATCATTACACCCACTTGGTCTAATTGTACTGATTCAATGATTGAAAATAATCAATAAAAAGTTCTGAATTTCTGAAGTATTTATCTTATCTAACACCCTAAGGACAACGGGTGACATCCTTGGTCGATGTGGGAAGAGCTTTTCACCCACTCAGAACTAACATTGAACTACCTGAAAAACAAATGTTAGAAACCTTGACCAACACCAAATGTGGTGGCCAAACCCTTGGACCAACTGAAAAACAGAGGTCATAAACCTTGGACAACTAGAAAGGAGGTGGCCTAACCCTTCTACCGACTCAAAAATCAGCGGCTGAAATTCTTATCCGACTAACCCTATGGAAGCTTAAGCTCTTAAACAACTAAAATTTGGTTGGAGGAGGCTCTCTTCCCTCGATACGTCTAGCGGCTACAACTCTTCGTCAACATCCAAACAACTAAGTAAGTTAAATCCTTGAGCGACAGACAACCTTTTTAGTTGGCCACCTCCACAAACAATATACAAGTCTTCAGCCTCCAATATTTTTGTGGGTTAAGCATTTCAGTAGGTGCTCTACCAGCGGAAGTCAGTAGTTACCAAAAAATTGTTCTAACTAAAACTTGAGTCGCTTCATTGTAGTGGAAAGACATGTATTCCAACAACATGGTTGGTACAGATCTTTAGCAAATAAGTCTTCAGCCTCAGGGCGAGTCTGTTGCAATGTTGATTGCTAGAGAGCTCCAACCACCAAAATCGGCCCTGTACCAACTGAATCCGTGTAGTCGCTAAAGTCCAATTTTCTTGTAGTGACTACTCTATGGAAGCATTCAGGGCCACATATGAACCACATCTGAAACCATTGGATGATGTCAAAGACTGGGTCAAGGTAAGCACTTTAAACCAGATCTGAAACCAGTAAAGAAGCACTTTCTTGGTAGTTGTACATTTAATATTCACAATATTCTTCTTTATATAACATATATAGGGATTCCTTTAGGGTTTCATTTCTCATTATTGTTTGGTTGCAGGTAGAGATGGAGCTAAGCCCTCTTAGAAGTGGCAGGAAAACAGGGAGGCCTAGAGTTAAAAGAAGGAGGGCATATGATGGACCTCCACCACAGCCCAGAGTCTATAAATGTCGCAGGTGTGGGATTTCGGGCCATAACAGTAGGGGATGTGCTGGTGGTGCTGTTGGACAGAACTCTAAAGCACCAAGACAAAGAACTCAAGTTGATGGTGCAACTCTAACAAGCTTTGATACACATGCATCAACCTCTTCAAGATCTAAGAAGAGGAAATCATATGATACTCCATGTGCATATACTTCAAAACCAGCTGGAACTAAGAAGCAGGAAATTTCTCAAAATTTCATAAATGTTAGATCTGTTAAACAAACAGTGAACCAAACTATGACATATCCTAAAGGAAAGACAAAGAAACCTAGCAAGGCAAAGAAAGACTAAAGTTGCAGTTTCCTTTTTTTTTTTTTTTGTCTTTTATGAATGGTTAATTTGTGAACTTTAAGTTATTGTAAGAATGTAACTAGTTGTGAACTTTGGTTTGTTTGAACATATTTTGTTATAACATGATATGAAATGTAGTAATATTTAGTTCTTAAATCAACTTCTTACATATTACAAATGGAGGATTTTTTCTAATTGCTTACATATGGCAGCCATTTGGGTTGCAGATTCTCTAACCCTGTCTTTTGCAGCAATGAAGAGGGCATCTGAAACCCATCTAAAAGATTCACAATCCTGACAGGCAAGGTAAGCAATGTTCTTATTGTGTTGATTTTTGCACATCTTCAGTATGAGTTTGGATTTGCAGGTTGCAGAAAAGCAAACCTGATTATGCAATGGACAATCATTATAGCAGTGGTCTTCTTCTCCACAAGCACAACAACTTTTTGTTGATGGTAGCATAATTTCCTTGGCTTTAAAGTGGTCTAAAGCATCTTCAAACCATTCAAAGTAACTGCAGGTATTTATTGTGCACTTGAAGAACATTTTTTCATAGTTTTCAGTTGTTGTAGATCAAAGTAATGCTCTCACACCAACACATGGAATATGCTTGCACCTATAATACAGCCAAGGACATACTTGTGTGTCATGATTTCCTTGTTCACACATTGCACAATCAATCCTGGCTTTTTTTCCTTATTCTTGCTGTTGCTACTACTTGGAGATTGTTTCTGACCTCCACCCATTGCTTTTTTTTTGTGTTTTCTAAGTTTGAATTTGATGAGTAACTTAAAGAAAATATGGTATGATTGATATGAATGAATTAGGGTTCTTCTTTGGTTTTTATAGGGTGGAGAAGATGAAGATAGCCATTTTTTTGTCAGCTAAATCATGGTCGTTCATTTTGTGTGCACATGATCATGCCACGTGTTTTCTGGCCGTTATGTTGCCTGAATCCGTGTGAGTTGCACGTGCGAAGAATTTCCAGTCCCTGTTACTGCTGTGTGTGTGAGATACACACGCGAGGGGTGCCTATGTCATTTGTAAGGTGCCAGTTGACACTTAACCCCCCTAACCAGCCGTTACCCGTTTTTTGAAGAAAAAAAACGGGGCACTTTATTTTGGTATATTCAAAAGTGGGGAACTTTATCAAAATTCCCTTAAAAAAACAAATATATCCTTTATCCCTTTAAAGAGAATCTATACTTGGCTCCACAAATTAAATTCCTTATAAAGATTATACTCCATAAATTTGATATCAATTAATTCTCGTATTATATTTCGTATTTATAATTCTCCTAACAATTTTAGGTACTTTTTATTACAAGTATTTTATTAAAATAAAATATGTGGTCTCCTTAATATTTTTACAAAGTCAAAGCGGACAGTCTTTTTTGAAATGAGGGAAGTAACAATCTGTGTGCGTAATATAGCTTTAGAATCTTCTCTAAAATTATTTATGGACTCTTCAAACCCTAGGTATGGTTGGAAGTTTAACGAGGCAACAAAGGGGTGTCCTATTTCTTTACCGATTTTTAAATTTACTTCTTATGTATTTTTTATAAATCTAGTGATTTGAGCTGACATTTGAGGCATAATATTACAACGACAAAAATGGCTTTGATAACCGGTTATCCTTTTTTTTTTTTTCCATCAATCTAAAAAGGTTAGGGATATTTATACTTGACCAACCTTTGTTTTGTAGTAACACAATTCTAGGATAGGCATGTTTTTTTTTTTTTTTTGACAAAAAAGGGCAAAATTTATAAAAGAAGAGAGGCATAGTCACTAGAAAAGTGACTAAGTTCTGAGATTACATAGATGTATCAAAGATAGCATCCCAATTACAAAGAACAGTGGATAAAGAAAAACCCGTAAAAATATCTGTGTTTCTTGTCCAGTTAAATAACACCGCTTTGACTTCCGTGATCAGTTGCTTCGCACTCCTGTGAATATTATTATGAAGCCTGTTATTTCTTTCGTTCCACACACTCCACCAAATAGCAAACGGTACGTACCCCCATATCCTTTTAACTCTATTCTTGCTCTTTTTATTATTCCATTCCCATAAGGTTCGCTTTACATCACTACCAAACACCCAAGTAAAACCAAAGCTATTCAGAAAGTATGACCAAACCTCAGAAGTAACCCTGCAATGAATGAATAAATGGGGATTGCTTTCTGTGTGTTGGTTACAAAGTAGACAATCAGCATTCTGGACTATTCCTGCATTGTATAAGTAATCCAACGTTGGTGCACCATTGTAGCACAGCGTCCAAACCAAGAAGCAAACTTTCAGTGGTACCTTAGGGTTCCATAACTGCTTATCGGAAACGAAAGAAAACCACGGTTTCAAAGTCTGCCGAATAAGCGAGAAAACTGAAAAGCCTTTTCCGTACCCATAACTCCAACATCCGTTATCCGGCGCAATAAACTATCATCGACAAGCTAAAATTTGGTTCACCAATAACCTGCAACAATTGAATCACCTCAAGCAATTCACTTTCATTCAAAGCTCTCGCAAACTTCAAATCCCAAGCTCTTTCCGTCAAGTCAACATATCTCTTACCAAAGCATTTTTATTTTTAGAAAGCTTAAAGAGTGCAGGAAAACTCAATCTCAGAGATTGTTCTCCCACCCAAACATCCTTCCAAAAATAAATTCCACTGCCGTCACCTAGCACTAATCTAGTGCCTGACTCAACAAAGCTTTTAGATTTCAATATGCCTGTCCACAAACTAAAACATACTGACCTGTTCGTTTGATTAGGAAAGAGAGCATTGGTATCACCTCCAAACTTTTGATTGATGATCTTCCTCCACAAAGATTGCTTCTCACTTCCATATCTCCAAATCCACTTTGCGTGCAAAGCTTTATTGAACAATCGCAGCTTCCTTATCCCAACACCTCCCCTGCATTTTGGCAGATTCACCTTAGACCAACCAACCCAGCTTTTTTTCTTCACGGTATTACTGGAACCCCATAGGAAATTCCTCATAATTCTTTCCATTTCCTTGGCCACACTCACAGGTAATTGAAACAAGGAAAGATAGTAGACCGGAAGACTCGCCAGGACACTTTGTATCATAATTAGTCTTTGTCCTTTAGACAAATATGTTCTTTTCCAACCTGCCAATTTCTTATGAAAATTTTGAATGATCTCAGCCCAAACAACTTTGCATTTAGATTTACTTCCGAGAGGAATTCCTAGATAATTTAGAGGCAGTTGAGAAAGGGAACACCCAAACAAATCAGCACACATTTCACCATTATGCAATTGACCAAGTCCTACTATCGTACTCTTTCTAAAGTTTACTCTTAAACCAGAAACAGCTTCAAAAGCCAGCAGAATATTCTTCAAATACCGAACTTGTAACTCATTATCATCAAGAAACACAATTAAATCATCCGCAAAATGAAGTTGGGTAATAACAGTACCTTGAGGAGCTACCTTGAAACCGGAAATAAGATTTTGAGATGCTGCAGATTTGAACATTAGCGCTAGAACTTCTGCAACTAGGATGAAAAGAAATGGCGATAAAGGATCACCTTGCCTGATCCCTTTTTGGCTTCTAAATAAATTAGACGCTTCACCCTTGATAAGAACCGAAAACCTAGGAGTAGAAATACACCATCTGATCCAGCTTCTCCATTTAAAACCAAAACCAAATTTAGCCAGAGTATTGTCCACACAACCCCAATTAACATTGTCGAAGGCCTTTTCAAAGTCGACTTTGCAAATAATACCCGTAAGCTGCTGTCTTAATCTCGAATCAATAAGTTCAGAAGCTATAAGAATCCCATCATGAATTTGCCTACCCCGCACAAAAGCACCTTGAACATCTGAGATAATTGAAGGCATTACATTCTTCATTCTTTCTGCTAGAACCTTAGAGATAATTTTGTAGACACTACCAATCAGACTTATAGGTCTAAAATTGGTTAAAGAGACTGCACCATTGCACTTAGGGATTAATGTGATATTGGTACAGTTAATTCTCCAATTCAGAGAACAAGAGTCTTCAAATTCTTTCACCACCAACATTAAGTCATCTTTAATGACTTCCCAAGCGTGCTTATAGAACTCTAAAGTGAAACCGTCAGGCCCCGGACTTTATTTACTCCAAAATGATCCACAACATGTTTTACTTCCTCCACAAGAAACGGCTTTTCAAGATTAATACTTTCCAAACGAAATAGATGGCATATCCAAGTGGCTGAAATCGGGTCTCAATTTATGTTCATCAAGTAAACAAAGAAGTATAAAATTTTTTGAGTTTCCTCGAGAATTTTCTTTTTATCATAACACAAATCACCATCAATCAAACAGGTTTATACTATTATTCTTATATTTGAATGAGGCAATTTGGTGAAGATAACTAGAGTTCAATTCACCATCTTTAATCCATCTATCCTTGGCCCTTTGACTGATTTTCCTAGCCATATTTAAAGAAATTGAAGCATGTTGTAACTTAGCTTGCTCCCTAGCTACAACATCATCATCAGAAAGCACATTTATTTCCTCTAGACTATCTAGCACCTCTATAGTAAGTTCCAGATTATCTAGTTGTGACTGCATATTACCAAAAGTATGCTTCTGCCAGTTCTTAATTATAAACTTAAGAGCTTGCAACTTCTTAGCAAATATATAACTTGGAGATCCAACAAAAGATAAATTTTCCCACCAAATCTTAAGATTGCTTAGAAAATCATCATGAGTTAAAATGAAATTATCTAACCTGAATGGAGACTTTATCTTATCACAGAGTTGCAATTGAGCAAAATAGGCGCATGATCAGAAATTGGCCTCTTTAGCCTTAGTTGCATAGGTGCAGGGCAATGAGCTAGGAAATCACCAGAAAGTAAGAACCTGTCTAACCTTATCAACAGAGGAGGTTGTTGAGAGTTGGTCCAAGTAAATCTTCCCCCAACCAATGGTAAATCCACCAGAGAGAATCTATTTAAAATCTTGAAAAGGCCTGTACCTAACGGGAGGATATCATACAATTTGCCGAAAGACAAGTATTATGATTAGTAGCTAACTTAAAATCTTGAAACTTCTCTAAAAGAAAGAAAAGATTAGGTGGGAGTTATCCTTGAGCCAACTTTATGTTACGTGAAAAGTACGAATGATGTAATGAAACTCTGGTTTATCCCATGAGGTGTACCGTGATGATGTGATAGCATTTCCCCACTAACAATGCCATGAGCAGCCGTGAAATTTAGCTACAAAAAGGGGACACACACACAAACATATCAATGTTAGATGTAAGCACTATTTGCATCGCAACCCTTTCCTAATTACATCGGAGATAAAGTCTTAGCCTTCCTAAATACCATACCCTAATAAATGCAAATAGAAAAACTTCAAAATTGGAGTAAAAGATTTGGAGATTACTTGTAATAAATGATACCTCAAAAAATTCTACCACATAAAGACCATGAGTTAAAAAATATCTAGACTGTTAGTTGTGATTTAATCATTTCCTCGAGTTCGATTTCCATTGTAGACCAATATTTTAGATTTACCTGAGAACCAACCATATCCCATAACAGTTTTTCCCGTATTAGCTCACCATTATTATATTTCTCACGACTATGGCAATAGTGGTTTTCTCACTATTGTTCCTTACGGTTACTTGTTTTCTTTGTTCTTATAATCTATGAGATAAACCCCAATCAGAATGATATTGCCACTTTCGCCACGCTGCCAAAGTTTGATCCGCAAAATGGATTTTCACTAAATCACTCGAATGGAGAGCTTAAACAAAAAAAAAAAAATTACAATAAATATGGCGCCAAAAAAACTGCACCCACTGCACCCAGTATTAGCTGCCAGTTAAATGGAGAAACCCGTTTAAGCTCCACGTCACCCGACAGAGTTACAGTGCTAGTTATTCTTTTTGATATATGCAAATCTAGCCTAAACAAGGAGTCGCTTCAACCGATTATAGGATTTACTTACAATTGTTTCAGCTGAGCTTTTATGTCCTCCATGACAAATACGATTATTTCTCTCCTTCCATGGTTTAAATTATTTCCGCCCACCTCTAAAAAGTTAAATTTCACATAAGAGGGAGGATCCATGGACACTCTTAGATGGACAAGGTCGGACAAGATTTGCGTCATTTTCTCCGCAAAACCCAAACGATAATGAATTTAAGTCTAATATTTTGATGGTATATTTTTCTTATAAGACTCTACACTCCTACAAAAAATGAGCAGAATTCGAGATGTATAAAACCACCATCTACCCCTTTGAATATCAGTCGTCCAAATTAACGGTTGAAATTAAGATCGGTAGATGGTCAGGTTTTCTATCTCGAATTGCATTCATTTTTGGTAGGAATATAAAATCTTATAATAGGAACATATCATTAAAATATTAAACTTAAATTCATTGTCGTTTGAGTTTGCCGGAAAAAATGGCGCAAATTTTGTCCGACCTTATCCATCTAAGAGTGTCCATGGATCCTCCCTCTTCACATAAATCAATCCTATAACTAGTCACATCCAATTTTTTAGTTTCATCCCGCATCTGAAATTTCTTAAAAACTGTAAAAGGATTATTATAAGTGAAAGCTTCAAATCATAAAGCATAATAAACAAGAGACGAAACCAATATATGAATAATTGACAAAATAAGAATTGGCGTATTTATACTTGTAAAACTCATATTGGATCTCAGCAACTTAACGATGGGCACGAAATTGATGAGTAATCAAAGGATGCATTTAGATGGTTGATCAAGTAACAAGCATACCTCTAAATCTTGAATCTCCTCTAACATTATTTCTTGGCTTTTTGCTAATTTCCATTAGGCTCAACATATCAATTGATACTGGCTTGCATGCATTGTTTGATGTTGTAGGGTGGATAAAAGTAAAGAGCATACAAACATCACCTAATAAAATCACAAACGTGTAAACTTGATTGAACCTGAATTAATAATTTATCCACGAATTATTAATTCTAACATGACAAGTCACAAAATTCAAAATAGTTTCTTTGTAAAAAGAATGAAGATGGCTTCACGTGGATTTGAAACCCCAGACCTCCAGTGTGTTAGGTTAACGGGATAAGAAAAATTCAACACCACGACACTGGTTTTGTTTAGTGATGTCGTAGGAATTATTTCTTGAAGTAGGTTAGTTCTATTATTTAGTGAGTTTAGATTTTACTTGGGTTATACTTTCTGTTGTTGTGTTCTGTAAAATGACATTCATCGGATTAATGTTGCTAATCTTATGGCCAACGGAAAAAATAATATTCAATAATAAGTTCCAAAGTAATCGAAATCGTTCATCGGTTCTACTCGGTTAGGGAGCTTGGAGCGAGGAGTAATTAGCTCGGACTTGGAAATCGCCATAACTCGTTCTAATGCTCGGAATCTATTTATTTTAGATTTATATACTGCTGCTCATAATTCATTATTTGAACCAAATTAAAATTAAAATTTTAACACTATCATGTAATTAAGTGTGTAATATTGTTATATTGAACGTATTATCATTTATTTGGAGGTTTTTCTATTTGATAACTCCCATTTGAGGGGTTACGAAACCCCTCAAATTTTCTTTTCTAATTTTTGTGCATGCAAGGCCAACTCGTAAAAATCGTTAACTCGTTTTGCTAAAAAAATCGACTCAAATCGGCAAAATTGGCCGCCTTAATCAGTAAAAATCGGAAATGGCTTGGAATCGGAAATCGCCTCGGTCATATATCCTGTAGCGATTACTCGGGGAATAATCGACCTTGGAGAGCGATTTAACTACACTGATAAGTTCTAATATAATTCAACTATTCACTAGTTTACTAAAATTTAACTTAAATTTCATAAATGAACCACGGTTTAATATAAAGAGCTTAATAGATAAAATAGTTTCGTGTGGTTTAAATTTTATAAATGGACCACATTTAATATAATACTAGTGGAAATATTTGCACATGATGTTCATGGAATTTGGGTTTTATGTTAATCATCCTTAGTTTGAGGCTTATAAGAATTATTTTGGGGGCTATCACTAAAAGACAGAAAGGGTCACAAGAAAGTAATTTCGTAAAACCTTTAGCCAACTATATTACTCCCTCCGTTACTTTTTAATAGGCTGGTTTCTATAAATAAATGTTACAAAAAATAGGTGGTTTCTAATGGGAAAGTCAAATGTTACTTTAGTTTTTAGGGACCACTTTTCTCTTAACTTCTTTTGATGACAAGTGTCATGGGGACCATTTCACTTTACTTCTTTTGTTGACAAGTGTCATGGGGACCATTTCAATTCACTTCTTTTATTGACAAGTGTCATGAGGACCACTTTCAATGATTAGTTTTCTAAATTTCCTTAATTTTGTCAAAAAACCAAACCAGCCTATTAAAAGTAACGGAGGGAGTACTTAATATCTAGTTTACATCTGATTAATTAGTATTAATTTGGGTGATTAATTGACGTTTAAATTTGTTTCTTAAATCAATCATTAAAACAAGTAATTTTTTTTTTAAAAGACATCTCAACCCAGATTCTGTATATGTTCACGCATTTGTAAACCGATTCTAGGAATCGGTGTATAAGACTTAGAACAAAGACCGATTATAAAATTCAAGATTTTTTCGTAATTTTTTTTTGCTAGAATCAGTTTACATAAATGACCAAGTGAACCGATTGTAAATATGGGCATTTCTTCGACGATTTTGCTCATCACTTCTTCGTCATATGTCGGAATAACCTAATTATTTTAGCATTCAACTCGCATTTTCATGCTCTATAATATAAAGATAAAATTCTCAGAGTTTGTGCAAAGATTCAAACATGCTTAATGAATCAGTTAATATACACTTTAACGTGTATCGATTGTTGTTGATGCTTGTAGTTGCAGGAAATCCTACAATACATCTCTCACAACAATTCATAATATTCAACACATCTTTACGATCAACAATCAATCTTTTTATTAATTGAGTTAGAAATTTTACAAGAAGAAAATGAAATCAAGAATATAATTGCTACTCTAGACTTTCTCTCTCCTCAAAACTTTCTCTCCACTCTAAAAAGAACTCTCTCTCTCTCTTAAGCCTGTTCGGCTCTTTATATAGGACATTACATAGTGGATGACAGCTAAGTTGTCCTTTATTTTCGGATCTGACTTGCGACATTCTCGCGAGTGTACAAATGTTAAATCTCGCAACACTCCTAAATCTCCCTAGGTCTTCACATCTTTCTCGTGTTCATTTGTCGTCATCCATTGCGTCATTTTTATTACCCATCTTCGATATCTTCATGGATTTCACAAGGATATTGGTGTTGCGATATTCTGATCCTACATCTTGCCTCTTCTCATGTCTTCTTTGCGAAGGAGAGAATGTCATGAGAACTAATACTTTCAAAATGCCGCAGTTGTTCATTTCTTTCCACCAATTTTTTGCCGACAAGATTCCATGAATTAAGCATAACCGCTTACACGTGTTGAATATTCCCCCATTCACCGTCACATTAAATGCTAACCGGTCATCATTTTCTTGTCTATTTAAGAAGAAATCCATCATGAGAATATTTTCTTTCTTTTACTTCGTCTTCTTCATCTCTACATTCTTTGTGAATCTTTTTGTCGTCTGCAACTTTTTACTGCTGTTCATCTTTCTGCAAATCTTCTCCATCTTTCCGCTACTGTTTCTTTGGAGCCATCAAGGTTTGTTGATTTTGCTGAAATTGATCTTTTTGGGATTGACCTCATCTACTGAAATTGTTTTATATGATATTGTTCATCTTTGAATAATTCCCATACTGTTTCTGTTTCAGCAAAAACAACTCTAACACCAGGTTCACAATCCAGAACCCTAATGTTCACAAGGGTTCGCAACCGAAAGTCGCTGTAACCAAAAGAAAGCCTGCGAATAGCAAGGTATTAAGAAACACTGATTTTTTTAATAACAATATTGTTGCCTCTGTTTCTTATTTGACTTGTGATTCGCAGGGTGATGAAAATATCGATAGGCCCCCCAAAAGATCTCGCCACCCTAAAAATGTTGAAACATCTGTTTCATTTCCTATGTTTAAGCTTTCAACACCTCCTTCGCAAGCTGAATCCCCTCTCCTTATTCGCGAAAGCATCGCAACAGACTTCTCCCCTGTAACTAACCTTTCTATAAATGAAATTCCTCACGATAACCCTGTTGTGAATGAACCCTTCTCTTCTTCTACTGTCAATGCCTCTTCTCTTGACATTGCCTCAGCCCCAGTCATTAACCTTCATCAAATTTCATCTTCGGATGACACATCTATGTCGAAAGATGATTCAACTCTCCCACCTTCTGCCATCATTGCTTCTTCATCCGAATCTCTCCCTTTTACTAAAGAAAATTTGGAAGGGATGGATATTGCTTTCAAGGTTTTATCAAATATTCTGGATGATGTCAAGAAAGATTCCATTGATCCTATCAGATCTGGTGTCTGCGAGATTGTAAGTAAATATTTTGGCTCTGACAGAATGGTTTCGCAAACATCCTTAGAAAAGGAAGTTGAATCTTTGAAAAATAACCTTCAAGCTATGACCTTGAAATGTGACACCCTTCATCTTGAGAATCAAAAACTTTAGAATGTTTCGCTGGATCGTGATAATCTTCGCAAGAAGAACGAGGAATTAAAAGGTATAACCCCTCTTTTTTTTTTGAAATTCCTTGTTCGCCCTTTAAGCTTTAAACCAGAAACGAAAAATGGAGATATATCATATTGAGTCCGTCGCTGAAGAAGCTCGAATGGATAGAGATGCTAGGATGTATCAATATAACCAATTAGATAACCTTCATACATACTGTGTTGATCAAGTAGATAATCTTACCAAGGAGAATGCTCAATTAGTTCAGAAGCAAAACTTATTAAGTAGTGAATTATCTCGTCTCTCTTACTCTTTGACTAAAGCTAATCTGGGGTTAGAAACTTTATCAGATGAGAATGAAACCCTATCTCAAGAGAAGCGATTTCTTTCAAATAAGGTGGCAATCTCTTCGCAACAGCTTAATATTTTTCAGAAAGTATGTAATGAGCATGAACAATCTCTCTGTTCGTTAAGAAGTAAACATAAAGAAGTCACTCATCGACAAGGATAAACTTATCCAAGGTAGAATAACTTTAAGTGTAAAGGCAAGCCAACTCAAGGATCAATACTCCAAGCTAGAAGAATCCTACTCTTCTCTTGCGAAGGAAAACACTTTACTCATTTCTAACTAAAAGAATTTGCGATCTCGATCAAAGGTTTGGTTGGAGATAAGTTTGACAATGCCATGGACCACTTGGAGAATAGTTGCTTGGCTTTAACCCAATATATTATCTCGCAAAAGGAAGGTAGTCATAAAATTTGACCTGCCTCAACCATTTTTTCTTTGTTAAGTCTTTTTATGATATCTTCCTCGCGAATTCTTTTTGAATAATTTTCTCGTATTCTTTGTTTTCGAGAACTGAGAAAAATCTTCATTCCTCCATTTTTTTGGAGTCTAAATATGCCAAAATTCGCAAAGAGAATGCATTACTTGCCTCTACCCTTGCTTGTTCTCGCGATCGGGAAGAAAGAATATTTGATTATCTTGCTTATTTCAAAGATATGCAAAGTAGGAATCATCAGAAAGCACTCCTTCGCCAAGTTCATCTCAGGGCTGAAGTTCTTGTGAATAATATTTTGTTGTCCAAATCTCTTCCTCCTACATCCTGTCGAACCTTTGGAAGTAGATGATGATGAAGTTCCTTGTTCTCCTGATATTGATTATCATTACGAAAGTGGCGAAGATTTCGCAAATGAAGAGGAAGTTCCTCCTAATGATGAAATGGTCAATAACAATTCCAATGAAGAAGAAGCCAGGATAAATCAGAATGAAGGAAGGATTGGCGAAACTGATAAAGCTGGTGAGAGTGAAAAAACTGGTGAAAGTGATAAACTTGTCGAAGAATGTCCATTATCTCCTTCTGGCGAAAAAGTTGATGTTGAGACTTGAATTTCCTTTGTAATTTCATGTCTTTGGATTGCTACATTTTCATAATTTCTTGAAAATGATGTACTTCAGTCATCTTTGAGATGTATTTACTCTTTTATTATTGTGCTTTTTAGCGAGAAAGATAATGTTCATTGTTTGATAATTTCCATACTGCCTCTCATTATCTTTCTTGCGATGGATGACCTGCATAAATAATAGTTAATTCTTATAAATCTTTAATTGCATCATGTGGTCTTATTTTTCCTTCCTAGTTAAAGGTCTTATTGTGCCACCTCTTGTCATTGAGACAAAATCGCAGGACGTCTTTACACTTTCATGTAATGACCCATTGATCTTGTCTTACCATTTCTCTAGTATTGTTTCCTCTGCATGATATTTTTGTTGCGACAATATGACAGGCCTAAAAATTCTTGCGAACATAAAGCCCCATGACATTGCCATCTTGCGATGAAATCGCAGGACGTCCTTACACTTTTATGTACTGACCCATTGATCTCGTCTTATCTTTTTCTGTTGTATTATTGCCTCTTCAGGATTGTCGCACAAATATGACAAGACTAAATTTCCTTGCGAAAATAAAGCCTCATGACATTTGCGTCTTAAGACACTTATCGACTCCCTAATGGAGGGTGCCGCCCTTATCTTCCCTTGGTTGCCCCTTCAAGGAGGCGTACCTCTACCATACAAGGTTGGCTCCTCCCATCCGGTCTTAACAACAACCCGCTTGTTTTCGCATCCTCTTATCCCTTTTTCCTATAGGGCTTATGGTTACGAGATCGCACCCTAAGTGGAGTTTTCTTGGGCCGAGAGTGAAAGATACGTCAAGACTTGCCAAGAATGGCCGAGACACTTCAAATTCCCTGCACTCTTGGCTCAACCGTGTACCTTGGCGCCTTGATCGAGATGTTGACTCCTTAGAAGAGACCCTCGTCGTCCAACCCGAGTTATAAGCTTAGGTTGAAAATCCGAGGTACCTCTCCCTGGATGGGCTTTATTGACCCCAAATCTCCATGACTCAGGTTCCAGGGGCGGTGTAACCTTTTCCATGAGCCATGTTAACAGTACCCCTTTTATGACACACTTTAGGTCTTACATTTGCCTCTTGCGAAATTTTGATTTCGCGAACTAGGTGTACGCCATAGCAGTTCGCCTTTCTATTATGTCATTGATCTTTGATTATTTCTTATCATTACTTGTGTGAAATTTTCGCATGGTCTTTCTTTGTTTAGTATAATCTCGCAGTAATTGTTTCACAAGATTTTCATATAGATTCATTTTTCTTCAATCATACATTATTTCGCAGTCTATTCTTTCCCCGCAATCTTTTACGGGTAATATCTCTTTAAGTATAACCTTTTCCACGGTCTATCGAGTTTGTGGCCCACATCTTTACCCTCAGGATCCATCAATCTATATGCCCATGTTCCAACTATATCCTTAATGATATAAGGTCCATCCCATTTTTCGCAAGCTTGCCACCACTTTCTCACTGATATATTGGTGTTTCTCGTAGCACCAAATCACCTGGTTGAAATTCGCGTGTTTTAACACGTTTATTATATTCTCGGGCTAATCTTCGCTGGTAATTATCCATATGCTGTAGAGCTCTTTCTCTTTTTTCTTCTAATTCATCTAGATTGGTTAAAATAATACCCGCACTGAGATTTTTCTCCCAAGCTTCTCTCTTTGTTGTTGGAATAATAATTTCTGTTGGTAGCACCGCCTCGACTCCATATGTTAAACAGAAAGGTGACATTCCCGTAGCTTCTCTTTGGTTGTATTGTAAGCCCATACTTGCATTATGCACTGTTCACACCATGCTCTATTATGCCCTTCTAACTTCTTCTTCAATATATCTGCGATTGTTTTATTTGTTGCTTCTGCCTGTTCGTTGGCCTGAGGGTATAAAAGAGTTGACTTCCCACATTTTATCTTAAATGCATTAAGTAATGAGTTCTATATTCTCATCCCTCAAACTGTTTCCCATTGTCGGATACCAACCAAAAGTGGGATTCCAAATCTGCATATGATATTCTCAAATATGAATGTAAAAATATCTTTGTCGCGAATGTGTTGTACTGCCTTTACTTCTGCCCATTTTGTGAAATAGTATGTAGCGACAATCAGATATCTTCTTTGCCCAGATCCCGGTAAAAATGGTCCCATAATATCTAAACCCCATTTTCCAAAAGGCCATACACTTGTTGAAGATGTTAATGGTTCTCCAGTTGCATGTATTTTCTTTTCGTGCCTTTGACAATCTTCGCAACGCCTTGGTATTTGTTTCGCATCTTCATGCATATATGGCCAGTAATAACCTTGCATTTTCGCTTTGTATTCCAAAGATCTTCCGCCGCTGTGATTGCCAGCATCCCCACTATGTAACATCTTTAACACTGCTTCTCCTTCTTTTCGTGTTAAACATCCGAGTGAAGGTCCATTAAAGGATCTCCGATCTGAGTATCCCATCCCTCATTTCATAATTTGTTGCCACGACTTTTCAATTTGTGCGCCTCCAATCTATTCCTTGGTGTTTCTCCTCTCATCAGATATGCATGAAGTTCTTCTCTCCAATCTTCGATATTAGATATTTGTTACCCATCTTCAATTATCATTACATCTACCTATTTTTCTTCTTCTTCTTTATTGATCGATGGTGATAAAAGTGTTTGTACCTTTATGCATCTCGCGAGTTTGGTCTGTCATCATACTTGATATAAAAGCAAAAGCATCTGCGAGTCTATTATCTTTTCTTGATATGTGTTTCCATTTTATTTTTGGGATTCTCGCTGACAATTCCTCAACAAGTCTCTTGTATTTCTTCATGGATGATTCATTTGTAGAGTATTCTCCTTTTATTTGACGAATGACCAATTGCGAATCACTGGTAATTCTCACATTTTCCAACTTCATTTCTATTGCGAACTTCAAGGCATGTATCACAGCTTCATATTCTGTCTCATTATTGGTAGATTCAAACTCCAATCTGAAGGAAAAAGCCATTTTGTTGCCCTCTGGCGAAATCAAAACAATTCCAACTCCGTTACCTTCCCCATTTGATGATCCATCTACTAATATTTCCCATCTATTTGGCTCTGTTAATAAATCTCTCGGATTTCCATGTTCCTCTTCTACATCTATCATCTTTTCCACATCTTCATCATCTTCTAAAGGGAATTCTGCTAAGAAATCTGCAACAACTTGCGATTTTGGTGAAGATAATATTTCATACTTGATTTTGAAGTGTCTTATTTGTGCATTCCATCTCTCAACTCTGCCTGATCTTTTTGAATTCTTCATTACTGACTCAATTGGTATTTTTGTCGGTACCCTTATTTCATGTGCCTGTAAATATATGCGAAGCTTAAATGCTGCATAGACCAATGCCAAAATTAGCTTTTCAATTTTTGAATAATTTTTTTCTGCAGCATTGAAGGTTTTGCTAATATAATAGATTGGTTTTTTAACTCCTGTGTCTACTCGCAATAACAAGGCACTTAACGCATGCAACGTTGTCGCAAGATAGATTAATAATTCTTCTCCTAGTTTAGCCTTTTGTGAAATATATATATATTCGTCAAATGTTCTTTTATTCCTTGAAAAGCTTTCTCGCATTCGTCTGTCCATCTAAACTTCGTCCCCTTTTTGAGTATGTTGAAAAAATATTTACATTTGTCTGATGATCGCGAAATGAACCTTCCCAGTGAAGCTAAGAGCCCATTTAACTTCTGTACATATTTTACCGTCGCTGGTGTTGGCATGTCACGAACTGCTTCCACTTTCTCCAGATCAACTTGTATTCCTTCTTTTGATATGATGTAACCTAAAAAATTTCCTGACGTAACCCCAAAGATACACTTTTCTGGATTTACTTTGATATTAAAATGTCTCATTTGTTCAAAAATTTCCCTCAAATCTTGGACATGATCTTTTGCTTCTTTACTTTTTATTAACATATCATCCACATACACTTCTAATGTTTTGTGTATCCATTTCGCAAACACCTTCTCTACCATCCTTTGGTATGTTGCTCCAGCATTTCGCAGACCAAATGGCATTTTTGTGTAACAATATAACCCTCTTGGAGCGAAGAAAGCAGTATGCTCCTGATCTTCTTCAGCGAGATGGATTTGATTGTAGCCTTTATATCCGTCTAGAGAAGATATTCTATCATTTCCTGCTGCTTATTCGACCATTTGTGGAATATTTGGCAACGGAAAACTATCCTTCGGACAGGCTTTATTTAGATCAGTAAAATCTATACAAATTCTTATCCCCTTTTTCTTCTTAGGAACTACGACCATATTTGCTATCCACTCCGGATATTTTGCTTGTCTTATGATTCCTGCATCAAGCATCTTCTGCAACTCTTCTTCTATTTGAGGATGATATGTTGTTGCGATTTTTCTGATTCTTTGTTTGAATGGCCTTGCATTTTGTCAATCTCCAACTTATGACATGCCACAGACGGGTCTATTCTGGGCACCTCATCCATGTTCCACGCAAAAATATCTTTAAATTCTCGCAAACAGACCAATAGTTCTTTCTTCTTCATCATCTCCATCTTAGTCCCAATTTTTAGTATTTTGGGTTCTTCTTCGGTTCCAACATTCACTTCTTTTGTTGGTTCCGCCTGTAAAGATAACCGGCCTTAGGTTCTCCCATAGGTGTAGGTTCTTTTATCTCCTTCGCAGCTCGGTTCCTTCTCCCGAACTTTCGCTGGGTATCCCTTTTCCTTCCTCTGCTCTTATCATATAAACTCTAAATTCCTCTTATTTCTTTGCTTCCTTCGCCATTTTTCTGCGATTTTTTCACTTCTTTGCACGTCCTTCATACTGTTTCACTTCAATTTGATAACATAATCTCGCTTTATCAGCTTCCCCTCTAATTTCACCAATACCACTTGTCATAGGAAATTTAATGCATTGATGTAATGTTGATGCTACAGCTTTAATTGCGTGTATCCATGGCCTTCCCAACAACATGTTGTATAATGATTCCATATCCACTACACATAGTGTCACTTGTGTCTCAATCTCTCCTAGTTAAATTCGCACCTTTATTTCTCCTTTTGGTTTTGTTGTAGATTTGCCAAAGCCATGAATATGATAGGTTGAAGGAGACATCTCTTCATCTTTACATCCCATTCCTTTGTATGCATGGTAAAATATTATATCCGCCGAACTCCCCGTATCAATCAGAGTTCTATTTACCGCCCATTCTTCTATAGTTTTTACTGATTTCTCCCTTTCTTTCCGCGTAGTTACTGTGATTACCAAAGGAGATGTGTGGTTTAAATTTTCTCTTGATATCTCTGCTGCTGTGAATGTAATCTTCTGTTTTTACCAATCTTTCAAGGGTGATGCCTTCTCCATCGTTGTAATCTTCTTTCCTTCAAAATCTCGTTTATGTATTCTTCCTGTGATATTTTCATGGAATTCATTAATCATTGTTTTCGTAATCAGGCTACACTCCAACTTTCAATTACATTCTTTGATTTTAATTTTCTCTACTTTAATTGATTTATCATTTTCTTGATTTTAATCCCTGTTTCTAGCGCCATTATGTAGTTGTAGGAAATCCTACAATACATCCCTCACAAGAATTCATAATATTCAAAACATCTTTAAGATCAACAATCAATCTTTTTATTAATTGAGTTAGAAATTTTACAAGAAGGAAATGAAATCAAGAATAGAATTGCTACTCTAGACTTTCTCTCTCCTCAAAACTTTCTCTCCACTCTAAAAAGATCTCCCTCTATCTCTTAAGCCTGTTCGGCTCTTTATATAGGACATTACATAGTGGATGACACTAAGTTGTCCTTTATTTTCGGATCTGACTTGCGACATTCTCGCGAGTGTACAAATGTTAAATCTCGCAACACTCCTAAATCTCGCTAGGTCTTCACATCTTTCTCGTGTTCAGGCTGTCGTCATCCGTTGCGTCATTTTTATTACCCATCTGCGATATCTTCATGGATTTTGCAAGGGTATTGGTGTTGCGATATTCTGAGCCTACAATGCTCATTAAACACGAACATCAAACCTAGAATCCGTTTATGTAGGGTGTTAGAGCACTGCTCGGTCAAACTCGCAATCGTTGCTATCTCAAGCTTGTTTGTCAAGTTTACTGATCAAAACTATAAGTCTTGATTTCTAGTCTACTTATAGCTATGTCTCGGACTAAGATAGTATGTGTAGTTCAGCTTTAGACTTTACGTCGTTCATCAATTGAAGACGAAGAACTACTAAGGGTATCTTGTGGAACTTCATCAACAAAAGGTATGTGGAGGCTGAAACTCATCTATCACTCAAAAGTCTATTTCTACTTTATCTCCTATTTGAGACAAAAGTCGTATAGCTATATAGACTTCATTTTATACACATTTGATATTTCGAGCTGAGTTTAACTCGCTTACATATTTCTCGAAATATGTGTTGGTAAGCTTTCGCTTTAACCAAGTTCATCTTATATTCTCGATGAAAGTCAAAAGATGATCATGTGAAAATCGCCTGGTAACATCTTACATGATTTGTGTGAGATAGTCATTTGATGTAGACTCGGAATGTTTCGTATTGATCATTCGATCACTTAAAAATTGCTTTGAAGCTAATAGTTTGTGTGAGACAGTTATTGTCATCTTCTAAGAATGTTTCAATGATTGAAATGGGAGTTTAGAACACTTAACCATGATTGGATTATAAGCACAGTATGCGCACTTGCATATGTGTTGATCCAAGACCGGAACTTAGTATGCATACCCGTATGCGTACGGGTTGGTCAGGTAAAGTCCGGGAGCTAGAGTATGCGTACTAGTACGCATACTGGCGAAGTCAGTTGAAGTCCGGGTACTAGAGTATGCGTACATGTACGCGTACTAGTTTCAACTGAAGTTTGGAAGTGTACGACAGTATGCGTACACGTTTGCATACTGGCGAACACAGTCAAAGTCCGGCTACTTAGGTATGCGTACATGTTTGCATACTTGAGTGGGTTATGTTCTAGAATCGGTTATGTCATGAACTAATACATTTATATAATAAAGAATACAATCCTTTGCAAACCGTGGCTATAATATTCATAAATTGATTCGAGTGAACCAAACCGATTTTGCTTCAATTGTGTCTTGTATACTTCTGTGAGAATATAAACAATTAAACAACTCTATAACTAGTTTCATTTGAGTCATTTGAACTAGTTTTGGTTAAGATGAATAAGGTTGATATGAAAGTGTTCATTTGGATAACTTCGGTTAACTATTGTTGAGCCAACCTGGTGTACACGTTTAGGTACGGTTACTCATATCTAAATGAAGGTAAATTTCATTTGTATGTAACAAGCTAAGTTCGATCTAACAGTTGAAAGATCTTAGCTTGAATCTAATCAGGTATTCATCTAACGGTGAATATTGATTGCTTTGTTCCAAAGCTATCAAACCCTGATTTGAAGTCTATATAAGAGAGAACTCTAGCAACTGGGAAACCTAATCCCCACACCTCCTGTGTGATACTAGTTGCGACTAGAGTCGATTCTCCTTTAACTTAGGTTTTTTCTAAAACCCTCATAGGTTAACGACTTGAAGACTTCATTGGGATTGCGAAGCCAAACCCAACTATTTTCTCTGTAGTTGCGTGTTCTGATCTTACTTTATACTATCGTGATTGAGTACTATCTTCTCTAAGATTTGCTCGAGATTTTTCTCCGATAGGTAAGATAAAAATAAGTCACAAACATCTTCGTCTCATCGTTTGTGATTCCACAATATCTTGTTTCGCTTCCATACGATTAAGATTATTGTGAGGTGATTGATATTACTAGTTTGTTCTTCGGAAATATTAGTCTAGTATATCAATTGGTTCCCGTGCAACTTGATCTATCAAAAGACGGAACAAAACTCGTAGGTATTTCTGCGGGAGACAGATTTGTATATTTCAATAGAATTTTCTGTGTGAGACAGATTTGTTTATCAAGTCTTCAACTTTGGGTCGTAGCAACTCTTATTTGTGGGTGGGATCAGCTAAGGGAATCAAGTGCGTAGAGTTCTGCTGGGATTCAAACACGTAAGGAGCGCAACTGTACCTTGATCAGTTTGATATTGGTTAGGGATCAACTACATTCCAGTTTGAAGTTAACTTGTAGTAGGCTAGTGTCTGTAGCGGCTTAATACATTGTGGTGTTCAAAGCTGGACTAGGTCTCGGGTTTTTTTTGCATTTGCGGTTTCCTCGTTAACAAAATTCTGGTGTCTGTGTTATTTCTTTTCCGCATATTTTCTACATAATTGAAATATCACAGGTTGTGCGTAAGTTCAATCAGTTCTTGAATCCGGCATTTGGGTTGTTGATTGAATTGATTGACACTTGGATATTGGTTTTCGATACCGTCCAAGTTATTTCTTTTATTCAGTCGGGTCGCAAATTTCTATTTGTTTGATTACGGATTGAATTGAGAAATAAAGATATAACTCTTTGATATGCTTTTCTAAAGTTTGAGTCTGAATGTCTAGTTGATTCTCTTGAAAATATATTGGAGTTAGTCTATACAGATTGCCGAAACGAAATATTGGGTGTGGTTGTTAGACCCCCGATTATTCAGTAGGTGTACCATATCCACGAATTCTGGGCAATGTTCTTCATGTTTGATGAACAACAATAATCGGTTTACGTTAATACATATAACAACCGATCGTGGTGGTTGATTTTCAGAAAAATTTGATGACGAAATTTTAGAGTTTTATACTTAAATCATTGATGATTCTCTCTTCAAAGGAACGAATTAAAGGTATTTTAACTCAATCACTTGAGTTGTTTATTCTCGAAAATATTGTTTGAAAAAAATTTTGAATTGAATTGCTATTTGCGATTAAGTTTAGTTTTTAATTTTGATGGAAATTGAAAAAAAATAAAAGTTTTGAATAAAATTTGTTAATAGAAGTGATTAAGGTTTTCATGTTTGTTTTAGATAAATATAATTATTAAGGTTTGTGTAAAGGGTAATTTAATATTTTTAACACACTTTAGACACCCTAATCCTTTTATATTGAGTAGACGAAGAGATACGTCAGCCTCAAATAAAAGCCATGGGCCTCAAACTATGGAGGATCAGCATGTTTTGGAATGAATCAATTATATTAATCCAAAAAAAATAAGAAAACAACGGACCATCCTTTATATAAATTGCCCACATTTTGAATTCCTTTATCTCAAGTTTATTGCCCAGTCGAGTCATTTGCTACTTTGATTTCCTCCAACATCTCAAACATGAACAAAAATCCAAGAAAAGAAGGTAGAAATGGACAACTGAATAATAGTGTCCATAACCGTTCACCCTTTTTCTTTGCTTTTCACCTTTCTAAAAAGTTAAGAGTATTTATACACAACAACTCGAAGAGAGGCATGGAACTGATGAGAGGATAATAGTTGACAAGTAGTGTGAGTTGTAAGCTGTAATTGACTTAAATTTTTGAAACTTCTTTCGGAAAAACTGAGCTAACTTTAGGTTAATGCGAAAACTACGAATAGTTTTAAAACAAACTGTGATTAATCCCGTGAGTCTATTATGCTTCTCGGCATCTTCCTGCCAGTGAATGGCATGAACACCTCCAGAAATTAGTTAGCCAGTAGACCTATGCAAACATCGGCTTAAACAGTAAGCATTAATTTTTAAAATATTTCACTCCCACTCCTAATTACATCCAAGAAAAGACTTCCTCTCAGACTTTGGTCTTTAAAATAATTTTGTCTATGCAAGAAGCAAATTTCAAGACTCTGATTTTCAATATAAGAAGAATTTTCTAACTTAATTACAGTAAAAAGTCAAAAATTAATTCTAAAACTAAGTTACTGAATGACTTGAAAAAAATGGAATTTTTTTATTATTAATCAAAAAGAACAAATTTCTCCGAACTCTAAGAGCCTGTTTTTTTATTATTAATCAAAATATTTTACTGAACAAAAAAAATTCGCAAAAAAAAAAGAAAGAAAAGAAAAAAGAAAAAGGAAAGAAATCAAATTATTTTGAAAATAAAACATGAACGAGAAGATTTCAAATTGGGAGTTGTGGGGTGTAATGGGATAATATGGTCACTCTCCCCACCCACACAAGATAGATAGATTTGTGAAAATGAATTCTTATATGGCATCGCTGATTAATAACTCAGATTAAGAGCCTAAATAAATAAAATTTACCAAAAAACATTTGTCCGCACAACTCAAATCTAATACTTATGCATGAGCAATGCTAATGGAAAATCAGTTTACGATCATAAATACAAAGACTACAATTTTTTGAGTTGGATTCTCAATGGATCTATTTAGTTTTATGAGTTGGATTCTCAATAGATCTTTTAAAATTTTTTTATCAGACAACTTATTTTTAGCTTCCATCTACAAATTCAATGAGACTTGAAATTTTTTTAACTAATTAAAAACAAGTTAGCATAAGCGTGAAGCATCACTGGAAATAATTATATGGGAACACCATTAGATAAAAATGGATTTAATAACTGAATGATTTCCTCCTTAGATTTTGCACGACCATTCTAAGTAAGCCGGACAAAACGTCAAGATCGCTAAATTTCTTTGTTATTGTTATTCAGCTTATCGAATCCGATTCTTATCATCAAGGTGTAACCACATGTATCCAATGGCCCATGTATGACTTTCTTCAAATATTTCGAGTGCAAACCTACTTGGAATTGGTATTTTAGTTTCTTCCATCATCTCAAATTTTAAAAAACTGCCATTTAGTTTAAGAAAGGGATATTTAACAACGCATATTTTCCCATAACAACTCAAGGATATGCATGTAACTAATGAAATGGTATAATTTGATGACTGAAAAATGGTTAAGTATTATGAGTTGTAACTAACTTCAAATTCTTGAAACTTTTTTTTTTGTTCGTTCTAGCTGAGCTAACTTTATGTTAAGTGAAAACTATGCAAAATGGTTAAAAAGAAAATTCCTTCTCTCCCCTCTCCCCTTATCTCCCATCTCTTCCAGAAAGGAAAAATAAAATAAAAAATTCTAGCCTTTTTCGTCTTCTTGCTTGGTTTTTTGTGTTTTAATTATAAAATTATCGTTGTTTATGTTGTAGGGCTTACAGCCCATAGGTGTGCGGCCCAAAACAGATGTCTTTTGGTTTTCCTATTCCATGTATATACATGTATTATATCCATATAATCTAAGAACTCTGATCAATATAGAATCCTTTTCTTTCTCTTTTTCTATCTTTTATACTACAAAACGTTATCATGCACGATGCTATACCGCGGAACTAGATTGGATTGGTGGATTTTTTTCTTTCTACATGGACGATTTACATCAATGCAGTTTTGTAATTAACATCAAGCTAACGTTTAAATTGCTGGAATCAAATCAGATAAGTTGGATTTGTTTTGTCCCATATATATATATATGTTTTTTTTCCTTTTCCCTATTTTTGATTTCATTTTTGAAATCGACCCTGTTCTGTGATTTCAATTTTGAGTATATTAAATCTGCGGTGAAAATTGATTTAATTAGGAATCAGGGATTATTTTGATTAATTGTTTGTAATCAGGAATTATTTTGATTTATTTTTTTTCGGTAGTGTTCATGACTTGGATACTAATCAGGATACTAATCATAATCAGGAATTACTTTGATTACTTAATCTGATTAATCGTTTGTAATTTGGGATTACTTTGATTAATCCTTAATCCTAATCATAGTCTTTGTAATTTGGAATCAGCTAACTAAATCGGTGGGTTTGTTCACGTTTCCGGGGAAGAAAGAAATATGGAGACGTTGCGAGGAAGAAGAAAGAATCTTCCGTGCGAAAGTAATGTGGAAGAAAAACCTGGTCCGGTCAGGTCTGGTCCACCCCAACCCGGTCCTATCCAAGACGGTTTCGGTCCAAGTAGGTCATGTCCAAGTTTTGGTCCAACCGGCTCCTTTCCAACCTGGATTGTCCAACTGGGTCCTTCCAACCAGATTTTGGTCAACCCCGTCTGTTTCCATCTTGGTTTTTGGCTGTCTGTTCGACTT
Organism: Papaver armeniacum; assembly: GCA_023531295.1. Taxonomy (NCBI): domain Eukaryota; kingdom Viridiplantae; phylum Streptophyta; class Magnoliopsida; order Ranunculales; family Papaveraceae; genus Papaver; species Papaver armeniacum. The sequence continues at coordinate 208,440 of JAJJWW010006012.1, forward strand.
GGTTTATGGTGTGCGCGATCAAGGATGTTAAGTTCTGTGTATGTATAACGGAACCAAAGTCCGAGGTATGTAACTATAATGTGAGTTTTTACATTGAGTACTTGCAGGCCTATTTATTTGTTTTTAGAACATGCATGCTTTGTTTATTTTGTTTTAAGATAAGTGCATATCATATAAACTCCCAACCTAAACTATGATTATTGATCTGGATCAATAAGAATTTTGGTTTTAATTGTTATTTTGTTCTCTTGAATATGATATTGGCTATAGTTGAATGATTTTTATGTTTGTTCAATTGGTTGTACCAACTCAATTCCAATTCATTTGGGGCTTAGAAGTACTTGAGCACCATTGTTGGATACTTGATATTTTCCCCAAATTTGAATGTTCCGTGGGATGTAATCCACTTACTGGCATAGTAAAATATGTGCAGAGGGAAATATGTATCATGAAACAAAAATGTACTTTTGTCTTCGGTAGTAATAACACCAACACACAAGTATCAACCGAACATGGGATCAGCTAAAATGTGATTCTAGCTCCCATCATAAATAAAAAGAGTTGGAAATGCACCTGGTCATAGGTGTTGATATATACAATGTAATGTGTGTATCATAGTAGCAACCAATCTTTACATCAAATTTAATGACAAGAAGAACTTTGTCTGGCCAATTGACTATTTATTTGAACTAGATCCAATGTCTGCGCTTATGGAATGAAAAGTACATCATTCCCACGAGACATAAATTCTCTATAGCACTTGAGATATATCCAGGATGAAAAATATATCATCCCTCACGAAACGTAACATATATTCACTCTAAAGTACTTGAGTTGAATCTCACTTTTGTTACTAATAAGGCCACACCACTTATTTAATATCCCGGATTCAATGTCTAATAGATAGTGGTTTCCCTCCCACCGCCTAAGGAATTTAAACTAGTTGTTGAACTATTTCCTTATAATGTGACTACGAGGATTGGATCATCGAGCGCAACACTGCTCAAAATTTGTTTTCAAGATAGAACAAAGACGTCACAAAGTAATCTCTACATGTACCGAGAGATAATTAGACCTTGTTAAATTCCAAAGTAAGCCATGCAAATGGATATCATGTGGAACCTCACAATGATGAGAATGTAATCGATTGCATCTTTTATAGCCTCTAATTTATTTGGAAGAAAATATATTTTAGAGAAACTAATGAGTCAATCTAGTGAAATGTAAATCACTATAATATTTGGATTATTGAATCCATACCGACTCCGACGATAAAATATTGGGAATTGACTCATACAGCTTTTGGCATAACCATAAAGCAACTTTGGTTATGACATGATGATTGTTTTGAAAGAACTCGTACAAACATCACTTTATTTGAGTGAACGAAAACGGAAAAAATATTGACATAATGCGAAGTGACGGCATATCTCACAATAAGTGCTTTATAAAATGCTAGATGCCCCCCCGGGGAAGAAAGAAATCTGGAGACGTTGCGAGGAAGAAGAAAGAATCTTTCGTGCGAAAGTAATGTGGAAGAAAAACCTGGTCCGGTCAGGTCTGGTCCACCCCAACCCGGTCCTATCCAAGACGGTTTCGGTCCAACCGGTCATGTCCAAGCCGGTTTCGGTCCAACCGGTCCTTCCAACCCATTCGGTCCAACCGGTCCTTCCAACCTGATTTTGGTCCAACCCTGTCCTGTTCCATCTTGGTTTTTTTGTCCTGCTTCACTTGGTTTATGGGTGTGCGCGATCAAGGATGTTCTGGTTCTGTGTATGTATAACGGGAACCAAAGTCCGAGGTATGTAACTATAATGTGAGTTTTTACATTGAGTACTTGCTAGGCCTATTTATTTGTTTTTAGAACATGCATGCTTTGTTTATTTTGTTTTAAGATAAGTGCATATCATATAAACGGTCAACCTAAACTATGATTATTGATCTGGATCAATAAGAATTTTGGTTTTAATTGTTATTTTGTTCTCTTGAATATGATATTGGCTATAGTTGAATGATTTTTATGTTTGTTCAATTGGTTGTACCAACTCAATTCCAATTCATTTGGGGCTTAGAAGTACTTGAGCACCATTGTTGGATACTTGATATTTTCCCCAAATTTGAATGTTCCGTGGATGTAATCCACTTACCGGCATAGTAAAATATGTGCAGAGGGAAATATGTATCATGAAAAAAAATGTACTTTTGTCTTCGGTAGTAATAACACCAACACACAAGTATCAACCGAACATGGGATCAGCTAAAATGTGATTCTAGCTCCCATCATAAATAAAAAGAGTTGGAAATGCACCTGGTCATAGGTGTTGATATATACAATGTAATGTGTGTATCATAGTAGCAACCAATCTTTACATCAAATTTAATGACAAGAAGAACTTTGTCTGGCCAATTGACTATTTATTTGAACTAGATCCAATAAACTGCGCTTATGGAATGAAAAGTACATCATTCCCACGAGACATAAATTCTCTATAGCACTTGAGATATATCCGGATGAAAAATATATCATCCCCCTGAAACGTAACATATATTCACTCTAAAGTACTTGAGTTGAATCTCACTTTTGTTACTAATAAGGCCACACCACTTATTTAATATCCCAGGATTCAATGTCTAATAGATAGTGGTTTCCCTCCCACCAGCTTAAGGAATTTAAACTAGTTGTTGAACTATTTCCTTATAATGTGACTACGAGGATTGGATCATCGAGCGCAACACTGCTCAAAATTTGTTTTCAAGATAGAACAAAGACGTCACAAAGTAATCTCTACATGTACCGAGAGATAATTAGACCTTGTTAAATTCCAAAGTAAGCCATGCAAATGGATATCATGTGGAACCTCACAATGATGAGAATGTAATCGATTGCATCTTTTATAGCCTCTAATTTATTTGGAAGAAAATATATTTTAGAGAAACTAATGAGTCAATCTAGTGAAATGTAAATCACTATAATATTTGGATTATTGAATCCATACTGACTCCGACGATAAAATATTGGGAATTGACTCATACAGGCTTTGGGCATAACCATAAAGCAACTTTGGTTATGACATGATGATTGTTTTGAAAGAACTCGTACAAACATCACTTTATTTGAGTGAACGAAAACGGAAAAAATATTGACATAATGCGAAGTGACGGCATATCTCACAATAAGTGCTTTATAAAATGCTAGATGCCCCCCCGGGGAAGAAAGAAATCTGGAGACGTTGCGAGGAAGAAGAAAGAATCTTTCGTGCGAAAGTAATGTGGAAGAAAAACCTGGTCCGGTCAGGTCTGGTCCACCCCAACCCGGTCCTATCCAAGACGGTTTCGGTCCAACCGGTCATGTCCAAGCCGGTTTCGGTCCAACCGGTCCTTCCAACCCAGTTCGGTCCAACCGGTCCTTCCAACCCAGTTTTGGTCCAACCCTATCCTGTTCCATCTTGGTTTTTGGCTGTCCTGTTCCAGCTTGGTTTATGGGTGTGCGCGATCAAGGATGTTCTGGTTCTGTGTATGTATAACGGGAACCAAAGTCCGAGGTATGTAACTATAATGTGAGTTTTTACATTGAGTACTTGCTAGGCCTATTTATTTGTTTTTAGAACATGCATGCTTTGTTTATTTTGTTTTAAGATAAGTGCATATCATATAAACGGTCAACCTAAACTATGATTATTGATCTGGATCAATAAGAATTTTGGTTTTAATTGTTATTTTGTTCTCTTGAATATGATATTGGCTATAGTTGAATGATTTTTATGTTTGTTCAATTGGTTGTACCAACTCAATTCCAATTCATTTGGGGCTTAGAAGTACTTGAGCACCATTGTTGGATACTTGATATTTTCCCCAAATTTGAATGTTCCGTGGGATGTAATCCACTTACTGGCATAGTAAAATATGTGCAGAGGGAAATATGTATCATGAAACAAAAATGTACTTTTGTCTTCGGTAGTAATAACACCAACACACAAGTATCAACCGAACATGGGATCAGCTAAAATGTGATTCTAGCTCCCATCATAAATAAAAAGAGTTGGAAATGCACCTGGTCATAGGTGTTGATATATACAATGTAATGTGTGTATCATAGTAGCAACCAATCTTTACATCAAATTTAATGACAAGAAGAACTTTGTCTGGCCAATTGACTATTTATTTGAACTAGATCCAATGTCTGCGCTTATGGAATGAAAAGTACATCATTCCCACGAGACATAAATTCTCTATAGCACTTGAGATATATCCGGATGAAAAATATATCATCCCCCTGAAACGTAACATATATTCACTCTAAAGTACTTGAGTTGAATCTCACTTTTGTTACTAATAAGGCCACACCACTTATTTAATATCCCAGGATTCAATGTCTAATAGATAGTGGTTTCCCTCCCACCAGCTTAAGGAATTTAAACTAGTTGTTGAACTATTTCCTTATAATGTGACTACGAGGATTGGATCATCGAGCGCAACACTGCTCAAAATTTGTTTTCAAGATAGAACAAATACGTCACAAAGTAATCTCTACATGTACCGAGAGATAATTAGACCTTGTTAAATTCCAAAGTAAGCCATGCAAATGGATATCATGTGGAACCTCACAATGATGAGAATGTAATCGATTGCATCTTTTATAGCCTCTAATTTATTTGGAAGAAAATATATTTTAGAGAAACTAATGAGTCAATCTAGTGAAATGTAAATCACTATAATATTTGGATTATTGAATCCATACCGAGCTCCGACGATAAAATATTGGGAATTGACTCATACAGGCTTTGGGCATAACCATAAAGCAACTTTGGTTATGACATGATGATTGTTTTGAAAGAACTCGTACAAACATCACTTTATTTGAGTGAACGAAAACGGAAAAAATATTGACATAATGCGAAGTGACGGCATATCTCACAATAAGTGCTTTATAAAATGCTAGATGCACCCCCCCCCCCCCCCCCGCGCACACACACCTTCACATTATGCTTTTAAAGTAAGGAAGCAATCACTCATTTTACAAAGTCTATTGTAAAAAGGATTGAGACCATCCAAAGATGCAAATGGTAAACAACCTATATTACAAAGAAAACAAGGCGAATTTTAGAAAAACATTCATGCAAAATGCGGACCATTAAAGTGACTTATGGCTCTGGTGAATGTTTTGACATTTTGGAATAGTTATAGTTCCAAAGAAATTTGCGTTTGAAAACTCCTAGCACATATTACACAATGCAAAGTGCAAAGGCTCACCACCCTTGTTAATGCTAGAGAATTTACATAAAAAGGTCTTGATGAATATTGCATGTTTAATAGGATCAATATAGAGCATCTTATACCCAATGGTCTTGCAGAGGCTACCATCAAAGGTTACAGATGGTGTCTAAGGAATAGGTTATGCGTACTAACCTACCTTTTATTGCTTTGGGGATATGCAATATTACGCGCATCTTTACTTAATTCGTTTTTAGACCCCAATATTAGTCAACCTTTTTTGCGTACCAGTTGGTAACTGGATTTAAGCCCGACATTCGTGTTCTTACGCATTTTTGGTTGCATTATACATGTGCCATTATGATTCCACATCGTACTATGATAGTTCTTCAAAACTGTTAAGTAGTTATGTTGGAAATGAGTTCCCAACAATTATCCGCATTTTTAAAACCTTTGGCAGGAGATCTCTTACCGCTAGATTTGCGGGTTGTCACTTTAATGAGATAGTCTTCCCGTCGTTAGGGGGGATAAGAAAAAGTATTTTTTAAGGGAACCACAGGAATTGTCGTGGTGTGTTCCCACTGTGTCTCATATTGATTCTTATACTCCACAAATGTAAATGTGAAGTGAAAGAATAATTGATTTTCAGAATGTACATTGATGTCGCTAAAGTGATGAGATCACACATACCAGCTGCAAACCTACCTGCAAGGTTACAAATCCTCAATAAGAATATACACCATAGACTAAGGTGTTGAGACTACACTTAGTGCAAGTGTGGTTGAGGCCGTGGCTCCATAAAGGAAGTTGGAGAGACCACTTGGTTCGATCAATCCTCACCTAGAAAGGAAGTAGGTGAGGAAGGCACAACTTATTTATATCATCAGAAATCATCTCATAAGATTGTCTCTGAATATGTCCATGAATCAAACTGGAGCACGCTCCGAAGTTTAATGATTCCATAGAACAATGACATCCCAAGTGGATTATGAGAATGCGCACGAGTCAATGGAAAGATCATGCGAGCATATTGATGATTAATTTCATATACACTTGCTTAAGGAAATAGAGCAAGATGAGATCGAACCAAAGCTCCTTGTTGCTTAATTTCAACGAAGATCATATTTGGCCTATACAATCCAGGTAGAACTTGGTTCTTTGAAAAATATGGTATTTGGTGTGGTAGTGCTAACCAAACAAGTGTAAAACCTATTGGACATACATGATTAATTTGTCACAAAGCATAATGAGAAGAAAGCAGTCTTAAAAGATAAAGACTCGCCTTGTGGCGCAAGGTTTCTCACAAAGCCCTGTAATTGTTCTCTTGTAATAAACTTCATAGTGTTCCGCTACTCAGTTAGCTTGGTAATTTCAAAAGGACTTGAAATGCAGCATATGTATGTGGTCGTTACGTATCTCTGAAAGAATCAAGAGATAAAAGATATTTATAAAAGTACTTGATAGACTTTTGTTACCCAAATCAAGTGACTCTAAACCACAGAGTGCGTTTACAGTTAGATAGAACGCTCACTTATAGATACAAGTAATCAGGCGGATGTGGTGTACCCGTCTAATAAGCGACTATTTGATTTGGAGGGGATAGACAAGTAAGTTATTTTCATTGCGTATTCACAAGAAAGTTCTTGATTTGGAACTGTAGCTATTTATGTCGATGGTACAGACATGATGGGTACTCTTGATGTAATAAGAGGCCTTAAAAGCTATTTGAAATCCGAATTTGAGATGAAAAATTTAGGGAAAGCTCGACCAAATACTGAGCTTGTGGTATATTATTCCACCTGTTTGCATTTTTCTAAAGTTTTCAGGCAATTTAATAAAGACATGCATCCTGATAGCACTCCCATGATTAGTCGAGGTTCAAATGTAAGTAAGTGACCATTTCTTCTAAAGGAAGATGACGAAGATGTGTTGGGATATGAAATTCACATATCTAAGTACAATATACGCATTATTGTACTTAGTATAGTAATATACTCGATTAAATTTTACATCCTCAGGGAACTTGTTAGCTAGATATAGCTCAGCGTCAAGGCAACGTCATTGGATGATATAATGAATGTAATCATGTACTTAAAGGTAACCATTGACATAAATTTGTTTTATCCCTGCAAAGACATTAAAAGGAATGCTAATGAAAGTGCAATCCAAAAGTTGTTGATTATAAAGGAACAATAATCCTTATCCAACGAAATTAATCAGGGGGAGATACGGTAGACTATTTTCTAGGTCATTACCGACATTAAGTTTCGAAAAGTACATGACTAAAGGAACCATCTGGAACAACTCTGAAAGTAATCAGGGGGAGATGCCGACATCAAGGGGAGGATCCAAGGATATGATGTCGACAGCATTTACTTCAAAATTGAAGTTGTATCGTACTCTTTTTCCCTTCGATCGAGAATAGTTTTTCCCAAAGGGTTTTGTTACTCGACAAGGTTTTTAGCGAGACGACACTAAAAACATCAAGTATGTTGAACGTTGAAGACATAAAGATCGCGTTGATATTACTGAAAATATCTGAATCAAAGAAATGAAACGCGATATTCTCTTAAGAAACATAACTTCCAGAATCAACAACATGGTCTTATAAACATTCAGTCACCAAAGTAAAGTGTGATAAACTCCTTTTGACTGCATTAGACTAATGAAAATTGTCTGACATCAGGGGGAGCATCTAATAGTGTGTTGAACTATTTTCCTTCACCGAGGTTGCTTTTTCCCACAGGGTTTTGTTACTCGGCAAGGTTTTTAATGAGACAACAACAAACACCGGGAATGTAATTTCCCATCCGAGGCTATTGTCTTTCCCACGAGGATTTTCTGCCTTAAGAGTGGTGAAGCAACTAGTCAACTTCAACGGAGCAAAGTGATCATCTGCAACAGATTACCTTTACATGCATCTATCACGTTATACTCTTTTCCCTTCGTCAAGGTTTTAATGAGGCAACATATTTGAGTCCAACTATGTTCTAAGTTTGTTAAATATTGTACTCTTTTTCTTTAGTTCAGGTTTTGTCCCTCTGGGTTTTCCTGACGAAGTTTTAACGAGGCAATTAACTTAGACTCTTCGATCTTTGAAAATCGTATTGCATGTGATGAACTACATGTAAAGTACATGACAACATTGAAGTACTACATGTGAAGAGTTTTACCAAGGTTTTATCCTACTGGGTTTACCTTGTCAAAGTCTTAATGAGGCAATTGATTTCGGCACAAGTCATCAAGGAGAGGACAACATTTGAAGAACTATATTCGAAGCACTTTATATGAAGCACTGCATCCGAAGTTCTATTGGACCGCACAAGGGGGAGTGTTGTAGGGCTTACAGGCCATAGGTGTGCGGTCCAAAATAGATGTCTTTTGGTTTTCCTATTCCATGTATATACATGTATTATATCCATGTAACCTAAGAACTCTGATCAATATAGAATCATTCTCTTTCTCTTTTTCTATCTTTTATACTACAAAAGTTTAGTTATTTTTCTTTGAGTTTTTCAAATATTAGGGTTTATTTATTTTGGAAAACAAAGAAGATATGTTGATTAAAGATGGGGTACAACGGATTGAACCACCTAAAGATAGAATGTATATATAAAGTCAGACTAAGCCAGGAAAACAAAAATCAAAGATAAACTTAAGGAGGTTTAAAAAAGTACAACTCCTTCCGGCTCACCAACATTTGATTATAAGAAATATCTTCGAAGGTGCGAATAGTTAAGGCCCCAACTAAAAAGATGATGTTTCACTACCTCCAATAACTGATTCTTAGTCCTTTAATTATCAGTGAAGATACAAGCGTTTCTCTCATACCAAATGGTCAAAAGAATGGCTGCAGCTAACAAGTTTCATATATATGAAGAAGCTGCGGTGCTAACAGAATGCTAGTTTATAAACAACCAAGGAATTTCTGCAGGAAAAGAGAATTGCACATTCAAACTGTTCAAGAAATACATCCAGATTTCCTGTGCAAAAGGGCATAAAATGAATATGTAAGATCAATAATGCAGAAAACACAGCTGGGAGAAGTACCTATATTTCTTTGCGGTAAGTTGTCTCTAGTTAGAATCTTGTTCTGAACCAGAACCCAAAGAAAAAAAAGCACTCTAGGAATATACTTTTGTTCCCAAATAAACATGTGTGTATCACGAGCATGTCAAGAATTATTTTGAGAACACAAATATTATAGATAGAATTCACGGTATATTTTTACTTACTTTAACAATTCCATTTAATGTAGTATTCACCTAAAAGTTCAATGTTAACGCAATCCAACTTGTCTATAAGATTAATAAACACTCTTTGTACTTGTGCATTTAGTCTTTTAATTAGGGATATAAAGCTTCCAATGTGTTACACCATTTTCCTTAGTGACCACTGCATCCAATGTAAGATTTTTAGTTCTTGTTACATTGTAGAGAGCTAAAAATATAACAGAAATAGAAGTATCATGCAGCCAAATATCCTCCCAAAAAAACTAACCATTTTACATACATGTTATTCATGAAAAAGACTTGAAATTGCATAATTTCTTTCCAAATTTCCCTTCCAAAAGACCCTCTTAGCATCTTAATTTCCCAATTATGGACAAAAGAACTATACTTTTCTTGAAATAATAGTTCTCCAAAGGGAATCACCTTCGACAACATACCTCCAAATAAATTTAGAGATCAAAGCTTTGTTCGTACGCTTTAAATTCTTAACGCCAAAATCCCCATACATCTTATGTTTGAAAACTGTAGAACACTTCACTAAATGTATTTTCTTTCTTTTGCGATTGTCATTCCAGAGAAAATTTCGCATAAGCTTTTCAAGTGTAGTAGTAACACTAGCAGACATATCAAACAATAACATAAAATATGCCAGTAAATTTGAGAGAACATTGTTGATTAAAGTGATTTTGTTGTCTCTTGATAAAAAAAGGTCTTTCCCATCCCGCAAGTCTCTTGTTGAACTTGTCAATAACATTATCCCATTTATCAACTCCGGCCCTTGTATCTATCCCCTGATATAAAACCCAGATAGATAGTTGGCAGTATCCCATTATAACATCCTAGAATGGAATAAAAAATGTTCAGATCATCATTATAAGCAACTCCAAAAATGCTACCCTTTTGCAAAGTTGATTTTTATTTTATTTCTTTTACAACTGTCATTCCAGAGAAATTTTCGCATAAGCTTTTCAAGTGTAGTAGTAAAACTAGCAGGCATATCAAATAATGACATATAATATATTGGTAAATTTGAGAGAACATCGTTGATTAAAGTGATTTTATCGGCTCTTGATTAAAAAAAATGGTGTTTCCTGATCGCTGTCGTAGGCGTCAAAAATAAATTACACTTTCTTACTACTCAAAATATATAATGAAGCAAGGGCAAGAAAGGATCATTCCCACAGAGAGGACTTAGGGTGTCAATATGTTTCGGAATCTTATAAGTAACACGGGGGATTTTCTGATTTTTATATACTAAAATAAAATAAAAGCAAATAAAAAAATAAACACGCAAATCAAGGGTGTGAAAATATTGGATAAAGGTTTCATCTTCAATTGTAAACAAGTTTTTTGAATGTATGAATAGAATTAAGTATTTAATCTCGCTATCATCAAAAGCCATAGAATATCTTATTGCAAGAATACTCCATAAATTTCCTAAGTCATCAACACACACATTAGAGTCTGCGTATGTGAATTCTACCTAAAGAATAACCTAACGCCTTGCGCTAATTAAGTTCAATTCTAGGAGCATTAAGTTTTAAATAGGCTAATCAATGCAATTGTAATACATTGCGCACACAATCGAACAAAGGTCAATTTCTACATATGACTACAAGGATGTATCACTACAAACCATAATCATATCATGCTACTCGTATTCAAGTTTATCGCTCGATGATGAACCCTAAAATAGCTATAGATATGGATGTGAGTTCAATTAATTCTAGACTTAACTAAACAAACATTCAATCATATTGCAATACATCAATCATGCAATTATTATAACCCATAGAAATCAAACAATGATTTTGAGAGAAAACTAATTCATAAAAATCATAACTTGTTTTCAAAATCCAACTACATCTTTAACCAATAAGAATAAATCAACTACTTGGGTTTTTGGAAATCATCACAAAGAGTTTAGAAGAATCTATCATGTGAAACCCTAGAAAACAAGTAGAAGCCTCCCTCATGGAGATATTAGGTTTAGAGAAAAAGACTTTTCTATTTATATGCTTCTCCCAAAAGGATACTCTTTCCAAAAGTAGGTCAAGTCTTCTCAAAACCCAACTCCAATTCGTCCACCAAGCCCATGTGTGAAAACATATCTTCTGGAAATTCTGGGTCCAAAGTTGGTCGCCGGATTTGCTGACGCCATCGCCGGAATCCGTTCACCGGTTGCCAGAATTTGTCCCCGGAAAATTTGTCTCCGACCACCTGAACCATCGGAAACTGTCACCAGCAAGTGCACACTCCCGCCAGCTCATCTCCATATCTCTGTAATTCAAACAATCACAAAATACCATATAAACCAATTCTTTGTTCTTGCGAAAACGTACCCAAAAGCGTAGCTCCAAACTCATATATGCCACGACTGACTCTTGTATCCAATACATACCCCTTTTGCGATTCAATGAAACTTTAAGATCCACGCTTTAACTTTCGAAGTCCGACAACCGGAACTAGTTCCACCGACTCGCCATTCTTGCTCACTTTTCGCACTATCACTGCATTTTTGGTTGCAGAATCTGTTTCTCATGCCAAGTTCACAGCCAACTTCTGCATCTTCGCAACCCTCCCAAGCATTCATATAACTTCTCAGTTGTTGTAGCTTCAAAACCACTAGTGCTGCAACTTCTCCGCTTCTTTCTTGTAATGCAGTCTTCTCGACTCATCCCATAACTCCACAGGTTCAATAACACTAGCACTCGATCAGTCTTTTGCAATCAGCTACAAAACTACTTCCCAGCTTAGTCTCACCACCTGCATCTTCTTAAGCATCACTGCCTCCATTCACCTGGTTCTTTCTCGGCTTCACATCAATCCCATGGAAACAACACTCGATCCACCATCTCAGTATAACCAACACCATCTGTAGTTCAAGTTCATTTGCGTGTTTGCCATCGCCTGCAACCTCTACACTTGTAATTCTCAAGTTTGTAGCTTCTCCATTATCTTTACAAACCTTCATTTGCTTCTTCAACTATCAATGACAATGACTCACTTAGTTTGATTTTGCGGCACAAATTCACCCAAATCATTGCAGCTTGACTTCTTTTAATCTGTTCTCGGTATGCGGTTTAAATCCATCTCAATCAGTCAGCGACATCACCCTTATCAGCTTTGAACCTTGTATATCAATGGCACCACCAGTTACAACATCATGGCCTGTAACTCATCTTCTCTCTGCCATTTCAACAACCCCAGCAGTACCAACATTCACTGAATCACCCCATTCTTCTCATTTCGAGCCAAAAGCGATAAGCAACACAATCAATCAAGGACCCATGCTCTAACCGCCATAATTCAACACCACTTCTGCGGCATCTCAAGCCTAACAAACTTCTATTCTTCTTGTCATTCCCTGCTACAACAAGCCAAATCAACGCCACCCTTTGCCTTATATTCTTTTATCACAACCAACAATCGAGCCATGGCATCAGTTTCTCCACCTCCTCTTGCTTCCTGTCTGGATCGAACTTGACTCAAACACCATGATATTCTTCATCTTCTCGATTGAGCAGTCTGCAAGCACATTTTGTGCATTTTCTGGTGGTGAAGGAGATGACTTCTCTGCTGAATTCTAACCTCATTCAATCTCCTTCCCTGCACAGTACGAATTCAATCACACAACAACCCATCATTCTTAATCATTCAGGACTCAAAAACATTCATAAATCTTCACACTTAACTAACAAAACTCAATGGCAGTAGCTCCTTCTTTTCTCCCGATTTGTCATTTTGAAATGAACCCAAATCCTCTTGACTCGAGTTTGAGCATAAACCCAATTCCTTATTCTTGTCAAACCTTCAAAACCCATCTTAGTCTTCTCCGTTCATGGCTACAAATCGACGGCAGCAGACAATGGTATTCTTCCTGTCTTCTCGCTTTAAACTCAACCCGAACCAACCCGCAGTCTTGCTCCGTGTGTTTCTTGCCTTTGTATACTTGTCTTAACTCTGAATCACATGAGAGAACAACCCAATTGATGAGCTTTAGGCAGCCTTGGCAGCAACATAGAACCACATGTATGCCGACAGGTGATACGGTGACTAAAGAATGAGAAGTGAGAACATGATTCTACGGTTATAAAGATAGAAGGTGTCCGCCCCTTAGTAGAAGATGAGTCGCCTTTAGTGAATCTTTCAAAGAGGTTGCCCTTTATCCTTGTTTTGGGCTCAAATAATAGCGATTTTGCTCCTTTTGCACAAGTTTCTTCTTTTTTACTCCAATGACTCAAAATGCATACAAAGGCAAGCAAAGCATAATATACGAAAAATACAAGAGAGATAGCTAAGAAAAGCATAAGAAATTGACATTCAAAAGATGTATTTTAGGCTCCTATCATTTCCCATCCTACAAATTTCTTGTTGAACTCATCAATAACATTATCCCATTTATCAACTCCCTTGTATCTATCCCCTGATACAAAACCCAGTTAGATAGTTGGCAGTATCCCATTATAACATCCTAGAATTGAAGAAAAAAATGTTCAGATCATCATTATAAGCAACTCCAAAAATGCTACTCTTTTGCAAAGTTGATTTCTGAACTGTCGACATTTAAAAGCAAAGTAATAAAGTCTTTAAGTGTTTTACCTTCCCGATATCAACATTTTGAAATATAAGAGTGTCATCTGTAAATTGATGATGATTAATGCAAGTGCCATTACTTGTAGCTTTAAATCGGAAAGAAATCCATTCTCTTGAGCTTTGAGAATCATATGAGTAAGAGCTTCTCCAACCAACATCAAAAGGAAGGTAGATATTGGATCCCCTTAACGAATCCCCTTTCTACTTTTAAAGTAATTCTCTGCAGTGTCAACTTGCTCTATACAACATTGAATCCACCTTCTCATTTTGGAACCAAACCCCGTCTTCAAGAACTTCATGTATGAACTTCCAATTGACATGATCAAATGCTTTCCCTAAGTATGCTTTGAAAAAAAATCAGGAATTTTTCTTTTGATTCTAGAGTCGAATAGTACATTATATTTAGGAAACCATCCAAAACCTCCCTTTGCTTGATAAAAGTTGATTGATGAAATAACATGAGGTAGAGTTGTCTTCAATCTTCTGCAATGACTTTCAAGAGAATCTTATATACACTATTGATGAAACTAATGGGTATCAAATCATATATATCTCTTGAAGGAATCAACGCTATAAATGTATTCTTTAACCTCCAATGTAGAAGTCTTTTTAAGGTTTATTTTTGTTATACTTTTAAATGCTTCTAGCTTTCACCCATTATTGTTGATACTTGCCTTCACCTTTGTAACTGTAGGAAATCTTCAAAAAACTACACCCAAAGAACAAATCTAAGCGATAAACATCATCCAAGATCACATATAGAGGTTAAGTGCAAGAATGTAAAGATTGACACATGGTTTTTACTTGGTTCGTTCTTTACATAGATCTTCGTCCACGTGTTGTTTCAGTATATGTGTTTGTGTTAAAATGAGACTTAATTAAAGAGTAAAGGTTGAAGTTCTATCTAATGTAGTGATGGGAAGAAGAAGATAAAGAGAATCGCTCCTTTGCCAGATATAATCTCTTTCTTTAAGTACTTGGGAGTTGGAAGTGGGAATTACATTTTCATTCTTAAATTACAAATTAAGCTAACAAGATTAGGTAAGGTACATACAATCCTACAGTGGTCAAGTTGCTTCCGTTCTTAAATCACGCCACATGTCGAGTCATATTTTTTTCCCCTCATATTTTGCCTCTCTTTTTTTGGGTATTGTTTGAAGAGCAATTCCTAAGAAAAAATCAGTCCTGGTGTAGTTTTTGGAGCGAGATGCATGGCGATGGAGTGTCTTAGCTTTGGTGTGTCCCGTCGAATTGCTGTGAGAAATGTGTTGCTTGAAGTTGTCATCTTTTGTTGGTGCTTAGTTCAGTTGAAGATATGAAAAGTTGTTTTACTATTCAACAAACTCTGTGGGCTTGGGCTGGCTGGGATTCGTCAAATGTACACAACGAGCCTTTGTCTCTTGATAGTTGGTTGGAACTTCGGATGATCTGACCATGTGCTTCGCTTGTTGTTGATATTGGTGAGGTAACGAGATGAAGTGCCATATCACGGCGAGTTAAAATTGGCGAGATAATTTTTGTTGAATGACAATGATAACAACGACACAATATACCTTGCCTCTCTCCTTGCTCAGGCAATAAAATATTTTACATAATGCTTCTTAAATAACACAGGCTTTCGGTATTAGATTACTCAAATTTAATTAAGATCCTAAACAGGTAAAATTGTTTCTCTAAACTCAAATTTCATACATAAGCATGAACCGCGTTTAATATAATACGAGTCAAACTTGTACCCACAATTTATGGAAACTTAAACTCAACTATATAAATTTACGACTCCGTGTGCTTTTGAGCCTAGATAGATATGAGATTTCAAATCGCTAGGTTGGGTTTCCGATTTAAATACTACTCTATATTTATAGGCAATTAATCTCATTTTTCTTGATGATGTAAAATTATCATGTGAGAATCGTAAAACAATATTCTAATCAATAGGAATAGATATAATTAGCTTTCTAAATTTTTTTTTTTTACCTTATCCAAAGCCATTAGCCCGGGCATGTTTTATCCCTCTTAAGTCCGTCAGGAAATAAAATACTATCATCTTCCATAGTCTGAAACTCTGAGTTTGGTTTGGAGCAATTAAGAACAGAAGTACAAATATTGACTCTTTCAGCGTGCTGCTTATTTAGGAGCTTGAATCTCTGGCCCACGGGCCACAATACAAGCTTAAATCGCCTGGCCCAGTTAAAGAGTTGTACTCAGCTTCCTAGTTAGTAAGTTCGCGAATGATTCGTTCATATACACTTACTCATTCTCGCACAGTTTATACTTCGCATAGACCATCACACTATACTCATGACTTGGCTGACATCATCCAGTACGTCACCTTGATTATACTATGTGCGATAGTCCTCGCTTACATTAAATAGTCTTCACTTCGCATACTCATTACATGTGCGATATTCCATTCCTACAGTTGATGTAATCCATTCCTACAGTTGATGTAATCTTTGGTAATTACGCGTAGTCGAAAAATTGTCTTCCCAATTCTATGCAGAGCAATCCGTTACTTTTGTTTTCTCCAATATCATAAAATTCTGTTTACAACACTCATTAACCACAACCTAGAAGAGGTGAAGGCAAGTGAGTAGAAGCCTCCTATCTATCACCAAATTTAAACTCATTGAGAATTCCTTTCCCATACTGTAACAACTGAGGGGCAGGCATGAAACAGATGAAGTGGTACATATTGTTGATTAACAAGAAACACATATTGTGAAGGGACCAATTCAAATCTTGAATCTTCATGTTTAGGTTAGTTGAGTTCCCCTTAAAATCAAACTTAATGACTTATGAACCGCTGTTCAGTTGGGTTTGGACCGTATGATGCTGTGTTTAACATGGGCTTTACGTATGGTTACAATAGTGGATAAAACCACAACAAGAGTTACAATATGGGAGGTCTGCCCTTAATACAAGCTATATTTGATACACCTTAGCTGTTACTTGATCTTCCTGATCGTGAGCTTTGTCATCTTCAATTAGTTTGGTTACTCGAGCATTTGCTTCTTTATTCTTTCCCCACAGAAGGATATATAAACCAACAATAATAAGAATCGATCCGAGAACACTACACAATTCGATACCAAACATACAATTGTTTATAAACATAGATTTTCCAAATAGTGCTATTTGCTATGCTATCTGAAAAAATGAACGAGTTTCCTTACCTTCCAAGATGAAGTGGTTCATTAAGTATCGAAAAACCAATCATGGCCACTACGATTTGAATTAGAGGACTAAATGTTGCAGTGAAAACAGGACCTCTTTTCTTCACACAATATGACATACCCACAAAGCTCAAACCTGACCCTACAATCCCCTGCCCAACAAATGAAGCATTTTAGACATAGATAGCATAGCTGATTAACCTGACCAAAAATTCATTGCACATGCATATTTACCGAGTATAAGACAGTTAAGATCTGGAGTTTTCCTTTAAGAACCCATGGAGAAAAATCTTGACGATTTGTAGCTAGGCTGAATAGAGTTGATTGAATGGCACCCAAGAAACACACAATAGTAGTACTAGAGTACTGGCAAGGGTAAATTTTACTTATCTTAGCTTGAACAAGAAACCACGATGACCATAATAGTGTACCAATAACCAGAGCTATTGTTCCAATCGTCCAACGTTCAGTTCGGTTATTTGGATACAACCAATTTATGTGATTTTTTGTAATGTGATGAACTGCCGTTGTTTCTCCTGAATCAGAAAAGTTTGTTAACGGCACTCCTTTATAAAGGGTCAGCACCATTGCGCCGCATACAGTTACAACTGTACCTAAAACTTTTGCATTACCACTCATACTTCTCATATTCACAGTTTCTAACCTGAATTTTGAAGAAGAATACAAGGGTTTTAGTGTCACTGCTTTGCTTCATTCGTTAAAAACAAATACTGAACACAAGAAAATGAATCTGCTCAAGTACCCAAAAGGTAATGCCATTAGAAATGTGATTACAGGCACCATGTTGACAAAGGCGCAGATAAATGTTGCCGTTGTATTTTGAAGTCCAACAAGGAAAAGGTATGATGTAAGTGTCAACCTATATGTATACCAAAAAATAACGTTATAAAGAGGTATATATAAAAATTCTCTATTAAATATCAATAATCAGATTTGTTTAGAAGTTATGTATGTACCCTAGTATGGCGCTTACGAACAGGAGACATAAAATTCGAAATGTCAGCTTAGGCCTAGTCCTCCTGCAACCAAATCATTTATATACCATCAAACGATCTTCGGATGTATAGCAAGAGAAACGTTATTAAATCAAGATGAATCATCCATGACAAGGCGTGAGCGTACCTCTCCAGGAAATAAGCCATGGGAGCTAAGACAAGTACCGAAATATACAGTCGATATGTAATGAGAGTGAGATGATCCATCCCGCCATCAATAATTTTCTTGTGTAATATATTAACAATTGCTAAAGCAAAATTAATGGCTACCATAAGAAAAGCTGGATGCCATTCATTCAACCACTTCATCATCTCACCCATCACAACTCTGAACTGGCTGCTCTAAATTTTCTCTTTGTTTTGAACCTGTTGGAGCTGACTTAACTCATCAAAATGAGCCACTTATTTGTAAGCTATTTTGATGGCGATGATGAGTTCTGTAGAGAAAGTGCACATAAAATGCGAGAACATTATAACTTTTAAAATCAGTTGAGCATCGTAAACCATTTAATTAATTAACTACTCTGCTATTCTTTCTTTAAAATAATTCCTTTCCTTTTTTTCTATTTTTTAAGAAGGTGGAATCATTTTTGATAAAAGTATTGCAAAATAAAAAAAAAGGGAGGCTTAGGATGGGTCAAAAGTTATTAATAGAAGACACCAATTTAATTAACGGAAATGCTATTCTAAGTCCTGCTTTTCGCCCCACTCTCCACCCAATCCAACGTGGTCTGCTGACGCGTTAAAATTCACGTGAGTGTATCTTCTCTTTCTTCCACATATGTTCTCCTACTTCTCTTGCTCCATTATTCACTACTCCCTCATCTATCTTCTCTCCTTCCCGAATTCAGATCTTCACATATGAAAATCTTATCTATCTCTATTACAATCCAAGTTAAAATTGATGAGAAGACCCAATTAAAGGAACTGTAAACACCAAGCAAAGCTCATTTGATTACCCAAGGCCAAGATTCCACAACACTTTTAGTTCTCTGTTTTTGGAAATCCATGATTTCAAAATTTGTATTTGGGTGTTTATTAATTTGTACACCATAAGAGATATTAAATTCGTAAGATTTTTACTAGATTCAAATCAAAATGTTAATTATCCCTCCCATTTAAGTTTCCATGATAGAAAAAAATTGATTAAATATAAGGTTGATCAATGGGTTAGGATTCACTGGTTTTAAGGTTCAAATAGACATTTGAAATATGGGTTTGTCAGAAAGAATGAAATAAGAGATGGGTTTTTGAATATTTCATGGTAAAATCAGTTTGAGTTCATGTGGTTTGATATTTTCTTATGGAGCTTCTATACATGATTCGAATTTGAATGGAATTTTCACTATGTAATGACAATTTCAAATCCAACCATCCGTTTAAATTCTATTGAAGATTAGTTCTCATATTTCTCTTTTTATGAAGAAACTTACAAACAAAAGATTTGAATGAAATAGAAAGATGGTGGTGGCCGAAGGCATCTAGAGAGATATTGTTTGATCATGATCTTGAGATATTCTCTATCTACAGTTGGTGGTCCATGGTGTTATTGGTACAATTTTGGGGTCTCTATTTGTTCGATCTAATGGTCTTATTTGATAAAGTAACAAAGATGTAGAGAATAGAGATATAAGAAAACGCAGTCCGACCGTTCACACTCCTCTAACGAGTGTATATTTTACATATTCTTCTGCTTGGTTGATTATTTAACGGATGGCCCTATTACCCTCCATATTTAGAATCACGCCCCTCGTTACATAACTCCCTAAATTAAATCAAGGGTAGAGATTAAAATGTGAAATATACACTCGTTAAAGAGTGTGCACGAATTCGCACTCGAAAAACGAGTCTGAATCTGTTCAAGAAAAACAAGGAAGACGAAGAAAACTCGTAATAAAAATAACAAAAAAAGAGAATCACAGATCACGTGGCACATGAATCACTGATCTCTTGGAAATCTTGTACAGCTATGCTAGACACGTTGGATTGGGCGGAGAGTGGGGCAGGGAGTGGGACTTAGAATAGCATTTCCGAGATTAATTAAAATGAATTAGTCCTCATACTAAAAGAAAAAATGATATTCAAAGAGAATGTAAAGAAAAAGCTCGAAGGAATCGATAATCCACTAGAAACTAGAGATTCTAAAAGCTATATGGTCCAGACGCACTGAACAGTGGTGGTGATCTTTTAAGAGCACCAAACGGTCCAAACCTGAACAAGATAAAATCACCACTGTTCGACGACCATGCATGCTAAGTGCTAACTAGATTTTTGAAGATGGCGAAGGTTTTTCATTTACTTTATGTGGTCAATTTACGTGTGTAACGTATTTCTATATAGATGTCTCTCTTGTAGTAAAAGCTAATCCGCGGTGCACTATTTTGTCTACACTGTAGTTTATCGGGAAAAAAAAAACATTAATGATTCGAACTGCTTGAGATCAAAATTCGTATACAAAAAATCCGTTTGATACTTCCCTAATCCCTAGTCCAACATGTGTAATCTTTGCTTAAAATGTGATGAAAAACTAAAACATACATAGGAATGCATGAAGTACGAGTAGAAAAATCTCCCCACTCTAATTTTTTTCCCACCAAACACATACATAGGAATGCATGAAGTACGAGTAGAAAAATCTCCCCACTCTAATTTTTTTCCCACCAAACAACACAGGTGTTAATACATGAAATTTCAAACTCAAACATGTCGAAAGTTGTTGGCCTTTTTTAAAAGGCTATCCTCAGAGAAATCCTAAGGTATTAGTCAAACCTTATACACATACAAGGTTTCAGTCAACCCATTTTGACGGACTGAGTCAAATCGGTCAGAGCTGGTTAGAAGTGATCCGTGATGAAATGACTAAAATGTCCTTTAAAGGGTTAACTTAACCTTAGTTAAAACCCATACCCGTTGTTCTTCGTTCTCCCTTTCTATTCCTTTAAAGTGTGAAGGTGATCTGAGTAATAATGATTGTGGTGAATGTGTCAAGACTGTTGTTCAGAAATCACAAGTTGAGTGTGGGAGTTCAATTTCTGGTCAGATTTATTTGAACAAGTGTTATATGACTTATACTTATTATCCTGATGGAATCTCTAAGAAAGATTCACCAGGTACATTTCTCATTTCTCTTCGTTGATTGTATCATTTGATTTTTAGTGCGTTTTTATCTTGATGGGTTTGGTTTTGATTGTTCAAAGGAGATGGAGCAGGAGGAGGTGGTGGTGGGGTGACACAAAATACAGGGAAAATAATAGGTATTGTAGTGGGAGGAGCTGCTGGTGTTGGATTCCTTGTTATCTGTTTGATGTTTACTAGATCTTTCTTGAAGAAACATGATGACGATGGTTAGTTTATTGATTGATTAAGAAAAGTATACTAATTACTAGATTGATTACTCTTTTGATTTCTTTGTTCACCTTTTTAGTGTAAATTAGTAGTCTAATCATGGTTAACAATTATGTGTGCAGATTACTAAGTATCATGGATGGGGCAGTAAAAGCTATTTTGATGAGAAGAGCTGGAATTTTAACAGGGTTTAGGAAGAAAAAAAGGGATACTTTTTGTTAGACAAAGGAGGGGTTTTCACTTTTTTGGATGTAAAAAGAAAAGGGGATACTTTTTGTTGGGAAGGGGAGCACATTGACACATTGTTGTTAAGAATTGTTTAAAGAATCAAAGAATGAATGTTTTTTGTTTTAGATTAGCAACCGCTATGATTTTACTTCTAAGTGGGATGGAATTGCAAGAAGAGATTTTTTTTGGGGCAATTTTCTTGACTTCTCTCTTCATTTCAGAGCACAGATATTTTCCATATTTCTTTACTAATTTCTGTTCTGAATTTCTAAATTTCTTAATACACATATCTGACACACAAGGGTTGTTGGAAAATCTTGCTTATATTTTATGCAACTACTTGCAAATCCCATTACTCAATCTCTGGTGACAATCCATAGATTCAGGGTTCATATTATGGATGGTTGGGATGGCTTAGCATCATGGTTGGTGAGATTGTAGTTAAAATGTCTATCACAGTTTTCTAAAACTGGAATTGGGGTCTTCAAACCCTAAACTTATGTTTGTCCTTTATTTAGAAATCAGAATAAAAATAATACTATCTGTAAATTTGTACTACTATGCAGCATCATATACATTTGTGCCCATTCAACAGTCACATGGCTTGTCTGCCTGTACTTTCTGTTTTCCATGGGCTGGCTCTGTATCTCAAGCTTCTTTTGGTTCATACAATGCAATCACCCAGTCAAGAACAGTACATTGTTGAATTATTAACAAAGGAAAAAGACAAGGCTGAGAAACTAACCAACTTGCAGCAGAGGTGTTTCTGGATGGATTCTTCCTTGGCTCTGATCTATAAAAATTGCTGCAGAGAGATATGTTCTGGAACTGGAAGAAGGATGATAACAAACAAGATAATGAACAATGTACAAAATCAAATGTATTTGATGATATTTTTGCATTATAAGTGAAGTTAAATTTACATTCACACCTAATGTAACCACACTTTTTTTGCATTTCCTTCCACCAAGAAAGGAGAAATACATTTTTTGTTGTAAAGATGTACAAACCTATGGACAGAATCAGAAAACTAATCATATACCATTCAAAATTTGTGCTTTTCATGAAACTGTCTGGCACAGGCCTCAGTGTACCTTTTGCATTTGTTAAGAGGCATTCACCATTCAGGCATTCACTTAAGCATTTGTGCAGCTTGAGAGCATTGATTTAATCTTACATAAACCCGCATACGTTTAAGGCGACCCAACGGTAGATTAGCATTGATCTAATCTCATGTGTTTAAGGTGACCCATAAGCATACGTTAATTTCGGTTTAAGGTGGTTCTACTGCAGACGCGATGGTAGGATGGCAAAGTCAACAATTGTTATCTAAATCATGCTCGAACATTCTATAGGGAGACCTAGGATCTTGATCATCTTTCACACAAGAGATTCACCATGTCTCAATAGCTGTGGATTCCTCAAATTCTTGAACATCATCCTCTAAATTTTAACCTCTGTGAGCTTGTGGAACCACAAGCTTTTTGATATGGAGAGAAACCTTTCCTTACACCATTTGTAACACCTTTATAGTCTTAGGTGGAGTTAGCGACCATGAACATATTTGATTTCCTTCTCCAAAGAAACACTTGAAACAAACTGTCCATTGTCGTCGCTGGACATTTGTCCAGTAAATGGGATCAATAGAACCAAACCGATGAGAAGTGATTGGCATAGGGAGTGATCTATAGTAAGAATAAATCTGCAGAAAACAAAGAAAGAATTAAAAGCCTCTCCACCAATTCCTGACACGTGTATGCAACACTTTTTTTGGTTAAAAGTGAGAGTGTGAAAATGCAATCAAATTTGAAAAGAGCAAAGAATACCTCATTTGTTTCTGAACCGCAAGCAATATATCCATCCGAGACGGCTAAGCTCACAAAGTTCTGAAGAAGCAAGTTTGAAAAATTAATAAATAGATAAGGAATCAACATTTACTTTACATCAAACAACTTTTCAAGTGATCAACATCAGAAATACATATCGAACCTCTTATAGATAAAGTAGTTGGGGAGGATAAACAAAATGCATTCAGTTTAACTAGTTCATGAATATTTTTTTCT
Source organism: Papaver armeniacum (assembly GCA_023531295.1). NCBI lineage: Eukaryota > Viridiplantae > Streptophyta > Magnoliopsida > Ranunculales > Papaveraceae > Papaver > Papaver armeniacum. The sequence goes on from JAJJWW010006012.1 coordinate 232,307, forward strand.
TTGCATTAAAAACAATGTCATACGTGATGGTTCTTTTGTTCATCTAGACCCAATAGAAAGGTATTCACCATTTTATCCCTCCATTGGATTTGGACAAGCGTACACCCTACGATACTTTTACTCGAGATATTTTAGCATCCAGTGCGTACAAATGAGAGTTCAGGTTCAAAGGTGAACAACATTTAGGATAGGGAAAACCTACATATTCTTTTTGAAATGTACATATTTGGTCTATTTACCAGATTATGCAAGATGTTAAAAGGATACCCAATTTATATTATGCGACCGTATAAGAAATATACCCAATTTATATTGTGTGACGTTGTTAAATCCGCACTCAGATTTATATTATGCGACCATGTAAAAGAGGTACCCAATATATTTTTAGGACCGATCAAAAACTATGCACACATCTTCAAATTATATGGCACCAAAGTATCTCGAACCGACGATGGGATTCAATATGTTCCAACATATCTCCATACTAGAGTCTCGGTATCAAAGATGTAAAGATCATTATAGTAAACTTGAGATGGATTATCTGTTATACCCACCGTAAATAGGACCTTGCACTCAAAGTCCACATAAACTTGCTTGTCATCAATGGCAGTGTGCATAGATTCATCCTTTTCAAATTGCACTAAGCCATACTCTTTGGATTTTAAAATATTGTTATCAGTAGCCACCTTGCAAGAGAGAACATTACCAAAAGCTACAAAGATATCAGGCAATGTCTTGTTATATATGGATGAGTCCAAATTAGTAAAGAATGTATTTGCCTTCCCACTTTCTTGTATACTGGATGGTCTCTCCGCAGGCATTGCAACATCCACAACGAAATTCAATTGAAATGAATCTTTGTTCGGCATTTTTGTAGTTGTTTCTTTTTCTGTGCATGCTTCTCCAAAGTAATACCCCAAGAACGACCAATCTCTCAATTGCTTCATATCTGAGAAAATGAGAGTGCTGACAAGAGACTATTTCCCGGAGATAAGAATGAGAACTAACCACTGTGGGAATGGAGAATTGTAATAGAAAAAATATAAACTCCCTCAAAGGAATTTGCATCACAGCACCTTCATGCTCATTAATTATAACCTTATAAGAATCAATGCAGGGAACATCTTTTCCAAATAGGTAAAAGATGGTGCAGGGCTATATCACCCGGACATTGACTCAACCCCCAAAGTAGACGGCCAAGCACAGTATCCAACAACTCTCGTACCTCCCACTTTATGAGGCCATGATGAGGTAATTTATCATTCTGTGGATAAGTCTTCTCAGGTCTTTCAACAAACCTCTTGTGACTGACACCATTGTCATCAATATTATCACACACTAACAAAATTGTGTTTTCGAAAAACATATCTAATCGGCAGTGGTTTTTCAAAACAAGCTCATAAACGGATTTACCATTATAATTATCCATTAAAATTGATTCATCAATCCTCTTTCCTGAATCGAATACGGAACAAGTAGAAGCAAAATGAAGAGGAAAACATACACCATCATTTAGACTCCTCACAACATTATCAGCATTTTTTCCAAACCATCCTTGTACCTTCTCAGTTGCATATACCCATGTAATCAAAATTAGCAAAAGTTTATATCTACCAGACAGTTGAACAAACAGGTTACTGATACTACTAATGTCATCCTCATTTATACACATAAGAATCAATGACTCAATAAATTTAAAATCGGGATGATGCATAAGCCTTGAAATCAGGTCACAAACACAATTCCCATTGTAGATATCAAGTATTATTAACCCTCAAAGATCAGTTAGGCAAGAAGTATCAAAGTAGCCTTCAGAATCACCAACAAAAGAAGATAACCCGTAATAAGCTGAAACACGTTACCAACAACACGACCGTCATTAGGGTACCGACTAGGATCCCAACATCAATTTAATGGCAGCAACAACTTCAAACCTTTGCACAATTCTAATAATGAGAAGTTAGCTTCTGTCATTCATTGGGTTATCAAATAAGTCAAAACCCTTTAAAAAAACCTCAAACAATTCTTCCTGAATCTGTTCTTCACTGACACACACCATTGTTGATTTCTTCTCGATGCTCAAGTCCTAGATTCGCAAAACCCTAACTAAATTCACAGTAACTTCTTCTCCTCATCAAATTCATCTCTCAAACCTCGATTCTGAGATCAAAATCACCAGAAGATTCAACCCCTTCTCTTCAAACTCTTCCCATGAATTCATAAACATCGACTACCAGATCCATTTCCTTCTCTAATTCTGCCACTTAATAATCAACAGAAACTTTTTCGTCACAACCCATTTCTTCACCATCTTCTCTCATCAATGAGAATCACCCGAATCAAACCAGTCAAATCCCTTTCCAATCCGTTTCTCAAATCCACCCACTTCTCCTAACCCAAATATAAAACCTAACTATGGTTGGCTATTAACTTTGTTGGAGGGAAAACTTGGTAAAAAATTTTCAAAACTTAAGAAATACACGGACTTATTTAACTCGTTTGTCATTCTATTTAGGTTGAATCTAACGTTGGCTGACTCGGTTGGAAAACCAAAACCTTTGGATTTCGGTGACGATTCCTCTTTTTTAAACTAGACTCAGCTGATTTTGAAAGCTTTACAGTTAGTAGTAGTACTATTCGTTTGTCCTTTACCAAATAATTGGCTGAACTGTGGACAATATACCGGAAGCCACTTTCGTTCTTAGATTTAAAAAATAATAATTGATTGCCTTGATAAGATTTAGGACCACTCTTGATAAGTTTCGTTTGCATGGTCTATGAGTCTATGACAAACAATGCCAATCGCTTAACCCCAAGAACTACCATGTTCAAAATCGTATATTTTCTCTGTAAGAAACCGAAACCGAAACCGTATTCGCAAAACGCCGTTTAATCAACCATATTTAAACAAGTATGTCACGAGTGACTTGCCTTTTAATCAACTGTATTTTAACAACTACCGAAGGAGTGACTTGCTCACATTTTTCTCAGAACAACTTGTCATTCTTCCTTTTTAAGGGTTGATTTGTAAAACGGCTTTTTTATATGGCCTTTTAGTAGGTTACTCAAGTTTGAGACTGATCAAATAAAATTACACAATAAAATTGTTGGCTAACTTAAATTTGACACAATAAAGCATTTTCTTAAAACCCAAATTTGACATTGAAGTCGTACGTGCACAACAAGATACACTAATATGTGTTACTTGAAAACCAAAAGTTCGATATACCTGCGTCGACTATATTATGCTAAATGAATTTATATAGTGATGAATCTGGAGATGGCCTTTCTCGTGCAAATTGCAGTTATGCTCGTGCAAATTGCAGTTATGCTCGGATTCTGACTTGATCTATATCTCTTGGATAATGGTCAAACTCCCATACGAGCTTTCCCTTTTGCATTCGTTATTATATGACAAAATAATATCAAAGAGTATCTCACAGTAATTGAGAATACTTCAGTTTAATGAGAGAATAAAGCTAAGAAAGGAAACCAACATAATATCTAATCTATTACACCCCCTTAGTCGGAGCGGGAGAAGAGCAGACGCCGACTAGCATTTTAAACGAGTAAATAGCTGTCGTGGAAGGCCCTTGGTAAAAATATCAAAGCATATTGATTTTCCGAGGGGATGTGCAGTACATGAATGTCACCAACATCAACGCACCAAAATGTATATCAATCTCCACATGTTTGGTGCGTTGATGTTGAACAGATCACGGACATATAGCATCGCACCGACATTATCACGAAGATACAATCATGGCACGTCGTAGAGGTAGATGAAGCTCAAGAAGTAGGTTGTGAAGCCAAGTAGTCTCTGCAACTGCATTCGCCACTCCCCGATATTCAGCTTCAGCACATGAGCGAGATACAGTTGCCTGGCGCTTAGAAGACCAGGAAACTAGGTTTTCGCCTAGAAAGATGCGAGAGCGGAAGTGGATCGACGGGAATCCGGACACCCCGCCCAATCAGCGTCAGAATAAGCAGTTAATCCAGTGAGTGTAGTAGCAGACAAGAACAAGCCATGATCAAGAGTACCCTGAAGATAACGAAGGATACGCTTAAGGGCCTGCATGTGAGGCTCCCTAGGGTCATGCATAAACAAACATACCTGCTGAACTTCATAAGAAATATCCGGTCTAGTGAAGGTGAGGTATCAAGAGCCCCATCCAGTTTCGGTATAAAGTAGGATCCTCGATCACAGACCGGATGTTGCACCGAGTTTCGAATTGGTATCAACTGGTGTGGCCACAGGATTACAATTTGTCATGGATGCACGAGCAATGATGTCCTGCGCATAAACTGACTGAGACAAGTAGAGGCCTGAAGATGAGCGGTTAACAGAGATACCCAAAAAATGGTGCAGCGGGCCAAGATCAGTCATGGCAAATTCTCGTTTCATCAATGTAATAAATTTGCCAAGAAGATGATCAAGATTTCTTTGTTAAAATGATGTCATCAACATATAAAAGTAGGTATGCCATCTCGGATCCGGATTGGTGAGACGAAGAGAGAGGGATCACATACGCTACCCCGAAAACCACAATTGGTAATAAACTTGGAAAATCGTTTGAAACCATGCACGAGGAACCCTGCTTTAGACCATAAAGCAAACGACGAAGTCGACATACATAATCAGGGTGTTCGGGATCAACAAAACCCGGAGGCTGATGCATATAAACTGTCTCAGTCAAATCCCCGTGGAGAAAGGCATTCTTGACATCTAGCTGATGTATAGGCCAAGAACGTGAAGCATAGAATGGTAAGCACAAGACGGATAGTATTTGGTTTGACAACCGGACTAAACGTTTCAAAACAATCAACTCTAACTTGTTGGGATTTACCATTTGCAACTAGGCGTGCCTTGTGACACTGCAAGGAACCGTCGGCATGAAATTTGTGGCGAAAAAGCCACATGGAACGAATAACATGTGCATCTCGTGGCCGAGGAACAAGTTCCCAAGTATTAGTTTTCAACATGGCAGTGTATTCATCTAGCACGGCTGCATTCCAGTTAGGATCCCTAAGAGCATATAGGTGGGAGCGAGGCAACGGAGAGATCTTATATTTGGACTGGACATGAAGATTGAGTTTGTGTTTGGGGAAAAAAATGCCTCGGGAGGCCCGAGTGACCTGGACGAGAGGAGGAAGGATGGGTGGAGGCGTAACGGTGGGAGGATGTGCAGTGTGGGAACTGGGAGACTGGACTAGGGGAGGTAGATGGAATGGAGACCGTAGGGTGTTCATTCAAAGAAGTAGGAGGCGGACTAGTAGATGTGGTAGCGGAAGAGGTGGAAGGAAGCTGTAGGTATACGTCCGTGGGGGGAGTATATGGAATAGGGGAACTGAGGACAGCAGACGAGGGGGATGAGGGAGGTGTTGACGGGTAGGCAAGGTCGTCAGCACAAGAGTGGTGGATAGGTGAGGGAGAGGGTTCTGAGTCTGTAGGACCGGTGGGAGTAGAGGTTGCGAATGGGAAAACAGTTTCGTCAAAGGTTACATGACGAGAGATGATGATTTTATGTGTGGTAAGATCGAGACAACGATAGCCACGATGATTGATAGGGAAACCAAGAAAGACACATTTAGTAGAACGAGAAGCAAGTTTGTGAGGTGCAGTGGAGGAAAGGTTAGGATAGCAAAGACATCCAAATATACGAAGATGATCATATGTAGGTTGGCGACCATAGAGAGCAAAAACAGGAGAACGAAAATGGAGAATTTTGGTGGGAAGAATATTATGAAGATAGACGGCCATGTTAAGAGAGTCGCCCAATATTTGGAGGGAATTGAGGCGTGAGACATAAGAGTACGAGTAATGTCGTTGACTCGACGAATCATACGCTCAGCCTTGCCATTCTGGGAGGAGGTTTGAGGAAAAGAGAAACGGAAAACAAAGCCATTTGTATGAGCAAAATTATGAAAAGAAGAGTTATCAAATTCACGACCTAAGTCATATTGAAAGCTTTTGATGTCACGCTCAAATTGAGTTTTAACGAAAGAGTGAAATTCTAAGAATTTGGTGTAAACTTGAGATTTGAATTTTAAAGGATAAACCCATAGATAGTTAGTGAAATCATCCAATAAAATGAGGTAATATCGAAAACTGTTTTCAACATGTGATGGACAGGTCCATAAGTCACTATGAATAATATCAAGGGGTGCAAAAAAGTATTGGAATTGGACTCAAAAATGGTAATCTAACATGTTTACTAACTTGACAAGAATGACACGATTGAGAACATGAATTTTTATTACACGAAATAAAACTTTTGGTGCGTAAGACATCTAATATAGCTTTGCAGAGGATGACCAAGTCGGTTATGCCAAACATCCGCGAACAAACAAAGAAGAGAAATAGGTTGGGGCAGGAGCGGAGTAGGAGGAGATACGACGGACTTGGTGATAGGATAGAGCTCTCCAGAACTATCACATCGTAGAATAGTCTTCTTCGAAATCAGATCCTTCACAGAGAAACCAGATGGGTCAAACTCAACAGACACATGATTATCAGTAGTAAACTTGCGGACAGACACTAAGTTTTTGATAATGTCAGGGACAACAAGGGTATCTTTTAGCTGAAGAAGACGAGAAGGAAGATGTATGAACTTGGTACCACTAGCCGTAACTGGAATGCTATTGCCATTGCCAACTAGAATAGAACGAACATTGCTAGAGTTGAAAACGTTATGTAGCGTTCCTGGGTGTGCAGTGAGATGTGAAGTAGCACCGGTATCCATGTAGAAATCATCATCAGGAGGTTGAAGGCTCATGGAGCTATATGCCTCTGCAATATAATCTGGTTGGAGAACTTCAGTGGTTGGAGTGAAGTAAGCCTGGGCACGACCTAATCCAGGTGACCGTGCGCGTTGGGAGCGCTGTTGGTGTTGCTGTGGACGACGTGGTTGCCAGGAAGGGGCTGTGGGGGTATGGGCATGGAGGAACTGTCATCCAGATGGGGAGACCGGTGAGGCTGGTAGTTGGGTTGACGGAATAGCACGGAGTTGGTTGGGCCGTGTGATGCATGCTTTGGGAGTTGGCGGGAGAGAGGTGGTTGGGCCATTTGGACTTTGGGTCCATTCAACATTTCCCGTTGGAGGGTGGTCGTGGACCACGTTTGTTGTTGTTGGGCCGATGTTGTCGCCGATTGTTGCGATGCGCGGGCGATGCGAGCCGGTTCGTCGGTGTAGGAGTTAGGGTTTGTTGAGAACGCCGTATTTCTTCCGTTCTAAGTTGGGATCTAGCAAAATCAAAACTAGGCATAGACTGTTGAATGAAAGAGGCAATAGTGTTGTACTCCTCCGGAAGGCCATTAACAAGTTGAATAACCAAACGCTTGTCATTCATCGGGAAATCGAGATCACTTAATCGGTCGGAGAACGATTTAAGTTTATCACGGTAATCATCAACACCATTACAATCAGTAGAATTTGAGGTTAACGAACTTACTTTCAAGGGTTCTTCTTGCTACGCTGCCTTTGTTATCTTGAAATAGCTTCTTAAGGTGATCCCGCATTTCTTTTGCGGTTTTGCCCGATTTGAGAACGGTGAGCATCAAATCTTTGGCCATAGTAAAGAACATCCACTAGCGACAGAGTGCATCTAGGCACATTTTACGGTAGCATCATCAAGATCCGTTGAGTTCTTTGAGTAGTCAATGAGAAAGGCTAGGTTATGAGCTTGGAGATGGAGTTCGAAAAGGAAAACCCATGAAGAATATTCATCCTGTTTGATGTTTGTGATAGCAAAGGCTGGATGTAACGATTTCTTTTCACCGGCCATTTGATTTTGTGTAGGAGAAGAAGAGGGATTGATGGATCGTTTTAGGCTGATACCATCTTGGATAATGGTCAAACTCCCATACGATCTTTCCCTTTTGCATTCGTTATTATATGACAAAATAATATCAAAGAGTATCTCACAGTAATTGAGAATACTTCAGTTTAACGAGAGAATAAAGCTAAGAAAGGAAACCAACATAATATCTAATCTATTAATATCTTTTCTAGTTGACTTCTTTCGGGTTCTAATTTCTTGTCATGGGGTTCTAAGTGAATCCAAAAGTAAATACTAAGGTTTGTAGATTGTATCATTTCCCATTGCACGAAGTGTCTATTTAAAGATATCCATATCAAACCTAGTTACTCTCAATAATTTAGTCTCCTCCAGCAACTCCATTTTTTTTCTTCCAGAAACCGCAATAAACTAATTACAAATGAAGATTTAGGATCACAAAGTATAAAAGGAGTTTATTTCCCAAAAAAAAAAAAAGAAGAGCCATATGAAAATAATTGACAAAAAGAAATTGGCTTTAATAACCATTTAGGATTTTAGACTTTCATCATTTTCATAGCTCTATAAGATTAGGTTGTTAAGACTCATATTCAATAGCAACAACTGAATGATAGGCATGAAACCGATGAAAAGGTGCATTTAGATGATTATCAAGTAACAACTATTGTGAGTACGTAGCTCTAAATATTGAATCTTCTATAAAAATGTGTACGTTCTTTGTGAGTTTCTGTAGGGCTCAACCTATATCGGTGACACTATGCCCTGGATACATGAGGACAAATCCATATGACATTGTGGTTGTAGGGTGGATAATCATAATAAATGGGCACAAAATAAATTCACAAATGTGTGTGAACTTAGTGTCAGAAATTAATGCATAAAATACTAATAATCTCAAGAAAATAATAATATAAGTGAGAATCATGGAACCGATCCCAAAGACAATGATGGTTGATGACCAAGAAATAAACTTCAAACATGATCAATTGCAAAACCCCAAATACAATGATGGTTGATGACCAAGAAATAAACTTCTAACATGATCGATTACAAAAGCCCAAATAGAATGATGATTGATGACCAAGAAATAAACTTGGGAAAATTAGGCGCAGGCCCAAAAAAAATAATATTCTCATTGTCGGGCCCACAATTAATTTTAGGTATGTGACACCCATAATTATTTATTTAGTGACACCCATAATTATATGAAATTAGTAAAAATGTCTGCATGACGGATTATGCATCCGCATGACGGGTTATGCATCAGGGGTATAATTGGAAATGCAACTTGGATATAACATATCTAAATATCCGTGCCTTGGAATTTTACAAATTTTATATCGTTGGAAATTTTTTAAGAGAGCTACATAACGCAGTACAAACAATAATATCAAATTTTTGTTTTTCACGAAAAAATCGGAGGTGATCATCATTTTAGGCAAAATTTGAAAAATCGACTACATAACCATTATGCGACCACCAAAAAAGATGCATACCAGATTCTGCAGACGCATAACAAATTATGCAACCATTTTCTCGACTGCATAACAAAGTTATGCATCTATAACAAGTTATGTAACCATTGTTTTGGTTGATTTTAGTGCGTACATAAAAAATGAATGCATAATGCAGTATGCATCCATATTTACGGATGCATATCAAGTTATGCATCTATTTTCTCGATGCATAATGCATTATGCAGTCATATTTTCGGATGCATAACAGGCTATGCATCCATTTTCACGACTGCATAACATGTTATGTAGATATTATTGTAGGTGCATGACAAGTTTTGCAGCATTTTTTTGTTGAGTTCAATACTAACAAAAATGTAGCTGCATAACGTGTTATGCAACTATTCTCTGGATTGGATAACAAGTTATGCAACTATTATTGTAGGTGCACGACAAGTTATGCAGCCCTTTTTTTTGTTGGTTTCAATACTAACAAAAATGTTGCTGCATAACGTGTTATGCAACCATTTTCGGGACGGCATAACTAGTTATGCAACAAAGTTTGTAGATGCATAACAAATTATGCAATCGTTTTCATAGCTACATAACAGATTATTCAACCATTATGACCAAACGCCAACACCAATATGGCCAATAAATCCGTAGCCTCCGAACCAACAACACCAATTCCTCAAACTCAGTTGATTCTCTTTCTCATGCAAATGTTCACGAGCTATTGCAATACAAGATTTCAAATGTTGCCTTTCAGAAGATTCAGTAACAAGACGCTTGGCTTGTTCAAAAAGTTATTTACCAGCAAACCAGAACCTAGGTGTTGTATATCTAGTCTGTAAAAGTGTAGCAAAATGACAAACCACAGTATATATCTGCAAATTCAAGTAATGGAACATCAATTTACTTTTCAAATCAAAATTCCAACTCAAGTTTACGCCGAAATCAGTGCAGTTCCTATTACAACTTACAATTTTCACAATTCTCATAAAGTTTCATAAAAAATATCTTACTATTAAATCCCACTGCTACCTATATCTAAGGGTACATTATTTATATGTCCCTACTTTTGACACCCAATAAATATGTCCTTATACAATAATAAATATGTCCCTACTTTTTTATAACATTATCCATTTAATATTAGATTACCTTAATACCCTCACCCATATAATATTTATCTTTATTTCAAAATACAACAAATTTCTTCCTCTACCACTTCACCACCACCACTAGCACCACCACCACCAACATTCAACCACCATTCCACCACCACCGTTCAACAACCACCACCTACCAACCGCCACCACCACTAATATTCCACCACCACTCCTTCACCACCACCATTACACCACCAACAGTCCTCCTCCACCACTAGTCCGTCATCGCCGCCGCCACCACCACCGCCACCGCTACCGCGCGCCACTGCTTGCCGTCGTTGGTTTAGATATTTTTGGATCAACAACAGTAGTTGATCCAAATAAAAATAAAACCAACAGTATTTGATCAAAAAAAAGAATCAACAGTAGAAGTTAATCCAATTTAGTGGATAAACTTCCATTGTTGATCCACTAAAATTGGATCAACAATGAAAGTTGATCCATGTAAAATGGAGTGAACTTGGCGTGAGTCGAACACGCATCATCTGACATGGAGTCAGTCATGCTACCATTGCACCACAAGTTCAACATTGGAACAAATTTACGTGATTTAAACTACAAAGCATGAGTTCAAAGGATCAACAACAGTAGTTGATCCCATATAGATGGATCAACAACCATAGTTGATCCAAAATACATGGATCAACAACCATAGTTGATCCAATATCACCGCCCGCTTCAACCAGGATAACCACCATATTTCATTACCCACAGCTTCATAAACACCAATGACTCCAAGAGCGACTTCAAAACCAATCTCGACAACTACAACAACCGAACCACCATTCTACTACTATTTTCATGACTAATTTCTCATTCGTACCTCTCCACCACTACCGCCACCAACAAATCACACATCTCCAACACCACCACCACCACTAAAACAACTAGAACCAAAATCAAACACCAACTTCATCATTACAACCAAAACCACCATAGTGATCCAATAAAAAATTGGATCAACAACAGTAGTTGATTCCATATAGATGGATCAACAACCATAGTTGATCCAAAATATATGGATCAACAACCATAGTTGATCCAAATTATATGGATCAACAACCATAGTTGATCCAATATCACTGCACGCTTCCAACCAGAGATAACCACCATATTTCATTCAAAGAACAGGCTTCAATCTCCGTAACAACAACTCATACCAACACTACCACCAACTCATACAATAAAAGCCACCACTATCACTGCGGTGCAAACAAACATCCACAAGACTACCATTTTGAATAACACCTTCCACCACCACCACCACCACCACCACAACAACAACAACAATAACAATACCAAAATATTTCTATCACCACCACCACCACCACCACCACAATAGTACAACAAACTCCATTTGCTTGGTTTAGAATGAATCACAATCAAGAGCTCAATTTAAAATCAAACTTATCTTCATAAACACCAACAGCTTCAAGATCAGCTTTCATCCATTTCTTGCACAACAGTAGATCCATCTCCCTTCTTAATCACTCGAAATCAATCACCGCAGCTTAAGAACAGCTCATATCATCTAACTTCAATTTCAGCGCAATATTGTTTTTGAATATTCCAATTAGCAAAACCCAACCTTCGATTTCATCTACAAATCATGAAAATCATCATTCACCATAACCTACACGATTCAAACAGCACCAGGTCCCATAATCTCTGAGATCGACATCAACATTTCTGTTTCTCGATCTGTTCTCTCTTCCTGTAGCTTAATCTTCACAGAAATCCCATCTCATCTTTGTTGCTTTGTCTCTCAACATCTTCTCGATCTCTAATTCAATCACAGAACTCTCTATCTCTCAAATCTTAAATCGAGATCAAACTCACCGGATCTGAATCTTTAACTCGTAATCCACTCGAAACTATCAAATAAAGATCCAAAATCAAATTAATCTTTGTATCTGGTTTGAAATCATTTTGAAATCGAAAGCATAATCGTAAGTGATAGATTTCTAGAGACCAAAGTATCATCGTCTAGCGAGAAGATCGTCGGTGGTTGCTCGTGTTGGGTTGTGGTGGTGGCGTCGATGGAGATCGTGGTGGTGGTGAGAGGCGATGGAGATGATGGTGGTGAGAGCCCTGATTTTTTTTTCTTCGGTGTTAATAATTAAGAATTGAAGAAGAAAGAAATAAGAGAGGGAGGTTAAATAAGGAATTATAATAATTGTGTTTTTAAAAGTATTTTCAATTATGCCATCAGGGACATTTGTAAAGTCTGTTAGGGATATTTGTGAAGACCCATCAAAAGGAGGGACAATAATTCAATTACCACTATATCTAACCCCAATGTTACTTCAGCCCCTCTATGTAACCACCATTCTCATAACCACTATCACCTCTATCTAATAAATGTTCTGCACCGTTGCAACATCATCTCCCATCTAACTAGTATTTCCACCAGCACCACCATCACCACAGGATAAACTCAATCTAACTACTTTTACCATCACCAATTTCCTAACTATAAAATTTCATCCCTAATCCCTCAAATTCTTATAAAATTGCACAAAATTGTGTCTAAATATAACAAACTACAGCTCAATTATAAAACTGCATACAATTTGTCCCTAATATCATCACAATTTTTCCCTAATTTGAATTTTTGTATTCACTAGAATCAAAATCCAAAATCAAATTGGCCCAAAAAAACGTTCAATAACCAAAAGAAAGTACCAATTTACATACAGATTTTTCGAAGAGATGGAGAAGCGAGAGGGTAATTTTCGATCATCAAAGATTTGATCTTTGGAAACTTGACTTCTTCAAACATTTGTTTCTTCCCAATTTGTTTATGTAAATCCTGTAGTTTCAACGTCAATTGATCCTCTGAATAAGATGAAGAAGACACCATTATCTTAATGATTCAATTTCTGGTAGATTTTGATTTTGATTCTGAGTTTTGATCTTCTCTTTAGAGGGCTTCTTTGTTGGGGAATTTAAAAAAGAATTTCTTGCTCAAGGAGGAAAATGATAAATAAGTCGAATCTCCCACAACAACAATTACTAAAACCCATTTCGAATCAAACCCTAGAAACATCGCCCTTCAATTCCATCTCGTCCATTATCTTCCCTAATTTTAGATCTTTAAATCGAGCTAAGCTTCACGATCTCTGTCTAACCCATCAAAAAAAACACCAGTATACACAACATGTTCCCTTCTTCTTATCGAAATTTATCTTCATCCATTCACCTTGTATTTACAATCCCATCGTGATCACGGAGAAATTGGGAATAAAGCTGAGAGTAAAGAGGGATGAACTAATAATGGGTGGAGTTAGGCATATTCCTATGCACATGCCAAAAAAATGGTGTTTGCCATGCTAGGTGGCATGGCAAACCATCTGTGCCACTATGGGAAAACCAATAAGCGACTGACTTTCTATCTAGCGATATTCACAATATCGCTGGCGTTAAAGACTTTAACGCTACCGATATTGTTAAAATCGCTCGCTTTAAATAATAACGCTGGCGATACGATGGTTATCGCCCAGTAGTTATTCTTCAACGGCTATTTCCCCCCTATGGTTCCTATATATACGCCCTTTTACCTCTCCAGATAACTCACCCCTGCTTCTACAGATATTTCACCTATATTCTCAATTTTAAGTTTCATTAATCATCTCAATGTCGAGATCCAATGAAGAAAGGGATATTATTATGAACCGGTTCAGGTTATAGCAAGAAAGGTATCGCATGAGGTTGCAAGAAATTGACGAAGAGGAAGCTGAAGATAATAAACTAATCGAAATTTCGATGCTTGTACATACGGGTCAAATACCAAGAGTTCCAGAGCCCAAATAAGTATTATCAAGAAGATATACGTATCGAGGGAGGGAATTTTACCACCAAAAGCTGATGCACGATTATTTTCTTCCCAATTGTGTGTACTCTGATCGAGATTTTCAAGGTCGATTCCGCATGCCTCGTCATCTGGTGAAAAAGATTATTGGAGAGATTTGTCGAGTAGAACCTCAATTCAATTATCAGTTTGATGCACTGAATATTAGAGGTCATAGTCCTGAACAAAAAGTTACTTCAGCTTTAAGGATTCTAGGTTATAGCACTCCAGCGGATGTGAACGATGAGTACATTCGTATGGGTAAAACAACTTCTTAGACTTACCTTTCATTGTTCTGTGAAGTAATGATTAATCATTTTGGTCCAACATATTTACGAAAACCAACCGACGAAGATGTTAGACAAATATTAAGGGAGAATGAGGAAAGGGGATTCTCAGGAATGCTAGGTAGTCTTGATTGTATGCATTGGGTATGGCATGGATGCCTTATTTATTGGGCTGGTCAATATAAAGGTCATTATCCAAGACCAACAATTATCCTTGAAGCTGCTGTTTCTTATGATGTTGGATATGGCACGCTTTTTTTGGTCTTCTGGGTTCACAAAATGATATTAATGTTTTGCACAAGTCACCTCTGTTTGAAGATTTGAAGTATGGAATTTCTCCATCTGTCCGTTTCATGATCAACGGCCATCAGTACACTCATGGTTATTATCTTGCGGATGGTATCTACCCAAAATGGTCCACCTTGGTTCAATGCTACCGTCAGCCTCCTGCTGGTCCATTGGGCCTTTCATACCGATATTTTAACGACGCCCTAATGGCACTGAGGAGGGATGTGGAACACGCTTTTGGAATTTTGATGAGGAAGTTCGCTATCATTTGTGGCCCATATCGTGGGTTGAGTCCTCATGAAATGCAAAAGACTATGCTCACTTGCATAATTCTTCATAACATGGTAATTCAGGAAACCCGGCGTGATTTGGATTGGATTATTTATGATGATGAAGATTTGAGGCCGGAGATTTGACCTGAAAGAGGCCTCCCTGCAAGGAATTATGGTAAAATGACTAACTACATTCAGAACCGTAATTTGTATGACCAGTTAAGAGATGATCTAAGATTGAATCTTTGGGTAGAGCATGGAAGATGTTTTTATGTATTTTTCTTATTGTTTTTGCTTCAGTTTAAGTTATGTTATTTATTTTTAAGGTTTTAGCTTAAGTCTAAGTTATGTTATGTATTTTTATTAATGTTTTATGTACTGTTATTTTTCTAATTAATAAACTTCAACATTTCATTTCAAACTAATATTAATTGGAATGCATAACAACATATCAAATTAAAACTTAAACTAAAACATGAAAACTTAAACTGCTACATTAAACTAGTACTAAACTAGTACATTAATCATTTAGAGGAATTATTTCATCAAACTCATCATCAGTTCCATCATCATCATCATCACGGTTGTTAGTAAATCCAGCTTGCTTTTCAATCCGTGCTTGAATCCTGTCAAATTCGATTTGCCATACATGTTTTTGTTGGGCGTTCATTATTGAGGTGTTAGCTTGAAGAATGTTATGCTTGTCATAGTCAAACCCAAATTTTTCTTGAGAAAGACGACTTTTCTTACTCTCCCGGTTTTGAAATTTCCTTTCAATGGATCTTTGCTTCTCGACGGTCTTTTGATGTTCCATAAACTCCGCCATGTTAAATCCTCCAGAACTCCCTCCTTCTTGAGCTAATTTTCTAGCCAGTTTTGCCTGGTTCCTCCCTGGAAGTTTTCCCTTATTATTACCATCAACATAATTATTGAAAATTACGTTGGAATTTGAGCTTGTAGGGGTATCTGGTGAAGAATTTGATGGACCTAGTGAAAATGGTGAAGAATTTGGTGTTGAGGGAGAAGAATTATATGGTGACTTTTCAGGTACTATTTGATTATTTGCTATGTAATCTGGATTATATTTGTCAAACCCTTCAAAATATGATAACAACTTTCGAAAGCGAACTGTTTACCATGTTTTCGTTGCCAATCTGTACGAACCTCTCTTTCAAAATCAACATCAGTCTGACCACTGTCCTTGCCTTTTCTCTTGGCTTGCATTATCAATGCAACATAAGAGGCTACTTCCCGGTTGATTACAATGAAGTGTTCTGACAATCCTTTTACATCACGACCATTGATGTTCATGGTTTGTTTTTCATATTTTTGAAATATATAATCCCACATGGTGTTACCATGTTGTTGTGCACCACCGATACAATCTTGGGTAAAAAAAACATAATTACGACAAATACATTCATCTTCTATCATGTTGTATTTTGCACCACGGACTCGGTTCTTCTTACCTTTGCCTTGAGTTTGTGCTTGTGAAACCATTTTACAAGAAAATATATTCTCGTAGAGGAGGTGTGATAGTTTTAGATTTGAAAAAGATTGAGAGATTAAGAAATTCTAGAGATATTTAGAATTTCTGGTGTGAGTTGATATGAGTTTGAAATTAGGTATTTATAGAGGGGGGGAATTGTATCCGTTGGATACGGGACTGATAAGCGTTGATCTTACTATCGAGCGTTAGCTTGACTAATGCTGGAGATTTCAAGACCATCGAGCGATGTGTTGACCATCGAGCGACCGAGACTCTATCGCTCGCTGAAAACTCTGTCGTGTATGCCTATATGCCAGGAAAAACATATTGGCATATGAGTTTGGCAGTTTGGCATACCCATAGTGGGTGCATATATGCCAAATATCATGTTTTGGCATGTTCAT
Organism: Papaver armeniacum; assembly: GCA_023531295.1. Lineage (NCBI taxonomy): Eukaryota > Viridiplantae > Streptophyta > Magnoliopsida > Ranunculales > Papaveraceae > Papaver > Papaver armeniacum. Next base: position 249,320 of record JAJJWW010006012.1, read on the forward strand.
AGGAATATGCCTTAGTAGAGCCGCACAATTTCAGAAAAATGGATTTGGGACTAATTTTTTCCCCAAAAATGGGTGCGCGCCTGTACTTTTGTGACGGTGGGTTTCTCAGTGGAAAAAAATTGAAAAATGGGTCTCGTAGTAGTTTTCACAATAAACTTCAAACATGATCAATTACAAAAGCCCAAATAGATTTGTATGGATTTCTCCTGTTTTGAACTAGAGACCAACTACAACGCGAAAACACTAATGTTTTAGCATCCATAGTAACATTTATTTCAAGGAATTTGTCATTTCCACCTCGGCGGTACATCACATAACCAAAGGAAATTTCTTTATATCAAAATATGAAATAAAATCCTTATTATATTAAGTTATGGTTAGAGCGAAGATCGTAAAATCACGCTCATCATTTGAAACTATATATTCTCAAATTGTTATTTCAGGCATGTTAGTTAGTTGAGTACTTGGTTGCTTCAATTTTCTCCGACATCTCAAAAGTTTTGTTACCGCGGAGTTGAAATTTAAATAGTGATTTTGGATCATAACACACAGTAACAATATAGGAAAGTGATCTATAAGAGGTGAACTAAATGAACATAGCAAAAGTTTTCTCCATCGACCAATTTATGGTTGTTCTTTTTTGTAGGATTTCCGAAAACAAATGGATTAGGAATAGTATTTATACTTGTCGGGAACTCCAATGGTGGATATTGTGAGCTTGTACAACCGAAGGATAGTAGGCATGGAATTGATGAAACAATACATTTTAATGATTACCAAGAAAGATACAAGTACGAGCTCTACAAGTATTGTGAAGACTTAGGATTCATTCTAATATAATTCATGTATATCAAAAAGAAAAAAGTGTGAAGGCTTGTGATGAACTAAAATCTTTCTTCAACTTTTTTATGACGAAAAACTATAACTCAAATCCTATAATGACCAATTCTAGTTCTAGTTCTAATTCATTTTCCTGTGAGCTCAATTTATTAATAGGATGTTTGGATATCATTTAAAAAGTTGTTTTTCGACTCTGAAAGTAAAAGAATATTCGGAGTTAGTTTGGTACATAATTCGGTGGCAAAAAAGTTAATCTTTTTTGCGAAGAAAAGTGTTTTTCTTTGACTTTTGACATGATTTTTGTTTCTTAATAAGCAAAATTGCTACATACAGTATCCAAACATGTTATCAATGAAAGTCATACTCAAAACTCATGTAAAGTACATTAGCACCATACAGTCCAAACCCATTATTTATTATAAACATGCATTTAGGGATACCCCCAAAAATTGAGGGATGCACATGATTAACTGGGGCTGAGTTTTGGCACGGGGGTGGTGAAATTACCTCGAACGATTAACCTCTCACTAAAATGGCTCCGGTGAGAAGGTAAGTGATTCTTAGTTATTTATTTTATTGTTCTGATTGATTCATTTAGGTTTAAAATCATAACTTAGATTTTGATTTCGGTTACAGGGTAACAGTCAGCATTGTTCATATGATGGATGCAATGCCAACTGTTACCGTTGGTATCGGTGTTTTGGTCGAACGAAACGTCGAATCAACTGTAAGCCTTAGGTACGTGTTAGGAGTTACCCATGCACACTATGCCGACAGAGGTACCAACTCTTTGGTGTGAAATTGCTTTGTGTTGGCATTGTCGATTAAAATTTTAAGAATGCCGGATGTCACATTACATCGATCGACACTGATGAGAAATTTCAATGCAATCCGACTATTGGAAAATTTCTCTGGATTGAAAATTACTATTGTCGGTATTATCGATACAAAATATGCATTGCCGACAGTTCTTCTTAGAATGTTGTTTGTTTATTTTTATCTTGAGCTTTAGGTTGTAAAATGCATTGTTTGTTGATGGATAGTTTGCTGCTTATGTCTTATGATTTACGCATAAGAACAAAGCTAATAGATTATCAAAAAAAAAAAAAAATTTCATCTTTGTAAGGAAAGGATCCTCTTGTATGTCCTAAGTTCATTCCTCCTCGTAATGGTCTCCCTAAAGATTGGAGACAACAAATAGAAGTACTAACAATGTGGATGTCCCAAGTCTTAAAAGTTGTCTAGATTTAGCAATCGTAGAAGTTTTATTTATGTATGATGGTTTCCTGTTTTAGTATGGATTCTTAATTGAGGATGTTTTTCCTAATTAGGTTAGACATTCCTAGTTGAGGATGGGTTCCCAAGTCAGATTAGGAAACTGATTACTTGGAGAACAAGAGGTGTCTACTATAAATAGAGGTCCTTAGGAGTATTATTTACACATGAGAGAAGATTTCTTCTTAAGAGTGGGAAAACTAAAGCTAGGTGTTGATGGTGGTTTTTACCTTAGGGTTAAAATAGTAAAACTATGCACCTGGCATGCCAGCCATGCCAGCCGCACCTCCGTGCCCAGCAGCACAACCGCGCCAAGGCATTCCATTCATGCCAGCCGCACCTCCGTGCCCAGCAGCACCACCGCGCCAAGCCATGCCAGTCGGCGCAGTCGCACCTCCGTGCCCAGCAGCACCACCACGCCAAGGCATGCCATGCCCAGGGCATGCTAACCTAGTCGCGCCACCTTACTGGCCTTCCCTATGCGGCTAATAAAACGAAGGCGTGCGACAATCAATGGTCCCCCTTCAATCCCAAGATCAAATCCTAGCCATCCAAGGTTACCAGACAACGCATGGTAACCATTGGCCCGAAATCCTAAGTTTGGCCACGCCCAAACCGCGCCACGGCATGCCAACCTAGCCGCGCCACCATGATGGCCTTCCTTGCAGCTACTAAAACGAAGGCGTGCGACAATCAACGGTCCCCCTTTAATCCCAGGATCAAATCCTAGCCATCCAAGGTTACCAGACAACGCATGGTAACTTTTGGCCCGAAATCCTAAGTTTGGCCACGCCCAAACCGCGCCAAGGCATGCTATGCCCACGTCATGCCAACCTAGCCGCGCCACCATGCTGGCCTTCCCTATGCGGCTACTAAAACGAAGGCGTGCGACAATCAATGGTCCCCCTTCAATCCCAGGATCAAATCCTAGCCATCCAAGGTTACCAGAAAACACATGGTAACCTTTGGCCCGAAATCCTAAGTTTGGCCACGCCCAAACCGCGCCAAGGCATGCCAACCTAGCCGCGCCACCATGCTAGCCTTCCCTATGCGGCTACTAAAATGAAGGCGTGCGACAATCAACGGTCCCCTTCAATCCCAGGATCAAATCCTAGCCATCCAAGGTTACCAGACAACGCATGGTAACCTTTGGCCCGAAATCCTAAGTTTGGCCACGCCCAAACCGCGCCAAGGCATGCCATGCCCACGACATGCCAACCTAGCCGCGCCACCATGCTGGCCTTCCCTATGCGGCTACTAAAACGAAGGCGTGCGATAATTAACGGTTCCCCTTCAATCCCGGGATCAAATCCTAGCCATCCAAGGTTGCAGACAGCGCATGGTAACCTTTGGGCCGAAAAACCTAGTTTGGCCACGCCAAACCGCTAAGGCATGCCATGCCAACCTTGTAGCGCCACCACACTGGCCTTCCCTATGTGGCCACTAAAACGAAGGCGTACAACAATCAACGACCACCCTTCCACCTTAGATGCAAATCTTAGCCGTCCAAGATCGCCAGCCAACGCATGGTAACGTTTGTCCCAATGCCAAAACCCTAATTTTGGCCGCGCCTAAACTATGCCTCCTCGGGCCCGCAACATCCCTCCTGAATTTTTCCTGAGTTTTACTGTCGGGCTGTTTTCATCTCCAGAACAAGTTCAAAACCTAAATATCCCCGAGTAAGGAGATATGAAATTATTTTTCGGTCAATTTGAGGGGCGGACCGTCAAAATCCGAGTCCGTACGAGAATTCTACAACGATTCTAGTAAAGGGCGCTGATTAGGGTTTCTAAAACGAAGGCGTGCGACCATCAACGGTCGCCCTTCAATCTCGGGAGCAAATCCTAGCCGTCCAAGGTTACCAGACAACACATAATAACCTTTGACCCAAAATCCTAGTTTGGCCACGCCAAACCGCACCAAGGCATGCCATGCCAATGGCATGCCAACCTAGCCGCGCCACCATGCTAGCCGCGCCACCAGCGGCTACTAAGACGAAGGCGTGCGACAATCAACGGTCGCCCTTCAATTTCAGGAGCAAATCCTAGCCGTCCAAGGTTACCAGACAACGCATGGTAACCTTTGACCCAAAGTCTAGTTTGGCCACGCCAAACCACGCCAAGGCATGCCATGCCAATGGCCTGCCAACTTTGGCGTGCCATCATGCTGGCCTTCCCTACACACGCTATCAAAAACTAAGCTTGCAAGCGATCAACGGCTACCTTTCCACTTAAGATACAAAATCTCGACTGGTCGAAGGTTTCCAAGCTAGCAAGTCTCCCAAGCTCGACTTGCCAGGCAACAACCATGTTACATGTTTTCACGAAAATTTTCGAGACATCAATCCACAAACTGGGGGATCTTTTTGGGTTTTGGTTTGGCGATTTACAACGTGCGTAGTACACTACGCCCGTAATAAGAAAGTGTAATAAGGATGAAGCGGTTAAGTAAATAGGGAAGTAATGGCGAAATGTTTTTCTTTTATGGAACATCAATTCCATGCGTTAACGGTTACCACCTCCTCCCATTTACTCACCCATTATTCCATTCCTTAATGAGACCAGAGTACCTTTCACTCCGACTTGTATAAATAGGTCTTACTAATTTCCACAAAAAAGGAACAAGTTCGGTCAAGGATCAGACAACACTCAGAAAAACGTTTGGCTAAGCTCTCTCATCATTAGCTTCCCATTTTCTCGATACAAGTCGTGAAACCACTACTTTTTCGAGAATCAACCCGGTATCAACACTTTCTTCTATTCCCTCCCCAAAACCAACCCATTCTCCTCCTCTTTGTGACCGAAGCAAGTTTGGAACGGCCATTTCTTGGTTTTGGGGAGGGATTTGTACAGATTGATCTCTCGAATCTAAAGTACTCCCGTGCAGTACATTGTTTAGGGTCTAAATTCGTTTCTCACCCACACACCCGAAATTACCAAAATCAGCAGAAACTATTTTCACCCTCAAACAATTGGCGACCAAAGTGGGAGATTGATCTTTCGGTTACAATGTCAATTTTCGACCAACGATTTCATGCTTCGACCCCGGACATCAAGGCGGTAGAAGCGAGATGATCCGCTCGAGGATCGGCGACTCGGTTGCGGACAACCCGATTATCGGTCTTGACACGGCAAGGGATGACTGGGGACTGCCTAGAGTTTAAAAAAGCGAACGACCCAACCGGTCTTGACGGAAATGGGCGACTTGGGACTTCCCGAGAGGTTAAAAGCAAAAACGATCCGCTCAGGGATCGGCGACTCGATCATCAAGTGACCCAGGGACGACTGGGGACTTTCCACAATCGCGGTGTTTCCCACGAAAGTCGGACTTGCACCGACTCATTTTCGTTAGCAGATCCAAAAACCGAGTAAGTATTTCCTAAAAAATACATGGTTTACTATTTCAAGTTTTCACGGGAATGATAAAACTGATAGCCATGTTATGCTTCATCCCATGTCATCTACCGACACCCAACATTCATGTTTCCATATCTTCCCTAGGATTTTTGTGTTACTTACAATCATAACCAAAAACGGCATCATCCTAAAACAGTTCATCCAGAATAATAATCCAAAACCCTCATTGGTAACACTTGTCTATCAACCCAAAAATCCAGAAAATCAAAACCATAAGCCATGCGTTCCATTTGCCTTTCGAAAAAAAAAAAAGAAAAAAAAAAGAAACAGAAGAATTTCAGAAGACAGAAGTGCATTCAAATGAAGCCATTCAACGGTGTTTTGCTCTTCTCGAAGAAGGCGTCCTTCGTCATTTGGAGGACCGCTTGTTTCAGCTCCAACTCTTTGGACAGCCTTTCGACCTCTGCTTCTTGTTGTTTGACCACGTCCGGGGAATTGGTCACCTCGGCCCACAACTTTTGGATCTTAGATAAACCATAACGCCCAGTTCTTCGTGGAATCAGCCACCTACGCGTACATACCTACTTTGCATAATAACGATTACCATTCACTATTCATGAGGTAGCCAACACTACTACGGTGATTTTCGAAGAGAAGAACAAGTACTTATACAAGTTTATGAATGACATACCTATGGCTAGGGTATACACCAACACAAGAAAACAAATTTGAAGAGAAACGCTGGAGTACGGACCTGGAATATGCTTGACCACTTTATTGCTGCCGCGCCACGCCAAGCCAGCACCGTGCCAAGCCAACAGTCCGCGCCACGCCAAGCCAACGTCGTGCCAAGCCAGCGCCCATCCCAAGCCTATCCAGCGCTAACAGCTTGCATCCTTCTAGCGCTAACAACTTGCATCTTCCCAGCGCCAGCAGCTTGCATCCTTCCAGCATCGCTCTTGAACGCTCAGTAGGAGGGAATAAACAATCCAACTTCATCACACGTAGAGATCGGGAACGACTTATCCAAAATCGAGGCAAGGAGATCAAAGAACCCCCGAGTTCACAAAGACTCTCTTCCGTCAGGAGATGCATGATTTCAGGGACTTCGCCCACAAAATTGTGCAGTCTATGGAGGAACATTTATGAGAGATTTTATGTTTTACCAAGGTGCAACGTCAAGACATATTTGCAGCCCTCAACCGCGCTGTGTCAGGAAAACATCTACTTCCAACCAAGAAGTTGTTCCCAAACCCCTACCTCTCTCGGAAAGCACGATAGATGGAACTGGGGACTCCTAACCACTGTTCGCTTGAAGGGTGTCCAGTTTTACAGCACACTGATTGACGCAGCCTCTCCGCTTCAACGTCCTCCAGCAGCGGCTCCGCTTCAACGTTCACTTCAGAAGCCACTCCGATTCAGCATTCTCTCCATAAGCTGCTCTAGGATCGAAGCCGAAGCTTCAGAGTTTGTCTTCATAAGCTTCAACGTCCTCTCCAAGATCCGAAGTCGCTTCAACGCCACACTCCTCCCTGTCAAGGATCGTGATCACATCCATCCAAGGATCGCAGTTCTGGCCACTTTTTGATCCATCTCGCCAAACCCCGTGGTCATGGAAAGTTTACCCGCTTACGCATACAGCCGATCCCTTTGCTTCCATGGATGCCCATACAATTCCAGCTGACCTACTTTGTTACCACGACAATGTAGTCTCTTCTGATTACATCTACTACCAAGAACTGTTACCACTCATTTGTTGATACCACTGTAGGTAGCTTCACCACAAAGACAATCGCTACAAAGATGAAAACATGTAAACCATACTTGGGGCCTGAGGATATACACGGAATCCCTTCACTGTCAAAGCTCAGAAGACACAGTCAAACAAAAAGCCATAGCCACAACAAGGTCATCTACTCTTCAAGGATACAGCGCAAGAATATCATCACCTCTCTGTCTAGAAGACGCGTTCAAAACTTTACGAGGCCGCGGAGGATCCCAAGCCTTCTCAGAGGAAAACAACTTCAGAAACCGAAGAAAAATACGACTGGGGACTTCTCATCGCAATCCATCCCGACGACCATCAGAGACTCATGAGATAACTCCAAAGATGCGGCTGAAATATTTTCTTGAAGAAACAGAGGGAGCCATTATAAACAACATAAATCTCTCATTCCTACCACTTCACTATCCAAAATATTTCATCATGTCATTTCTGAGCATCTCAGCGTCACATCCAGAAGAGTAAGATAATCTTATATAAAATCCCGTGGACATGGATTCAAGGCGATGCAATGAAAGTAGACTACACATGGGGACTACCAACATGGGACGGTTTCACTCCCCTCAACCTGGTTATTTCTGATTTCAACATCGTCACTGCCGAAGTTTCACGAGCCGCAGGAATTTCTCAACATGAATCCGTACGTATGCATCGAAGACTCCAAAAGCGCGCCACAAAGATACATTCACATATTCGGCCATGCCATCGGATCTAACAGAAATATAAGCGAGGATTGCCCAATGGATCCCATTCCATACGATAGTCCAAGATTCGAAGACTTGATAGCGAGCACAAAGACAAATGAGAATATCTCGGCTCATCTATTTCACCTTGTGTCTTGGAAGATTTCTACCATACAATCATTCACGACATATCATCATCGCGATCGAAAGTTCGGACGCTAAACAACCTAAAGTCAAGAATGGACCGACAACGTAACAACAATATCCAAGATTAGCGCTGACATGATCGTCGCCGAGCATGTATTTCATCCATTCATCACAAGAATGCAGTGGAGTTTTGGTAAATTTTGGAATCCACTGGAGAGACACTTTGACGAAAGCACGGATCCAGACGAACAACAAAAGAGGGTGAAACCTCTTTTCATGCGGACATAGTTTCTAGAGTTTGAACAGAATGAAGACTCCTTCTTGCTCCATGAACAAGAATAGATGACTGTCTTGTGACTATACCACTCGAGCCCGCAACTTCCCTCCCGAATTCTTCCCGAGTTTCATTTGTCGGGCCGTTTTCACCTCCTAGACAAGCTGAAAACATAAATATTCACTCGTAAGGGGATAGGAAATTCTTTTAGGTCGGATGGAGGGAGGACCGTCAAAATCCGAGTTAAATGCGAGAATTCTACAACAATTCTACTAAGGAGCGCTAATTAGGGTGTCAAAATGCCAAACCCTAATTTAGACAAAGTTGTGCCATCACCACCATTTGATAGCCGAAGTTCCAGCGTCATCACCATTTCCACCATTCCAAGCCGACCAATGCTTGACGGCTCAAGCGGTCAATCTTTGGCGGCTCCCATTCAAGCCGATCGACGCCCGCGGCTCCCATTCCAGCCATGCCAGCCGCACCTCCGTGCCCAGCAGCACCACCGTGCCAAGGCATGCCAGCCATGCCAGCCGCACCTCCGTCCCCAGCAGCACCACCGCGCCAAGGCATGCCAGCCATGCCAGCCGCACCTCCGTGCCCATCAGCACCACCGCGCCAAGGCATGCCAGCCATGCCAGCCGCACCTCCGTGCCCAGCAGCACCACCACGCCAAGGCATGTCATGCCCACGGCATTCCAACCTAGCCGCGCCACCTTACTGGCCTTCCCTATGCGGATACTAAAACGAAGGCGTGCGATAATCAACGGTCCCCCTTCAATACCAGGATAAAATCCTAGCCATCCAAGGTTACCAGACAACGCATGGTAACCTTTGGCCCGAAATCCTAAGTTTGGCCAAGCCCAAACCGCGCCAAGGCATGCCATGCCCACGTCATGCCAACCTAGCCGCGCCACCATGCTGGCCTTCCCTATGCGGATACTAAAACGAAGGCGTGCGACAATCAACGGTCCCCCTTCAATCCCAGGATAAAATCCTAGCCATCCAAGGTTACCAGACAACGCATGGTAACCTTTGGCCCGAAATCCTAAGTTTGGCCAATCCCAAACCGCGCCAAGGCATGCCATGCCCACGTCATGCCAACCTAGCCGCGCCACCATGCTGGCCTTCCCAATGCGGCTACTAAAACGAAGGCGTGCGACAATCAATGGTCCCCCTTCAATCCCCATATCAAATCCTAACCATCCAAGGTTACCAGACAACGCATGGTAACCTTTGGCCCGAAATCCTTAGTTTGGCCACTCCCAAACCGCGCAAAGGCATGCCATGCCAATGACATGCCAACCTAGCCTCGCCACCATGCTGGCCTTCCCTATGCGGCTACTAAAACGAAGGCATGCGACAATCAACGGTTCCCCTTCAATCCCATGATCAAATCCTAGCCATCCAAGGTTGCAAGACAACGCATGGTAACCTTAGGGCCGAAACCCTAGTTTGGACACGCCAAGGCATGCCATGCCAATGGCCTTCCAACTTTGCCGTGCCATCATGCTGACCTTCCCTACACAGCTATCAAAAACGGAAGCTTGCAACGATCAACGGCTACCTTTCCGCTTAAGATACAAAATCTCGACCGTCGAAGGTTGCCAAGCTAGCAAGTCTCCCAAGCTCGACTTGCCAGGCAACAACCATGTTACATGTTTTCACGAAAATGTTCGAGACATCAATCCACAAACTGGGGGATATTCTTTGGGTTTTGGTTTGGCGATTTACAGCGTGCGGCGTACACTACGCCCGTAATAAGAAAGTGTAATAAGGATGAAGCGGTTAAGTAAATAGGGAAGTCATGGCAAAATTCTTTTCTTTTATGGAACATCAATTCCATGCGTTAACGGTTACCACCTCCTCCCATTTACTCGCCCATTATTCCATTCCTTAATAAGACCAGAGTACCTTTCACTCCGACTTGTATAAATAGGTCTTACTTATTTCCACAAAAAAGGAACAAGTTCGGTCAAGGATCAGACAACACTCAGAAAAACATTTTTCTAAGCTCTCTCATCTGTTAGCTTCCCATTTTCTGATACAAGTCGTGAAACCACTACTCTTTCAGAATCAACCTGGTCTCAACACTTTCTTCGCTTCCCTCCCCAAAACCAACCCATTATCCTCCTCTTTGTGACCGAAGCAAGTCTGGAACAGCCATTTCTTGGTTTAGGCCGGATTTGTACAGATTGATCTCTCGAATCTAAAGTACTCCCGTGCAGTACATTTTTTAGGGTCTAAATTCGTTTCTCACCCACATACCCGAAATTACCAAAATCGGCAGAAACCATTTTCACCCTCAAACACAAGGTTTTCGGTCTCTTTGTGTGTTTCTTGTTTTAGGCAAAATGTGAGAGATGTGAGAGAAAATGAGGGTCTTCTTTGTAATCATCCTTGCGGTTAATTGAATAAATTGTGTTCTTGTCTGTGGTTACCCGATTTGGATTTTTTCACGTAAACGTGTGTCTTGTGTGATTGATTAAGTTTTGTATGATCTATCGTATCTCTTGGTGTATTGGTTATTCTTCGTTTACCTTAAAGATCTAAAGAGTTGTAGTGAAATTCCTAACAATTGGTATCAGATCTTGGGTTTAAGGGAAACGAGATGACAACAAACATTTCTGCTTTGGGTACACGATTTGAGGTTGGGAGATTTGATGGTTCTATTAACTTTGGTTTGTGGAAAATCCAAGTTAATGATGTTTTAATTCAATCTGTGTTAGTCAAGGTGCTGAAAAAACAACTGGAAAGTGGTATCAACCCTGAAGACTGGGAAGATGTTGATTTAACAACTGCGATTTAAATACGACTGTTATTAGCAAATAATGTTTCTGCTAATGTTTCAAAGATTACTACAGTAAACTATCTAAGGAGTAAACTTGAAGAGTTATATATGACAATACGCATTCGAATAGATTGTACTTGAAAAAGTAATTTCATACATTGAAGATGGCTGATGGTACGTCTATTGCTAATCATCTCGGCGTTTTAAATTCAATTGTTTCTGAACTGGAAGCATTAGAAGTAACTGTTAATGATGGGGATAAAGCACTTCGCCGCATCTTGTCACTTCCACCATCCTATAAACACATGGTGACATACTTAAAGCATGGAAAAGATGCTTTGAGTCTTGCTGAAGTTACTAGTGTTATTTTGTCTGAAGAAAATGAGATGAAGAGTGGTAAAAGTAGCTCGTTTGAATATGTTAGTTTATTTGTTGTAGGGAAGAATTAACACGGTAAGAGTATTTGTTGGAAGTGTCACAAATCAGGTCACATTAAGCGTGATTGTAAGTGGAAAAACAATGGGACTGGTTCGGGAAAAGGTCTTGCGGGTGAAGCTAACCATGTTGGCTATAAAAATGATTACTCTCTTTTGGTTGCTGCTGATATAAATCAAGAAAATAGTTGGACAATGGATTGCGGTACCAAAACACATATGTGTGCACACCAGTCATATTTCAATACGTATGTGGGATGTAGTGGTAAAGTGTTTTATGGCGATGGCTCGGAACTATCGTTAAAGGAGTCGGTAATATTCGCATGAGGATGTTTGATGGCAAATTTGGAACAGGTCAAGGAGTAAGACACGTGCCGGAGTTAAAGTGGAATCTAATAAGTCTTTCCCAATTAGATTCTGCGGCTTGTAAGTATTCTTGTTATGGTGGAGTAATAAAGGTTTATCAAGGGTCTACTATGATCATGATATGAAGTCGTAGCTACGGCTTGTATACACCGAGGCGATCGGGGTTAGATGAGCTAAATATGTATCCAAGTCAACTTTTGGGAATGTAAAGTCCCATGGAAATTTGGCATTGGGTGGAGTTCCTATGGCTCGTATGGTCACATGAAAATTTGACGATTTGTAGCTAGGCTAAATAGAGTTGACTGAATGACACCCAAGAAACACATGAGAGAAGTACTAGAGTCACGACAATGGTGAATTTTACTTATCTTGGCTTGAACAAGAAACCACGAAGATCACAACAGTGTACCAACAACCAAAGTTATTGTTCCAATCGTCCCACGTTCGGTTCGGTTATTTGGATATAACCAATTTATGTGATTAATTGTCTGTGATGAATTGTCGTTGTTTCTCCAGGATCGAAAAAGTTTGTTAATTTATAAAGGGTTAGTACCATTGCTTCGCATACAATTATAATTGTACCTAAAAATACTTTTGCGTTACCACTGCATTACTTCTCATATTCACGGTTTCTAACCTGAATTTTGAACAAGAATTGAAGGGTTTTAGTATTACTGCTTTGCTTAGTTCGTTAAAACAAATACGAACACAAGAAAATGAATCTGTTTAAGTACCCAAAAGGTAATGCATTAGAAATATTATCACGTCACCATGTTAACGAAGGCGCAGATAAATGTTGTCATTTGTATTTTGAAGATCAACGAGAGGAAAAGGTATGATGTAAGTGTCAACCTATGTATACCAAAAAATAACATTATAAATAGGTCTATGTATTCTCTGCTAAAAATCAAAGATTTGTTTAGAAGTTACATACATACCCTCGATATGGCGCTTACAAATAATGAGACATACTATTCGAAATGTCGGTTTAGGCATAGTCCTCCCTGCAACTAAATTATTTATATACCATCAAACGACCTTCATATGTATACCAAGAGAAACAATAAAACAAGATGAATCATTCATAAGAAGGTGTGTGTACGGACCTCTCCAGAAAATAAGCCATGGGAGCTAAGACAAGTACATAAATATAAAGGCGATATGTAATAAGAACGAGATGATCTATTCCTTCGTCGACGATTTTTTTGTGCAAAGCTGGATGCTCATTCAAACACTTCTTCATCTCGCCGATCACAACCTCGTAACTCTTAACTAGTTGCTCATACTAGTTAGTAAGTTCGCGAATGATTCGCGAATCATTCGCGAATTTTTCCGTATCACGAATTTTATCGTCTTATTCGCGTACGTTTGCAACTCCGAACCCAAAACGCGTATTATATGGCATTCCCGGATTATTCGCGAATCGTTCACGAACTTTACGTATCCCGAATAATACGTCCGCTTAATTCGCCATAAATTATTTAGCTTTTACGTTTTCAAAGGCCCCACTTTTTGGGCTTTACTGCCTCCCGAGCATACACAGCCCAATATTAGACATTGTTGTAACTTTTATGAAACAAAAATGACTGAAGAGATTTGAAGGTGAAGGTGAGAGAGATCTCAAACTCACAAACCAAGCATCTAAACCACTATACCACGTCCTCTTAGATGAATAATGTTGTATATATTATTAATATCATCATATTAAGTTTATTTTTTCTTTAAATAACTCACAGATATGTATAAAAAATAGTCTATGTCCTTATAAATATTAACTAGATTTGTGCCCATGCTACGCACCGGGCGGACCCATAACCATCCACCATCAGTTGGTCCATGTCTTCTACACATTGGGCATCTTTTTCTTTTAACCATATTTTTGATTTGGTAATGCTCGGCTTCAGCTTCTCCTCGCCTCGCCCCGTTCTGGTGTTGCACGACTTGATCCGTCCCATCACGATGCCTTTTTGATTTGGTGTTGCTCTGTCGCTTAAGATTTTTGATTGGGTAGAAAAGAATCTCAGTGAGGCGTAGAAGAGTCATCAAGATCCAAGCATTGAAACAATAAATATTCCGATTCCACGAATGAAACATAAGATATTGTTTCATATTTTATGCTCAAATATTGCTCTCAATTTGATTAGATATAGACACATAAACATTAATTTCAGCAATATGATTTTTAATAATAGAGATGATCTCTGGAAATCCTCTACTCTTGGGATGAGATTGAGTCCACTTACATCATGATACGTGGCTTGTTAGGCCCTTCCGAACTTTAAATTTTGAAACAACATGGTCATCAAATGTTAATCCAACAATACTCTGCCAAAATAAAACGTTATCACTATTATATTTATTACCGCAATTATCAAACATGTCACATGTGAAACTGATTATTCTTGACCTACGCAACTATATGGCATTATACAATTACATTTACACACCTTGTGTGCTGATTCTGAAACCGAGTTGTAGCATTGCTAATCCGCGTAATTCATTCTTGAAAAGGCCACGGTGCCTTCTATCATGCTTGTAAAAAGCACAAATGGGCTCTGTAAAAGACGGTAGAATCCCAATTTTGAAAGTTGTGATAATGACTACACCTTATAAACATGCTAATGACTATCTTTAAAGAGTCGCACCTCTAAAATTCCCTGGTTGGTACCGATAGGAAATCTTTGATGCCAAGTCCCATGTTGCTCGCAAATCCCATAGGATTGCTTATTACACCAAGCGAGAACCAAATACCTGCAATTTAAACAATTCGACCATAAATAATAGCCAAGTATATACTAAAAAACTATGGTTAATATTTGAAACTACATAGAAAACGATGCGAGTTCCGCGGGAGAATATACTTTACAAATTATCTATCGGAGGATATTTTCTTGAGTTTTCTTAAACTTCAGGAAAAACTAAAGAGTGGTTCATCAAGGGTAATATATTCCATTTATTAGTTAAACTTCGATATATGTATACAGAAAGACATACGGACAGAATCTTACTTTCCAAATACATACCAGACCCATTCCAAACCCAAGACCCATTCCTAGACAAAGCACGATAGGAGACGGTAAGTAGTGAAGTCTAGCAAATAATAAGCAATCATCAGCAAAGAATAAATGACTTATAGCAGGGCTATTCTTAGTGACAGTACAACCATGTATTTCATTATTTTTCTCAGCAACAAAAAGGTTTCTAGACAAAGATTCCATACAAAGTATAAAAAGATAGGGTGATAAAGGATCACCCTGTCTTAAACCTCTTTGAGGTTTATACATATCACCCGGTGACCCATTCAACAGGATTGAGGTTGAGACAGTGGTAATGCATTGACTTACTAAATCACACCAATCATTGGAGAAACCTAAACTTTTTAGGCTATCAGTCACAAAATTCCACTCTATCCTATCAAAAGCTTTACTCATATCAAGTTTTATGGCCATCCAGCCTTTCATGCTTTTTGTCTTTTTCATGGTATCAATTAACTCATGGGCCATGACAATATTATCAGTTATTACCCTACCAGGAACAAAAGCAGATTGGAATGGGGAAATAAACTTGCTTAACAGAGGTTTTAATCTGGTGACAAGCAATTTTGATATTATCTTGTAACTCACATTACAAAGACTAATGGGTCTGAAGTCCACAGCAGAAACAGGACAATTCTTTTTAGGTATAAGAGCAGTGAAATTGTGATTAAGTTGTTTAAGCAGATGTTTAGAATGAAAGAAAGCTTGAACCATGTTCACTATATCCTCACCTACTGTTGGCCACATGTTCTGATAAAATCCCGGAGGAAATCCATCAGGTCCAGGGGTGGTCCATGGGTGCATGCTAAAGACAACATTTCTTATTTCATCATGAGTAGGGGTAGCAATTAGCATAGAATTTTCATCATCAGTAATGCAAGGCAAGACAGTATTGAAATAATCATTAGCAGCAGGAGGAATAGTAGATCTACTCATGTTAAAGAAATGGTCCTTGAGGTTATTAGCTATTTCCTTTCTATCAGTGAGCCAAATCCCCATAGAATTCTGCAGAGAATCAATATTAGTTCTTTTTTTCCTAAAATTAACCTTTTGATGAAAATAGGCTGTGTTCCTTTCTCCATCCCTTAGGTCTTGATCTTTATTTCTTTGTCTCCAAAAGTCTGCCTCTATGTCATACCATTGATTTAATTTGCATTTAAGTTCCTCAATCATTGCATTATCATCATTGTTATTTCTCAAAGACAAACACTCTATTTGGTCTTTTATTTTGTTTATCTGAGTTTTTATGTTTCCAAAACTAACATAATTCCATTTCCTGAGTTCTTGCTTAGTGTTATACAATGATTTTGTGACCCTAAAAGCATGAGAGCCTCTATCACTAGTTTTCCAGCTTTTCTCAATTATATTCTTACAATTACTATCTCTAAACCAAGCTTTATTCAGTCTAAATGGTTTATGAGTGTCATTTTGCATTTTAGAAGTTACAAGCAAGATAGGGCAGTGGTCTGAAGCTAAAGGAATAAGGTGATAAACAACACAAGTAGGATAAAGATTCAACCAGATATCATTTGCTAGAAATCTATCAAGCCTTTCCAAAATTAGAGCCTGTCCTTTCCTTCTATTTGTCCAAGTGTAAGGATTTCCTATAAAATTTATGTTGTGGAGATCATTATTTCTTAAGATCTCAATATTTTCATCTAGGACAGATTGACTAACAGAGTTTCCACCATCTTTTTCATCTTGAGAAAGCACAAAATTTAAATCACCTGCAACAATCCAAGGTAAGTTCATTTGAGTAGCCAAATTATTCATATATTCCCACTGTTCTATTTTTACTTCATGGTCTAGGGCACCATAAATGAAAGATACTAAGGATTGTTTAGATCTAGCATCTAGCTCAACAAGACACTGGATGATGTTAAGTCTGATTTCAGTAATTTGAAGATTAATACCATCTTTCCAAAGAAGGCAGAGGCCTCCTGAGACACCTATAGGTTCATGAAAACATATGTTGGGGTACATAAGACTATATGTGTATTGTTTCATTTTCTTATTAGTATTTTTAGTTTCTATTAAGAAAATAATGTCAGGATTATTTGATCTTATTAATTCCTTAAGATGTCTCCTAGTGTCTCTATTTCCAAAACCACACACATTCCAAGACATGATTTTCATATTGCTGATATGATTATGTAAGACTGTATAACAGTTCAAGCTACTGGGATATGAAACAAAAGGAAGGAAGTTTTTAGAAAAAGTCGGGTAAGTGCTTTTGGTTACCTCATTCGCCCCAGTAGTGCCGCCAGATTGCTTATCCTTGCATGGGATTATGGCTGTTGTTTGTCTCTGGTATGTCCTCATTGATTGGTGCAGGGTTTTCATTGATAGCCTGTTCAGTGCTTCCATTATCCCCTTCAATAAATCTTTGCCTTTTACCTAATCTAGCTTGAGTATCATCAACCCCTACATTATCTTGGATTTTCAGCTGAACACCATCTTGAGGAGGAACAAAGGGAGCAGTCTTGGTAATTCTTCTAGTCATGGGCTTTGGAGTGATAATAGTATTACCTCTAGTTGGATGATTTTTCTTTATTTTCCCTATTCCACCAAAAGGTAATGGCTTGCCATGTACAGCTTTGACATATTCTGCTGCATCTGGGCAAACCATCTTGCAATGGTTTATGATGAAACAATCTTTGCATAACTTATGAGGTTGTTTTTCATAGAAAAACTTTACCCACTTTGTTGTTCCAGCAGCAGTGATAGCTAGAACTCCTCTTCTTAATGGGGTACTGAGTTCAATGTTTACACAAACTTTAACAGGAATTCCCTCAACTGGTATTGCATTAGCTGGCTCAATAGCAAGAACTTCTCCTAGAAGCTTTCCCATTTCTTCCACTGATCTAACATTCATATGCTCAGTCGCAAGGATTTGATTGAATCCAAGACATTTGCTTTGTCCAATCCAAATTTTGATGAATCAACCCTTGAAAGTAATCAAAAAGGATACACAGAAACCCATCAATATTCCATGGTCCTTCTTCAATTATCTTATCCACTGTCTTTTTGTTTTGCAGCTTGAAAATCATCACATTTGTATCAACCTCAATTATCTTAATCTCTTCTGGTGGGATAAAATTCCAAGTGAGCTGAATGCTCCTCTCCACAGCACCATAACCCATTCTCTCTTCATGGATGATCTTTCCTATTAAACAGTAATCCCATTCTCCACCTTCACCTTCCTCAGTGTCAGGATCATCCTGTTCTAAAATTATAGAGTCCTCAGCAGCTTTCAGAGCTAAAGTTGCTTGTCGAAACTTCATAGCAAGATCAGACACTTCAGCATTAGAACTTGATTCAATAACTCCTTTGGAACTGCTTGTAGCCATTTTTTTGATTGAAGGGAACTTGAAAAAGTGTTGGGTGAAGTTATAAGATTTAGGGTTTATATCATGGTGTGGAAAATTAGGGTTACTGTAAATATCTAAAATAGGATATCCCTGGGAATTAGGTAAAGAGATATTTTTGGATGTAGTTGAAACAGAAATGGAAAGCATATGAGCTGTAGTTGACCAAAACATGAGGAGGGCTAATCGAAATTCAAATCTGTAACGGGTTTTCCTCTTACCATACCAGCGATTCATATAACTGACTCGTTCCTTGATTGAATCGAAGATGAACAACACTTCTTCAATGAAAACTCTGCCAAAACTGAGAACTTCCGAGGAGACAATGGCTTCAACAAGCACTAGAACAACAGCAGCAAACGCACTAATCACCATATGATACCAGGCCAACGCCATTTTTGGATAAACAATCTGTAAACACAAGGGGCGAAATTAGAAAACAGTTAGAACATTTTAATAGAAGAAATTCAAAATTGTAAAAAGAAAAGAAGGAAACGTAAAACAAAAGATAGAATCAAACAATTAAGAACATGGGTTGAAGGTAGATGAGAAAATCCTGAGTTGAATTCTGACTTATTGATTCATCAAAGTGGTAGATTAGAAATGATTTGAAAAAATGAGTTGAATCGGTTTTCGCCCGATTTGCAGAGAAGAGAGAGAAATGGCTGATTATAAATAACTAATAATGTCTACATATACTTAGGTTTATGTACTTTTGCAGGATCTGGGTCAAGAGAATCGGAATTATGCGGATCCATGCACATTTCTACACTAGCAGATCAGTTTAGCAACTACACAAAAACATTTCCGAGTTTTTCAATATGAAAAACAAACATTTGAATGCACATTTCTCGTAGAGGAGGTGTGATAGTTTTAGATTTGAATGCAAACCCTACTTTCGATATATGATTGACTATAAGTAGTGAAGTCTAAGGTACTAGGATTATCAAATCCACCACTAGTTTGGGTTATATGACTCAACTAACTTGAATGCTTTGCTCCTATGACTAATAAGGATAATGTGTCATGGTTATCTCTTATCTAAAGGGTTTCACCAAGTAGAACCTCAATTATCAGCTAGAGTCACTATTTCAGGGTATTAGTTGTCTACCTAAGTACAACTAATCAGAGAATTAGCACTATTGATTAAAGCTTGAGCTGAACACAACTAAGACAGTGTTGTTCTAACTATAATGGATACCTGGCATCCATTATGAGAGCAAGGCTTAGATGTGTTGAAATTGGATTTCTTTTATACTTTAAGCATGCAAAGACAATCAAATACAGTTGAACAATAGAACTGAAAACTAGGGTTTCATCTTAAATCCTAGCAAGATTGTTTAGAACATAATGAAGAAAATAAAACACTTTTAATTTAATTCTACAAAGGCAAACCCTAAAACATGCTCTCAAAATTGACTACCCTTTCTCTTACCTCTCAAAAATCAATTTATATCACAAATCACTCAAAAACAATAATTCGCAAATACCCAAACCTCTCTCTTCTGTTCCTTTGGCTCAGCTTCGCATGCAAGAAGAAACCCTAATTTTGTTTATCTCTAACAAAGCCTCTTGGGAAGAGAAGCTATATGAGAGATAAGTGAAATTAGGGTTGTCGGAGGAGGTGACTATGGTGTTGTCGGTGTTGGGAGTTCAAGTAGTACGGGTGATGGGAGAATGGTGGAAGAGATGGCTCTGCCATTTTTGGGGAAGAAGAGGGGTGATGGTGTTTCTGGTCTCTGTCGGGGGAGGAGAAGAAAGAGAAATGGATAGGGAAATGGTTTGGTCGGCGAGGTGTAGGGGTGTGGGTAGTTCGATGCGAGCGGGTGCGAGCGAAGTTTGATGGGAACGGTGCACGAGCGTCGGATGGAGCTAAGGGAAATCTGAACGGCTGAGGGGGAGTTGGGCTCTTTTGGTGTTGAGCGAGTGCATCGAAGTTTGATGAAGAGGCTGTAACGACCGTAGGATGTGGTTGAGAGAGATCTCAACGGCTTGGAGTGGACGGGCTCGGATCCGGGTCGCGGGTTAGGTCTAGCTCAAACCCGTGTCTAGTAGATGAGTTGCTACTTGTTGGGTTGCAACTGTTGCGCGCGCGGGCTTTGGCTTTCTGCTCCATAGATGCTCGACTCCAATTTCTTCGCTCTTTGGCTCCTTTCTCCGAGCTTTATTTATTACCTAAAAACACAAAATTAATTAGTACAAATATTTATTCTTGAAAACAAGGAAAACTCAGAATCTGGGATAATATCTGATTCTTGAGCACAAAAGATGAGTAAAATGCCAATAAAAAGGTGTTTAAATATGCAATATTTGGCACTCATCAAATACCCCCAAACCTGAATTTTACTTGTCCTCAAGTGAAACGAAATTAAGAAATCCTAACTATACCCCCGTCGCGAGTCTCTCGAATGCATTTAGCGTATGCACTAAGCCTTTAAACCCCTAGGTATCCCTAGTGGACGAGTTGTAGTCTCGTGAGGGTTTACAAGAGGTGTACCCACAAAACCTTCTCCAACTTCAGAGTGTAAAAGAGTCTCAAGCATCAAAGGAGCTATGAGGCCATAGAGTTTCGCATGCTAGTAACGAAGTTAGAACTATCGAAGAACGCCTTCTCATCCTTAAGTGCTGAGCGAGAAGTAACCATACCATATGAAAGAATTCAGATTCGATTGTGATCATAAGTCTCAACTTCTGCCTCACCATTAGGGTTTTATGATAATTGCACTCAAAAAGATCGCTTTTTAGTCTCTCATGTGTGCAGCAGGGAATAAAGAGAGAAATCCCGCACACGTTGTAGGTAAGAAGGATAACCTTCCGAAATAATTCCGGAGACTCCACAGAGGTGTGGACAAAAGAATCTTTTCGATGATCTCTAAGAAAGGAAATCAACCATTAGCAAGGGGTGGGAGTACTCACTCACTTCTCACCCGATCGGCAATTAATATCACTCTCTCGTAAGAACCATAGAAACGTCTTCACTCTTCGGTCTTCGGTCTTCAACCACATGATGACGAACTTCGAACTTTACAAAAACTTGACAAACATAATTATTTTTTTTTTTTTTTTTTTTTTTTTTTTTAGAATAACTTGGTGGTAACTAGACACATAAAATAAACTACATTTTTTTTTTTTTTTTTTTTTTTGATAAGTTTTAACTTAGTACATGAAATGGAAATAACAATAAAACTCAATTTTCACAAACTTCATTAATTCTCATCTTCTTTTCTTTTCTTTGTTGCACATAAACCTTGGACTATTTCAACTTTTCTTCATATATTCTGATGTTGCTCCGCTTGCTGACGATGATGTGTTTCTATGGATCTTGATGATTGAGAGAGAGAGTGATGTTAACTGCAAATCGGTATTTAGAAGGAGTTTTCATCTTTGGACGTCACCCTCATGATTGACGGAATTAGCACTCAAGAGATCAAAAATAGTGCGAAAGTGGTGTGAAGTTGGGTAGCTCACCATTCCTCCCGGAATTGACGTACGGTGACACACACTCTAAAAGCTTTTCTAGAAAGTCACAAAGAGTGAAGGTCGGTACCTCGCTTGATGTAAAATGGGTAGTCTCCACTATGGTTGATCACAATTCTACTACCGAATATCTAAACAGCACCTAATTCGCCCTCTGGTATGGTTAAATCCGACTTTAATGCTCTAATCAACTAAGGAACCCGATTGCGTTCTCCAGTACTTCCAAGTTCTTGTTATTTCGGTCAGACTCTCTATGTAAACATAGCTAGAAGCATGCTAGTGACTCTAAAATCTCTAAAAGTTGGAGGTTTTTATGCAAATTTTTGAGTTTTTCGATTTTTTTTTTTTTTTTTTTAAATGAAGATAAAAGATTAAAAAGACTAAAAACTCTATATGCGAATCACACCCCCAAACCTAGATCAAACATTGTCCTCAATGTGGCAATGAATAGGAAAAATTTAAACGAGTTACATACCAAGAGAACTATGATGAGTAGAGTAAAGGAAAGAGATTACCGGATGTACAAGGGTGTTGCTAAACCATAGAAAGGTGAATGCTTTGAAAGCAGACAGTCATGAGCGCAAGACAAAAAGGTTGGTTAGCACACATCAAAATTATGCAAAAGAAAAAGAAAAAGAAAAGGGAAAGATGATGGATGTTTGGTCCATATGTATATACAAAAGTGGACCGAGATCGGTCCACATAGATGGGGTCTTCCAAGTCAACGGTCTCAACTTCTGGTGGAAGATGTTCCAGAAATGGTTTCAATCTCTGACCATTGACTTTGAAAATGTTCTTGTTTGCTGGGTTTTCAACTTCTACCGCTCCATGTGGAAACACGGTACGTACCACGTATGGTCCTGACCATCGGGAACGTAGCTTCCCTGGAAACAAGTGCAACCTAGTGTTGTACAATAAAACTTTCTGTCCTGGGGTGAAAGACTTGCGCAGAATGCGCTTGTCGTGAAACACCTTCATTCTATGTTTGTACGTTTTGGCACTATCATATGCATCGTTTCTCAATTCTTCTAACTCATTGAGTTGAAGTTTTCTACGGGTACCAGCTTTATCAAGATCAAAATTCAACTTCTTCACAACCCAAAATGCACGGTGTTCTAACTCAACGGGTAAATGGCATGCTTTCCGTACACAAGTTCTGTAAGGAGACATCCCAATGGGAGTCTTGTATGCAGTCCTATAGGCCCATAAAGCATCGTTTAGGCGCAAAGACCAATCTTTCCTAGAAGGATTGACGGTCTTCTCAAGAATATGCTTAATTTCCCTATTAGACACCTCCACTTGGCCACTGGTTTGAGGATGGTAAGGTGTTGCGACCTTGTGAGTGATTCCATACTTGCGCACTAGTGATTCAAAGGGTCTATTGCAGAAATGACTACCTCCATCACTGATTATCGCTCTCGGGGTTCCAAAATGGGAGAAAATGTTCTCCTTAAGAAAAGAAAGAACAACTTTATGGTCGTTGGTTTTGGATGCAATGGCCTCTACCCACTTAGAGACATAATCTACAGCTACAAGGATGTACAACTTACCTTCAGAATTCGGAAATGGACCCATGAAATCAATGCCCCAAACATCAAACAGTTCAACAATCAATATGGGTTGTAAGGGCATCATGTTTCTCCTAGATATACTTCCTAGTTTCTGGCATCGGTCACACGCAACACAGAATGCATGGCAATCCTTAAACAGTGTTGGCCAATAGAAACCGCTTTGCAAGATCTTTGCAGCAGTTTTCTTGGCACTAAAGTGGCCTCCACAAGCATGGTCATGACGAGAAAGAGATGACATCCCTTTGTTCGGAATTGGGGACACATCTCCTAATGATTTGGTCTTGGCGTACTTAAACAAATATGGGTCATCCCAAAGGAAATGTTTAACTTCAGCCCAAGAACTTAGAACGGTCTTGTTTAGACCAATGCAAGGGCATTCTACCTGTAGTAAGGTAGTTGACAATATCGACAAACCATGGCATTTCAGCCCACAAGCATCAATTGCTCATCGGGGAATGATTCCCTAATTAACACGAGACTCATGAGATTCAACATTCAACCTAGACAAGTGATGCGCAACAACATTCTCGACCCTTTCTTATCTCGAATTTCGAGGTTAAACTCTTGTAGCAAGAGTATCCATCGAATTAGACGAGCCTTAGCATCTTTCTTAGAAAGAAGATATCTCAATGCAAAGATGATCGAGAATAAATGATGACCTTAGACCCTATCGAGATAAGATCTAAACTTGTCTAATGCAAAAACAACACTAGTAACTCCTTCTCAAAAAGTAGTGGAGTAATTCAATTGAGCATCATTAAGGGTTTTACTAGCATAGTAGATCACATACGGAAGTTTGTCTACTCTTTGGCCTAAAACAGCTCTGACATAGTCGGACGCATCACACATAATCTCAAATGGTAATGACCAATCGGGGGTCGACTATAGGAGCAGATGTAAGGAGAGCCTTCAGTTGCTCCCATGCTTCCTTACAAGCATCATCGAAGACAAATGCAACATCTTTTGCAAGAAGATTGCACAAAGGTCGTGAAATTTTACTAAAGTCTTTGATGAATCGGCGGTAAAAACCCGCATGGCCTAGAAATGATCTGATGTCCCTCACAGAACGAGGTTGAGGCAAGTGTTGAATGAGATCAACCTTGGCTTTGTCTACTTCTATTCCATTTTCCGAGATGATATGCCCTAGAACAATGCCTGAATTAACCATGAAATGGCATTTTTCCCAATTCAAGACCAAACTCTTCTCCTTGCACCTAATCAGCACACATGTGAGGTGATGCAAACACTCATCAAATGAAGACCCAAACACAGAAAAATCATCCATAAAAATCTCAAGAAACTTATCTACCATGTCGGAAAAAATGCTCATCATGCAACGCTGAAAAGTAGCGGGAGCATTGCACAGCCCAAAGGGCATACGACGATAAGCAAAAGTTCCATAAGGACACGTAAACGTGGTCTTTTGTTGGTCTTCGGGTGCTATGTGAATTTGGTTGTAGCCAGAATAACCATCTAAGAAGCAGTAGTGCTTATGTTTGGCTAACCTTTCCAGCATTTGGTCAATGAAGGGAAGGGGAAAATGGTCTTTCTTGGTGACCGTGTTCAGTTTTCTATAATCAATACATACTCGCCACCCGGTGGTCACACGGGTGGGAATGAGCTCATTAATCTCGTTTTGAACAACGGTAATGCCGGACTTTTTGGGTACTACCCGAATGGGGCGACCCAGCTATCGAGGACGGGGTAAATGATACCGCGTCAAGCGATTTTGAGAATCTCACCCTTGACAACATCTCTCATGTTGGGGTTAAGTCTCCTTGCATTTCCCTAGATGGTTTAGTGTTCTCCTCAAGGTTTATATGATGCATGCAAATTGTGGGACTTATACCCTTAAGATCGGAGATGGTCCAACCTAAGGCTCCTTTATGCTCTTTAAGTACTTCTAAAAGTTGACTTTCTGTTCCGTGTCTAAGGATGATGCAATAATCACAGGTAAAGTCTCAGAAGGACCTAAGAATGCATACTTCAAGGTATCAGGTAGTGGTTTCAAATCAAGCTTAGGTGGTGTGTCAAGAGGTGGGGCAGATGTGGTATCAGAGAGTGGAAGGGGTTCCACTGCATTCTGCCATTTGGAAATATCCATGGGTGGCACAGACTCTAGCAAAGAGTGAACTTCGCTAACGTACTCAGACTCAAAGAGATCTAAGTCAAAGTTGTCTAAACATGCTTGCTCAGGGTCCACAGATAAGATGTCAGACAATGAGTCTTGAATCAGACTATCTATCATGTTAACCTCATGTACTTCATCATCATCACACTCTATGGGTTGTTGATTAACACGAAAGACATTCAGTTCTACAGTCATGTTGCCAAAAGACAAATTCAATATCCCGCTACGACAATTTATGATAGCGTTTGACGTTGCCAAGAAGGGACGTCCTAAGATAACGGGAATATGATTTTCAGGATTTTGCACGGAGTTGGCTATCCAACACAATGAAGTCCACGGGAAATAAAATTTATCAACCTTGATTAGCACATCTTCCACGATTCCCGAGGGACTCTCACGGAATCTGTCCGCTAATTGTAGCGTGACGGGAGTGGGTTATAATTCCCAAGACCTAGCGCACATACACGAATATGGCGGTAGATTCACACTAGCTCCTAAATCCAATAAAGCTTTTCGATTGTATGATCACCTATGGTACAAGAGATAGTTGGGCTACCTGGGTCTTTGAACTTAGGTGGGGTTTTGTTTTGGATTATGGAGCTCACTTGCTCGGTGAGGAAGGCACGCTTTTGCTCATGAAGCTTTCGCTTTTTGTGTGCATAGGTCCTTCAAAAACTTAGCATAGGCGGTATTTGCCTAATTGCTTCGAGAAATGGAATGTTTATGTTAACTCTTTTGAACATTTCCAAGATCTCGTTGTATGAGGTACTACCTTTTGTTGCACCAACCTTTGTGGGAATGGAGCAACGGGTAAATGACTTGACAGAGGAACATCTATATTGGTAGGACTCTTGGTTTTCTCAATGGGCTCGAGGTTCTTTCTCTACATTAGATGTTTTACGTGGTGTTGTGTGTACTTGGGAGTCCGATGTAGACTCGCTTGATGGTGGTACACCTACATGGTTCTCAATAATTCTACCACTACGGAGAGTGGTGACGACGATTCGCTTGACTATGTGAAGTTTCATTGCGGGTAGAGGAGCCCGCTTGAAACACGATCTTTGGATTTTGTAGGGGTTGACTAGGGAATTTTCCTTTCTCTCTCTCATTCAATGCATCACAGATTTGTCCCATCTTAAGTTCTAGACTTGTGAAACGTTGGTCGGTGGTTTTCCTAAGTTACGTAAGATTTTGGGTCAGCAGGCCAGGCCACGGTCTTCAAAGCTAGTCTTTTTCTCTACAGTGTCTTGAGTGGGTGGTTGTACTTGGGGGTTTCTAGGATATGAGTATCCTTGGTTGTTATGTGTTGGTCCCCTTTATCTTGGTCCCTTGGACCAAGAGAAGTTAGGGTGATTCCTCCACCCCGGGTTGTAGGTTTGAGAATAAGGGTTGTTCTCTTGCCTATTGTACAAAGCATTGGCTTGCTCGGATTTGGACTCTTGAAATGCATGTAAATACGGACATTTGTCCACTAAGTGGTCAGAACTATGGCATGCGGCACAAGTGGCCATATTAATTTGGTAACGGAGAGTAGGGGCATTAGATTTTACATTCTTTTCCAACTCAAGCACTTCTATTCTCCAGGCCAAAGAAGCCATTTTTGCATTTACCTCAAAGTCAGACTCAATTCTATGAACATTGTTGGTGGGGGTAGTCCGTATCGGTTCTCGGATGGACTCCCACTTTGTTGAGTCTTTTCAGCGACTTCGATTAAGAAAGACCAAGCGTCATCGGCACTCTTGTCAATAAATGCACCGTTGCACATTGACTCTACTGTGGTACGGGTTCTAACATCTAGACCCTCATACAAGATCTGCACAAGTATCCATTTTTCAAAACCATGGTGTGGACATTGGAGCAATAATTCATTGAATCTCTCCAAGTATTTTGCTAGAGTCTCGTCTTCTAATTGCACAAAACCATTTAGACTTTGGCGAATTGTGATCTTATGGTTTGGGAAAAACTTTTGAAAAACTCCTTTGTGAGGTCATCCCGGTGTTCTAATGGTGTGGTTGTAGAGCATGTAGCCGAGGACTTGGCTTTGTCTTTCGAGAAAAAGGAAACAATCTCAATTTGAGGGACTCATCTTTGTCATTTGGTTAAAACGCAGAGTCCCACAAATATCCTCAAAGTCTCTCACGTGATGGTAGGGGTTCTCGGCATTGACCCCTCTAAACATGGGTAGCATATTAATGATGCTTGCTTTCGTTCAAACCGACAAGCATCATTTGGTGAGAATGATGCAAGAGGGCTGGCTTGCCCTAGTTGGGTACATGTAGTCCTTGAGACTACGGGGTTGGTTTTGTTCATCACCCATGATTTCTGTTTCAGATAGGTCTGGGCTTGGGTTTTCTGTTGAAGAGCTGGGTATGCTTACGATTTCGTCCGGGCGGATTCTAACTAGTCGGTTTGTTTGGTCTCTAAAAGACACAATCATAGCCTAGCACGCGCCTCTAGCATGTTAACACACAAACAAGTTCAACAATACTTAAAAGCAAAAACTCAAAAATGACCCACTAACGCAAGACTCGAGCCCAAAAGATGGCTTTTGAAGTTATGAAGCCCAACTGAATAGATGGGTTTGATTTGGTTATGTGGGTTTGAGACTGGCTTTGTACAGCCCAGATGAAGTGGGTTTCGGATTGCTTGCATCCCAGCAGTGGAACTTGGTGGGCTTAGTCTATTGCACAGCCCAGCTTTGATTGGTTGACTGGCCCAGGTTGGGTGAAATGTACAGCCCTGATTTTGGTTGAAAAGGTTCAGCCTAGTGGACTTAGTGCTCTCTGGCACAAGCACTGGCTTATGCAAAGTTTGGCAAATGTTGCAAGACTTGTACACAGCCCTGGCGGGCTGGTCTTATGCACAGAGAAAAACACAAAATACAATTTCACATGAAATGCTACAGCCTAGTGCATGTGGATGGTCACAGCACAGGAAATGAATAAAGACTGTGTATGGTGCAAGGGGATCAGGGGTGTGCTCACTCAATGGTGAAGCATGTGCCGAGGGTAGTGTGTTTGAAAAACAAACTAACATGACTATCCCTAATTCTGCTATTCTCAACTCATCCAAGTTTCAAAGGATCATAAACAACTTTAAGCACAACTTTAGATGCTTAACTTCACAGGTGTAAGCACAACAGATCACAGATAAGCACGGATAGTTCACAGATATTCTCAACTTTAGATGCTAGCTCACAGATAAGCAAAACAGATCAAAACATCATGGAGTTAACAGCTCATCATAATAAAGATATGCACGTTCACGAGATTTAGGGTTTAGCACAATGTAGGCATGCATAAGGTCACAAGCGAGATGGAGCATAAGGATTACAGAGCCGAGCGGGCTTGTTATTGGCAATTCACAAAGCGAGTAGCTCCACATTGCAGCTCCGAGGGCTTGCAAGGTGACGGGGGTATGCAAGGGGTCTGCCAAGGATATGCAACTTTACGACTTTAGCGAGATTGGCTATGAGCTACTCGAGCAAGAAACACGGCCCGGTCTTGACATGAAGCGGATGTACAATTGGTGTCAATGAGGTCGATTGACCTTAATTATCATGATGTTATGCACCGATAGCTCAACAAGGTCACGGGATCACAAGATTGCTACTCAAGGTCACAGGAAGCTAAGGGTTATGGTTCAAGGTTAACACGCAAGCATACATGCTACCAGGCATTCATTCAAGTAAGCAAAATTAGGATACAATACCTCCAGTATACACTGGGTTTAGGCAAATCCACCGATTGTTTGGATGCTCCCTTTTGTTCTCCTCCTTGGGTTATATCTCGGCTTCTCAAGGTACCCGTTAACTCAACACTCAACTTAGGTTCTCAATCTTACACTGCTAAAGCAATATATGGGACTGTGCACAATTTGGTGGAAACTAGCTATGGTGATTCACAGAAGCACAGAAGCACAGTCATAAAGATGTTTATGATATGATTAAGCTAAGTCACAACTCAGTAGACAATTGGTAATGCAAAGATGCAACTATACAGGGAGTTTAAATCAAAATTTTAAGCTAAGTTATATTATAAGAAACAGAAAACAGGGATTCAAAGCTTATATGAACAGATGGATGAAATATACAAAGATAGATGAAATCAGTGAAGCGAAGCAATAAAGAGTAACAGCACACTACCAGTTCCCCGGCAGCGGCGCCAAAAACTTGGTAGGGGCTGAAAGATGGTTATTTCCTACGACTATGTCTTAATCCGCAAGTGCACGGCGTCTATCGGAGACGCGGCAAGTACGGGTCGATCCCACAAGGAACTAGAGTATGCAAGGATTGTTCTTAAACTTTCTTAATCGATTTCTATGGAAAGTGACAGAATTTCGAGTTTTGTTTATAGTCTTTACGACCGAGTTGGGAGTGTGACAAGGTTAAAAGCAAGATTGACTATAAGTAGTGAAGTTTAAGGTACTAGGATTATCAAATCCACCACTAGTTTAGGTTATATGACTCAACTAACTTGAATGCTTTGCTCCTATGACTGATAAGGATAATGTGTCATGGTTATCTCTTATCTAAAGGGTTTCACCAAGTAGAACCTCAATTATCACTAGAGTCACTATTTCGGGTATTAGTTGTCTAGCTAAGTACAACTAATCGAGAATTAGCACTATTGATTAAAGCTTGAAGTGAACACAACTAAGACAAGTGTTGTTCTAACTATAATGGATACTGGCATCCATTATGAGAGCAAGGCTTAGATGTGTTGAAATTGGATTTCTTTTATACTTTAAGCATGCAAAGACAATCAAATACGGTTGAACAATAGAAGCGAAAACTAGGGTTTCATCTTAAATCCTAGCAAGATTGTTTAGAACATAATGAAGAAAATAAAACACTTTTAATTTAATTCTACAAAGGCAAACCCTAAAACATGCTCTCAAAATTGACTACCCTTTCTCTTACCTCTCAACAATCAATTTATATCACAAATCACTCAAAAACAATAATTCGCAAATACCCAAACCTCTCTCTTCTGTTCCTTTGGCTCAACCGCATGCAGAAGAAACCCTAATTTTGTTTATCTCTAACAAAGCCTCTTGGGAAGAGAAGCTATATGAGAGATAAGTGAAATTAGGGTTGTCGGAGGAGGTGATTTGTGGTGTTGTCGGTGTTGGGAGTTGAAGGCGGGTACGGGTGATGGGAGAATGGTGGAAGAGATGGCTCGCCATTTTTGGGGAAGAAGAGGGGTGATGGTGTTTCCGGTCTCTGGGGGGAGGAGAAGAAAGAGAAATGGATAGGGAAATGGTTTGGTCGACCGAGGTGTAGGGGTGTGGGTAGTTCGATGCCGAGCGAAAGTGCGGCAAGTTTGATGGGAACGGTGCAGCGTCGGATGGAGCTAAGGGAAATCGAACGGCCGAGGGGAGTTGGGCTCTTTTGGTGTTGAGCGAGTGCATCGAAGTTTGATGAAGAGGCTGAACGACCGTAGGATGTGGTTGAGAGAGATCTCAACGGCTTGGAGTGGACGGGCTCGGATCGGGTCGCGGGTTAGGTCTAGCTCAAACACGTGTCTAGTAGATGAGTTGCTACTTGTTGGGTTGCAATCATTGTTGCTGTGTGGCTTTGGCTTTCGCTCCATAGATGCTCGACTCCAATTTCTTCGCTCTTTGGCTCCTTAGTTTCTCCGAGCTTTATTTATTACCTAAAAACACAAAATTAATTAGTACAAATATTTATTCTTGAAAACAAGGAAAACTCAGAATCTGGGATAATATCTGATTCTTGAGCACAAAAGATGAGTAAAATGCCAATAAAAAGGTGTTTAAATATGCAATATTTGGCACTCATCACTATACTATCCTTCCAATTCCTTGTCTCTAAGTATAATATGGTTGCTGACCTCCAGAGCCTTCTGGTGGATTGTCCATTCTCTGAATCTTATTATTACCTCCGCGATTTTGAAGTTGTTTTTCTCTATATTCCTTTTAAAATTCTTCTTGATCTGCACTACCCATGGCTATTAGCTTTTGTTCCCTCTCTATAATGTTCTTTCCTTGATTCCCATGCGAGGTACTCGCAACAGTATTTGTAATTCTTGGGAGTAAACTTGCATTTCCGCTCTTTGCATCAGGTACCGCCACTGGATAGGATTCCATATCTGTTTTCTTCTCTTCCAGTGCTATGTATTCCTCTTGGAATTCGCGCAACTCTGACATTGTTATTGTATCCTTTATTCTGAAGATTTGTGTATATAATTAATCTGTAGGGAAAAGAGCATTGATAAATGCCAGAATAAGGTATCGCTCATCCACTCGTCTTGCCATTTCACTACACATGGTTCTCCAGCGCGTTGTTAGATGACGCAAACTCTCATTTAATCTTCTGCGAAGTCCAAATGCCGTTTCAATTCCTGATCTTGACATATTATTGCTAATATATTGTCCTAAAAATACGTTCTGTAAATGATGAAATGATCCAATGGTTTCTATTGGTAACCCTTCAAAACATTTCAGAGCTTCTCCTGCC
This sequence comes from Papaver armeniacum, assembly GCA_023531295.1. Taxonomy (NCBI): domain Eukaryota; kingdom Viridiplantae; phylum Streptophyta; class Magnoliopsida; order Ranunculales; family Papaveraceae; genus Papaver; species Papaver armeniacum. Next base: position 281,332 of record JAJJWW010006012.1, read on the forward strand.
AGGCTCGCAGCAAAATATTTACACATCACTGCATCATTCTTTTCCCACTGTAATAATGATCGAGTGTAAGCTTTCACATGTTGTATTGCACATGCGCTTCCATCAAATATGCTAGTGAACATTGGTAAATTGCACTTGGGCGGTATCACTGCCATTTGAATTTTCCTTGTAAAGGGAGTTTTACCAGCTTCCTCCACTGCTTCTTCTAGTTGTCTCCTTCCACTATTTCTTTTCGCAGTCATCAGTTCTCTTATTTTCGCCATTTCTTTAAGAATTTCTTCACTAAAAGTTTGATCTAAATCCTATTGCATAGGTCTTTTTAATCTTGTTTGCCTCAATCTATTCTCATGATTATTCTGACGTACTGCCTCTTGTATCTCATATTCTTCAGCTTCTTCTCTTCTTCTCCTACGCCTTTCAGTGTTCACATCAATCTGTGCTCTATTATAACTTTCCTATTCATCTGTGCGATCATGTCGATATCTTAACATTTCTCTTTCTTATGGTGCAGTCCTTCCTTGTTCTGTATTATCCATGCGATAACGTTCGCGCTGTCTTACTCGATTATCATGATTGTTTTGACGCAATGCTTCTTGCAATTCTCTTAATTTCTTCCCTTCTTCTTTGTCTATCTCTTTCATCTCTCGCACGTGTGATTTCCCTTTCACGCTCGCATTCTTCTCTCAACATTTCTCTTCCATGTAATATCATCTGTCCTTGCCTTTGGTCCTCTTCTTCTCTTTTAAAATTATGATGTGTGCGACGAAGAAGTTCACGCGGATGTTCATATCGGTTAGTTCCCAGATCTTGAGCTACATGTCGTCTCTCTTGTCGGTCTTGTAAATTGTCATCTATTTGCGGGTTTTCTTCGATGGTTTCCATGCGTTGTCTTCGCCTAGCATCTCCTTGATTAGATTGACTTTGTCTTGATGAACTCCTACTTGATCTCGACCTTGATCGTGTAGCGCTTCTTGACCCGTGTTCTTGCAATCTAAGATTCTCTTCTCTTAAATCATCATTCTAACGTACCAAATTCGCACGTTCTTCTTCCTCTCTCATTCGTTCTGCTAGTAATCTTTGCCCGAGTTCTTCAATTGTCATATTCTCTTCGTTTTCTTCAATTAATCTTGCATTCCCAGTCCTTTGTTCCTCTTCTTCAGTAGAATTTGTTTGTGTAGTATGATACTCACTCTATCATAATCAATATCATTGTTCGGCTCTTGTTCATGCTGAGGTCCAATTGGAATTTCTTTTCTTTGATTTTCTCTTACTCTTTCTTCTTGCTGTTCCGGATTTGTATTTCTTCTTCTTTCAGCAATTCTATTACTCCTTCTAGTTGTTGTTCCTTGTTCAAAAGTAGATCCAAGTCTCACCATATTCAACTTCCTATATTGATAAAGAATTAAAAATATTTCTCTACAATTTCCAGCTCTTACTCTTTCCAAGATTCTATGAATTTACTACCAGGATTTATCACCCAAAGCTGTTTCTAGCGCCAAAAATGTAGTTGCAGGAAATCCTACAACCACATCCCAATATATTTAGACAAGGTTCTAAGTAATCATAATGGAATTCCTTTATTATTTATCAAGATTTATAATTGGTTACAAGATATTACAATGACTTTACTTGCTTTCCAAATAAACGTTCTCTCTCCTAATTTCTTGTCTAATGCATACTAAAAGATCCCTCTCTATGTGATAACTTCTTCCCCTTATATAGGATTCTACATAGTGGATGACAGCTAAGAGATCCATTATTTTCTAATCACCGTGCGTTACATTCTCTCATGTACACTCACTCATTCTCGCACGATTTACACTCGCATAAATCATCACACTATACTCGTGACTTTGTCGACATCATCCAATACGTCATCTCGATTTTACTATGTACGATAGTCCTCGCTTACGTTAGATAATCTTCACTTCGCATATTTATTGATATGTGCGATATTCCACTCCTACACACTTGTTGAGAACTTTTATTGGATATTCTAAGTTTGTATAACAACTGAGGGATAGGCATGAAATTAATGAAACGGTACATTTTGATGATTAATGGAATGGAAACAAGCTAGTATTGTAAGGCTGTGTTTGATAGCAGAGAAAGAAAACAATTCCATGGAAAATGATTCCATGGAATCAGTTTCCTGGGCGAAGCAAGGAAAGACTTTCCATGGAATTAAGTACTCCCTCAGTTCTTAATTAATAGGATGGTTTTGTTTTTAGAGAAAATTAAAGAAATTAAGAGAACTAATCATTGAAAGTGGTCCTCGTGACACTTGTCAATAAAAGAAGTGAAGTGAAATGGTCCCCATGACACTTGTCAGCAAAAGAAGTAAAGTGAAAAGTGATCCCAGAAAACTAGAGTAACATTTGACTTTCCCAATTAGGAAACCAGCCTATTTTTTTGAAACATATATTTATTGAAACCAGCCTATTATTTAAGAACGGAGGGAGTATAAAACATACTTTAGGCCACGTTTTTTTTTTACAATTTCATGAAAACAGATTTTTGACCAAACGACGGAATACACATTATTTTCATGAAAAGATGACTATTTATATGGAATTAACTCTTATCAAACACAGCCTAAGTGTAACCAACTCAAATCTTGAATCTTCTTTGAGCTCAACTTATTAAGCAAAGTGAAAAGTGAAAAACCATATGTTAAGCCCACGCAATATTCGGAGGAAGCACTAAATGCTAAAACCACGTGACCTGACCAAAATGAAAGCTACAAAAGCTACTTAGCCACCCTGGTCAACGACGGCATTAGCTGGCTGGATCTTAAAGTTGCCAAAGAGCCAAAGATTTTACTTTTCTTTAGGGGAGGAGACGCCACATTTATGTTTGTCAATCTGTACTTAAACCACTCGAAAGTCGAGACTCGTCTGCATCGTTGGTTTACCGTTAGAAAATTTACATCCAAAGTCTGATTCTTCCATAGATGTTATGGGCCGCACGCCGAAGTTTGAGGCACTAGCAGGTATGTGATGCCCTTAGATGTTCTGGGCCGCACGCACGCTACACTGATATAAAGGGAAAATTAGGGGGAGACCCAAAAATAATATTATTCTCATTGTCAAGCCCACAATTAATTTTAGGTACCGTGACACCCATAATTATTTCCGTGACACCCATAATTATATGAAATTATTAAAAATGTATACATGACGGATTATGCATCCGCATGACAGGTTATGCATCAGGGGCATAATTGACAACGCAACTTGGATATAACATATCTAAAAATCCGCGCCTTGGAATTTTACAAATTTTATATCGTTGGAAATCTTTTTAAGAGAGCTACGCAACGAGTACAAACAAGAATATCAAATTTTTGTTTTTCACGAAAAAATCGGAGGTGATCATCATTTTAGGAAAATTTTTTGAAAAATTGATACATAAACATTATGCAACCACCAAAAAAGATGCATAACACATTCTGCAGACGCATAACGAATTATGCAACCATTTTCTCCATTGCATAACAAATTATGCATTTGGATAACAAAGTTATGCATCTATAACAAGTTATGTAACCATTGTTTTGGTTGATTTTAGTGTGTACATAAAAAATTGATGCATAATGCAGTATGCATCCATATTTACGGATGCATATCAGGTTATGCATCTATTTTCTCGATGCATAAAAGATTGTGCAACAATTTTCTCGATGCGTAACGCATTATACAGTCACATTTTCGGATGCATAACAGGTTATGCTGCATCCATTTTCTCGAATGCATAACATGTTATGCAGATATTATTATAGGTGCATAACGTGTTATGCAGCCTTTTTTTATTCGATACGCCGATAGTGTTCCGTAATGAATATTGTGGAACATTGTATTGGTGGTACAAATCCACAAATGACAATAGGACCTAACGGATGCCATAAACAAAAGGGATAAAGAGGACCATGAAATTATAAGGACCTATAAATGACACTAGCATACCACCAACACCTGGCTGCAACAACACAAATTGACAACAACAACACTTTCTTCTTCTCTCATTTCAGCCAAAACTTGGTCAGAACCCATGATACTCTTCCAGTCACTCAACCAATCTCCTTGCTTCTCAATTCATCTTCTTATCCTGTCGAGAACAAGCACCAGTCGCTTGAACCATTATCCTGCCAATCTGAGCTTCTAACATATCTCCTAATTCATCTCGATCAAAACTTCCATTCTTCTTGGTTCAGGAAATTCTACGAACACCATATGAGCTGAAATGATGGTGTTGTTGTGTGTCAACAATTCCCCATCCGTGGCTCTCTAATTCCTGCAGATTTCAATTTATACACACCCCATTCTCCTATTTCTTACAAGACTTGTAAACTAGTATCAATCATCACCATATACCGTCAAATTCAAACACAGCAACGGCTCGACTCCAGCCTACACAGTTGTACGTCTCATTAAGCTCATTTCATGGTTGTTAACTCGAGCCTGAATTAAACCCACTCTTCCAAGCCCTTGAAAACTATTAAAACTCCATTAATCGTCTCCCCAAAACAGCAGCATCAGATCCCCTTCCTTTAACTGATTCAGTCTTGAATCTCCACCAAACTGTCACCACTAGTTCCATCTCTGTCTCCACCTTGAAACGGAATCTTATCCCTTGCTGAACAGCCACAAGAATCATGGCTTGATTGACGGCAGACTTTCTTCTTGAACTTGGTCACAGTCACTGGATACTACAGCAGAGACGCAGAAGAATACGAAGAACACAAGATGCCAGTATGAACAAATCTAACGAAAAATCCAATCGAAACAGATGGAACAGTAAAGCGGAGAGGAAGAAGAAAAGGAATCGAAGAAGAACAACAACAAAAAACGACCGAAACCTAATTTTATAAACTATGGGTTTTGGAGAAAATTTTTCACCAAAATTGGGTGCGCGCCTGAACTTTTTTGTCGGTGGGTTTCACAGTGACCAGAATCTTAAAAATGGGTGTGGCTGTAGTTTTCACTATATTCAACGAGTATATAGCCTTGGCCGACAGGCCCTGGTAATCTTCAAAAATTTCATCGTGATGCGGATAGATCATTGCAATGACCTAGGCCGGAATGACCAGACTACCGGTCCCTTCAACAATGTTGAGCGTTAAGGCCGTCGATATATCAGCATCTGGCCCGTTGTAGCGTATGCATGGATTCTTGTCCATGTGTACGGGTCACTCGCCAGGGTCAACTTTTTCGATGGCTATACCTTCAGCATGCGAACTTGTTAAACCACCAGTTAGCTGAGACTTGCTCTGTCTTCTCAAGGTGGGTAAAGTAAATATGCTACTCTAACGGTCGTGAATACATAAACCCAACTAGGGCGGTGTGCTCACTCCCTGTTCATCACAACACAACACGGAATGTGTTAAGGATTATTCCTTACCAATTGGTGGGTTGCGTCCAGGCAGGCTGACGGGCCGGTGTAAAAACTTTTGTCGCAATTTTGGAGATAAGATCGTTATGCGGTTCATCTCTGCTCTACCTGGTACTTGTTACTGGAAAAAGAGCTTTGGTCTTGGTCTTGGTCTGATTCTTCCATAGTCCAAAATTTGGAACCTTTTTTACAAAAAGAATTTACTTATATAGTACTATTTTCTTGAAAAGAAAATAGGATTATTTCATGTATAATTAGTAACTATATATAAAACAAGCTCATCTTTTTGAAATGAATGAAATAAACATAGGCGAGAATACAAAAGATTACCAACTCCCCGTTTTCAGCACCAAACAACACATGTGGTTGCATAGAATATGCAAGATGTTTTCCTATTTTTCTTTTTCCACAAAAATGCAAGATTTTTAACTTTAACTATTTACGCCTTCACATTTCAAAGATTAATAACAAAACTCAAATCAAATATGTTAAAATTGGTCGACCGTTTTTGAACTAGATTCGGACGATTTCCAGTGCTCTAATGATTCCTATCAGTTTGTTCCTCTTCTTCACTATATAATTGGCTTAGCCGTGGACAATCTACTAGAAGTCTGGAAGCCACTTTTAGACTTATTATATCAGTAATCAAAAAGTCTTAATAGACTGTGAAAAAAACTAAAAGAACACCGCCCTCACTCACCTTATCCCAAAGGTGGGGCCCTAAAGTGGCCCCCGCTAAACTCTTGGCCGACGGTGCTCACCCCTCTGTGAGGGGCGGTTTTTAGTAATCTTTTTCCGCGGTCTATATAGAATTGCTGATCAGTAATTGCTTCCCTTAATTAGATTTTAGGACCACTTCTGAACGATGTCGTTTGTCTTACCCCCAAATATCCATATATAATACTCCCTTTATCTTTTTTTATCTGTCCTAATTTCTACTTTGGTTTGTCCCTTTTGAGTGCAATTTTGTGCACACTCCTTTGAAGAGTGTGCACAAAAAAATTTGTTTTGATTGGTTGGCTTAAAACGGCCGTTATAAAATCCCTTTTTGTTTTGTTTTAATTCAATTAAATTTTAAAATAGGAAAACATTATATTTTCTACCCTTAAATATAGTGATATGATATCAAACAAGACTTAGGTAATTCAGGTAAACTCTAGCCATGTTTAATGATAGAATTTAGATCCTAACTATTATTACAATCACCATTCATTTCATGATTCATGAACGTAGGATGAAATTGGTATTACTATGCTCATACAAAACATTACATATCATTGTCAATAATCTAAAAAGAAAACGGCATATCGATGATTTAATAGAAAAAAAAGATTTGATGAGACTATTTAGGAATTCATCTTGGGTGGCAATTTCATCGACAAACTCTATTAAACCCGATCTGATCGTAGACAAACTTCATTAAACCCAAAAGCATTCACATAAGTTATATTTAAATGGTAATGATCACGTCTTCTTTGGCTTAAACAAAATTCAATTGAAATGATTTTGATCTATCAACACAATTACCTACTACTTAATTTTCTTATTATTTTTTTAACTGTCTTCTTTATTTTCTTTTTGACCTTCATTGGTTTGCCTAAATGATGTCAACTCTTAGAGGTGAATGGACTCCATTAAATTTTGAAGATTCATTATTGTGTTTACCTCGCGCTAAGTCATCTGGGGCCAAAGACATTCAATCCTCTATTGCTGAATCTAATCAATCTTTACTCTCTAATGAGACCAACCTATTATATCAATGTCTAGAGAATCCAGATAAGTGAATTATAATGTTGAAGAAGTTACAGATTGTTCTTCAACAATGGCATTTCGGAAGAAGATAATATGCTGTCACTAATGGCCAGCATGCAATTCCCTGTTTAATATATCATGGTATTTTAGGAAGGATATATATTACTTAACTTTCAAAGATTTCAATTAAATGAAAATAAAAAACCAAAAAAAAACAATTTAATAAATTTTTAACGGTTGGTTTATGTCAACCAATAGAATTAATTTGTTTTGTGGACACTCTTTAAAGGAGTGTGCACAAAATTGGACACGTCTTTTTTTATCTCGTCCGCTCGTTTATAGACATATTTTCTCTTAAACTATCAAATATACTCTTTATTTTTTATAATCATAAAATCATTTTTAATATAAACTTAATTCAATATCTTAAATATTATCACCATATATATCTATTAAATATCTTTGTATTAATCATCATTCCTTTTTTAAATTAAAACATTTATGAATAGTCATATAATTCCTAATAAAACTTCTAATTATTTCTACATAATTTTAATTTTGGTAATAACAAAACATTAAATAGAGCTAGTCAAGGGTTAGTCATGACATTTTATAGGATTTCCTTAATATTTTGACAAAGTCAATTAGGACTGTTAATTAGAGACGGAGGGAATACAAAACAGAATGGGTTTTTTAGCTTGGACGGATGGATAACATTTTGAGAGACAAACATTCCATCTGACCATCCCAATCTCATCTCACCTAAAGACATCCGACGAATATGAGAGTTGTAACCTATTTTGTTATGAATTTGAATTGATTGATTCCCTCATGGTTAGGGTCATAAAATTCATATTATGAATGTACATTGATTGGATTCTTCATTTAAGTATAATAAATGCAATATGAATTTCTTTTAAGAGTATTCTTTATGTTTTTTACGGTTATAAACACAACATAATTTATGTGGAAAAATCTGAGGAACCCAAATATAACTCCTCTCTTTTCCAGAAACCCATCATTAAGATGACATATATATGTAGCCCGAAAAATCAGATATACGGTTGAGATTAATAGTTTAAATTAGACTTATCTTTTTCATACTTTAAGATGGACTAATTTATCCTTAATTAATTAAGGATTATTAACATAAATTTTTTTAAGTAAATATAAATAATCCGGCATCCGGTCAATGAAATTGGTTCCCATAATTTTCGTCAAATTGTTACCACATTTTTCGTTAAATTAATGTTAATCCCATAATTTTTGCAAGGGAAAGTTATTCCCATTAATTGCGAAATTTAATGACATGCTGTCACTTTTCTTTTGTCTCTCATGATGAAATTCGTTTATCTAGCATCCTGCTTAGTTTCACTCCTTTCAATTAACTTTTGTTCCTCATTGAATTGATGATTACAACGACCACTGTGATTAGATTATACCTTTTTTAATTCGTTGTTGTTCGTCTGCATGGTCAATTGCTTTTCTATATTTCAAAGAAATGGAAAATTGACGAGATCAAGGTGTTGTTCAGTGAATTCAACACATCCATGAAACTGCCAATTAAATTGCTCTATAGAACAATCAAATTCGCTAGTTGAAAAACAGAATTTATGCTAGTTGTCTCAACGTAACGTTTGATTTCTCAATTTTATCAGTGACTGATGCCGTGAGTAGTACTTAGTCTTCCCAGCCCATTTGATATTTTCATACATAATTTTTTCTTTTTTATTCTTTTTAAATTTTTATGGTTACCTTAAAATAAATATGTGATAATTACCATTTTCATGGAAATCACGCGGGGTGATAAGTGCAGTTTTCCCATTGTAACTTTTACCAATTTGTGAAAATTAGAATATCACAATTCTCATGTATGAAAACTTAGGTTTTTATTGCCTAAATTTTCACCAACTTTGGTGATAATTGGAATTATCTTTATTACTAATGTGCGAAAACTGTGATTCTCACCAATTTCATACAGTGATAACTGGAGTTATTTTAGAGGTGATAAGTAGAGTTTTCAATCATACATGGTGATAATTTGAGGGTTTTTTTTTTTTTTTCAAAAATTAATCAGCGCTTTTATGTAAGGGAGTGATTTCAGGTAAGTTGTGTTAGGGGAGTTGTTTTACATGAGTTATTTAAGGAGAGTTTTTTAGGAATTAGATTTCATCTCGTGTTTTTTTTTTTGTGACAATAATTCGTTTTACTGAGTTGGTGATAACTATAATGGATTCGTGTACAAAATGCAATAAATTTGATTTATAAGAGTACCATGGATTAATGGGTATTTTTAGTTCTTAAATCAGATTTTTGATTTTAGGATGAAAGAAAAAAAAATAGTTTCTAGATTAATGGCCGAATAAATATAACAAACTAAGTTGAAAATGGGGCGCTATTAGTGGCATGTGAGTGAGTGAATTTAGGGAGTTTCTTAAATTCATGAATTTTGACTTTTTCACAACTATTTGTTATTTTGTTTTTTTGTATTTTTGTTTTTTTTTTCCTTGAGTAATCCGTTTACTAAAGGTTAATCATGTAAATCTAATCCTATTATTACTAAATATGGTTTTTGTATATATCCTATCTTAATGGTGTGTTTCATAGATAAAAATTCAGAAAAATAGGCTACAAAAAAAGTTCCCATATAATTTATTATTATTTTTTACAAAAATGAGGTAAACTTTGTCAATCAAGTAGAAGTGAAAAAAATAAAATACTTTGGTACGAATTTTTCTACTTATCGTGTTGCGCCCTCCCTCATTTTGTAGGTTTATAGAAAAAACCAGAGGTGGATCAAAAAATTATTATTCAAGGTAAATTTAATAACATGTAAGAATTTCATCGAGCTTATATTGTTTGATCGAGCTTATGTTGTTTTAGTTTTGGTCATCAAAAATAAAATAATATAACACGATAAAACAATTTGACTAGCAAGATTTCATTTCAGTAATTGCTCTTAAATCAATTGATTTTAGACCAACTTTAAAAATTATTTATATCAAACTTCCAGCTTCATAAGTTCTTATACGTGGAATTCCACCTAACAAGATTTCGATACCTAATTAAATATAATCGTTAATTAGATACATGCCGAAGTACTTTTTTTTTTCTATATGTTTTTATTAAATATTTACTACAACTCTATGTTAGCCTCATGTTGTGTCGTTACGGCACGGGTTATTTCTAGTCAAAAGAAAAATTAGAATCATTCTGAATTTTAAGTTGAGATCCAAAATCAGCTTAATCAGGTACCTATCCCATTTTTGTTTCTCGGGTTAACCAGAAGGGGTTAATTACGTTTACATAAGTTTTAAACTTGCATTTTTATTCAAAATAAGTTTTATCTTTGGTTTCTCTTAAATGTAGCCCACACATTTATTAACCATAACCCATTTAAAATAAGTGCTTAAGCTAACCAAACAGACCTTCATAATCATTCTACATAGCCCATAAAATTATACTAGAAAGTAACCCGTTCTATGCACCAGGTAGCTACCTTTTTTCTTTGAGTACAATGTCACACGGGTGATTCTAACCTCAGACGTTGCTGCCAGCTATGGAGTATTTGCAGGTTGTTTTCCCTACATAATTTCCATAATTTAGTCCATGACCAAAATGAGGTTCCATCAAAGGTTTATGCAAAGGACCGATGGAGTATTAAAATTAACCGAAAATGCTTCCCACCCCCATGCATGTTTCTTTGTAATGTTATTCTTCTTTTATTCGTTCAGCCAAATCATCCACCAAATCATGATACAGTATCATAAGTTCAATATTCAAAATATTACTACCTCCGTTTCTGGAAAAGTGATACTTTCACCTTTTCATTTTAGCCTAAAACTAGGTCAAATTGAAAAAGTGAAAGTAACATTTTTACAGAAAAGGAGGGAGTAACATCTAGATGTACGACACCAACTAATCCAAGTAAAGCACAAAATAGAAATTTCCATTAGGAACTAATGGAAACATGGTAGTTAGCAAAAACATGGTATCTAATCAAGTGCAATTTGCATGTTATGGAAAATACTGCACTTTAGCACATCATGTGCAATTTGCCTGTTCAATGTGCAACGCAGCACCATGTAGCAATTAAAATTTTGTACAACTAACATTTAGTTCTCTCTAATTCTTTCTACTACTGCCATATACCCATCAATTTGTCTTCACTGCGCATCCAAAAACTGTCTCAAATAGTTGTTGCAGCCCCATCTCTTTAGCATTGCTTTTAGTTTTAGCTCTTAACTTTATGCTCCGACAACCCCAATATACATGTTTAATGAGATTATCAAGTGTTAGTCAATCTGCTACATATACGACTATCTTATTCAAACTAAAATATCTTCAGCAACTATAAAAGTTCCATGTTATCACATACTATCCAGCCTATAAAAATTATAAGATTTCGAGTTACGATTTTTCTAAAAATTGATAATGTTTCAGAGGATTTCAAAAATGATAACTCATTGGGGCTTCATGTAAATATTAAGTATAAAGGGATCTCTAAATATTGATCATTAATACCTTTGGGCTCGGTAAGGCAGCAGGTTCCAATGGTTCATTCCAAGAATTGGTTCATCCTCTCTCTAAGCTTCTCCCAACTGCCATTGTACAAATGGAATCGCCCTTACTCTGACCTTCAAAGCTCACCAAATCTCTTGAATGGACTCATAAATGAAATATAGGAAAGTTCACCAAACTTTGGTCATGTCTGATTGCGCTGACTTCGCAGTAGTTGGGATAAGATGTGTATCTTCAAGTCGGAAGGGACTGTGGACACAGTGCACACGTTAGAATCAGTAAAAAATTTAGCAAAAGAATTCCATTTTAATTGGATATGAAAACAAACTCTTTAGATTGCACTATTCAACTGAATTAAGTAGTAAGCACCTTAATTGCAATAGGGGCATATGAAATCTTCATATGACATGCCACCGGATACAATTAAGTATTCATTCCGACAATATCGTCATAAGTAGTAGTACTTGTATAAAAGATGGATCATGTCCCTCGTATGTGAACTTCGTGCATTTAAAAATGAGATTCATTTCTAAGAAACTACAACTCAATAAACAACTAATCCAGTGGAAGAAAGAAAACCTCTGATAAGAAGACAACGGATCAACCAAAATAAACTTTCTACTCATCAATAAGTTCAGTATAGGTTATGCTAGAGAGAAGCTAACGTTGACTGAATGCAAGTATCATATTTAGAAACCAAATCCCATAATGTGATTCGTGGGAGAGTTGAAGAGTTTATAAATGTTATAAATCCTAAACGTCACAACAGCCTTAGTAAGATTTCCCAGTTCCTGATGGACCATCCCATACATAAATAAATCACTGCAGGGGTATCATTTCCCTAAGCCTAAGAAAATCAAGGTTACTAATATCAAAAGAAGATTATCGCTAATCCGGAACTTACAAAAGCTTCTCGAAGGTTTTCCTTTCAGATGAAATAAGTGCCATAAAACCAAAAAGCCAAGAGGTAAAATTTGCTAAAATTCACAAAATCACAGTTTAGAATTCTCTCATATGGTGACAAACAGAAATATATCTATTCCAGCAAGTCTTAATTCAACCAAAGTCAAGTTTCTTAAAACTATTAGACAGTTAAAAATGGTCTTGATAGAAACAATTATACAAAAAAGTATGTCCACATGAAATATATTACTTGATAATTGAGAATTAAATGATAAAACCCTCTAAAATGCAAGGAATGATTTTAGTAGGTACAAAAATCCAATAAACATAATACCAATTAGGCATTGCCGACCCCTGCAACCAAAAAAACACAAAATCAAAACAAAAAACTAAAATAAAAACGAAAAGAAAATCATACAAAAGAAGAAGAATGGTTACCTGAATCTTAGGCTCATTGTTATCGATGGTATCGCAAAACAGTAGAATGAAAATTTGTGTGTGGCATTTCCACAAACATTTAAAGCACGTTGAATTTGTTCTCTGAAAATAATCAAAAAATGAACAATGCTGAGAGCTCTGTTTGAAATCAAAATTGTGAGAGATTTTTATATCCATATTAGCTTCAAATAGGGCTCTATCAAAATCTGGAAATAAAAAGAGTGAATTACACATAGTACCTGTAGTATATCAAATGATGTAAGTAAAAAGAGTACATGCAGCATATCAATTGCAAAACTATCAATCGGAAAAATTGAGAACACCCAACAAAAAAAAATCTTTAGGGAAGTCCCTTTCTCATATTCGTACAATTGAACTGGAAAGTGTCCATCAAAACAAAATTCAAACTAAAAGCAACCTGTGTGTATGATTCTATTTGGGTGTATAAATTGATTCAGCGAGAAGAATCGGAGGAGCAAGATACTGCAATATAAAAAGTAAAATAGGATGTGCCGGCGATGTGGGGTAGTTTTGATCATCTCTTTTAGGACACATGGTTTAGTGAAATGGGGAGGTTGGAGACGTGGGATAAATTGAAGATGTAACTGTCGTGTAAACATATCTTTGTAACTAATTTTATGGGGCCAACATGAAAGATTCAAGATTATAACCGGATCCACGTCACCAAAACACAACGTCCGGGCGCAATGGGAATCCAAGATTCCTAGTCGATACTATTTCAAACCTGCGTGCCACGCCGTTTCTAACTGCGTATCATAGGGAAACTCAAATGCGGCGTTCCTAACAGCGTATTGACCATGTTGACCGGTCAACACGCTGTTTCAAAATGCGTTTCATAGAGAACCCTAAATGTTACCGCACTTCCTTCTTTTCTTTTCTTTCTTCCTCTCTTGTTCTTCAACCTAACCTCACTTCTTATGGGTTGATTCAAACAAATATAGTGTTTAAGGAGCAAAAAATTACAAGGGTTCGTTCTAGAAGCCGAGGGTAAACGATTGGTGGTATTTTGGTGAGATTTCATCATAAAAATCCACACTAGGTACGTAATTTTAGTTTTTATTGATTTAGTTGTTTTATGATTTTTGATTTTAGTTATAATGGAGTGATTTCGATGCTATTGGATGCATCATCTTGATTATGTTGATATTGCAATAGCATAATTTTTGTATTGATTTTAAAAAATTAAAATGTGAACTTAGGGTTTTTGCTATTTGGGGTTAATTTAGGTGATACATAAATCCATGATTGATTCATAAATTGATTGATTGATTTAATTGTGTTTATGCTTGGTAGAATGTATTTGAAATTTGTAATTTGATAAGCATGTTAACAATTTTGTTTTGAGCCTTGGCCATAGAGTTTGAGGATTAACTCATGTAGTGTTTTTAGTTGATGTTGAGATGATTATATGGGTGAAATTGATGTTGTTAATATGATTTTGTTGGACGTTTTCATTAGAGAATTTTGCAATGAGTTTAAGGATTAAGTCATGTATTCTTTTGAGTTGATGTTTAGAAGATTAAAGGGGTGGAATTGATGTTTTTAGTATCATTTTAACGGAGATTTTCATATGAGCAATGTGCATATCTCAATGTGATGTGAATGTGAACGTGAGAATTCATATGTTGATTGTGCATAGATTAATATATGCGTTTGATTTTTGTTATTCACATGTTGATTGTGCTTCCCTTGATCTTTGCAGTTTTAGATAATGGAGGATGTTGATTGGTCTAGGTATGAGAAGTTATCCCAACTATCTCCAGGTGTCGGACAGTTACAACATAAGGCCGATAACTTAGTTGATAAGCGAGACGGAACATTTAGGAGTAGTTGGACCAACTTAAATAAATTTTACAAGATAGTGGTGAGAAACAACCCCCGTGCAATTTTAATTCTTCAATACTGTGGTTTAGAGTCCATATTCCAATTTAATTTTAAGTATGGGGATAAGGGATTAACCAAAGTTTTATGTGAGAGGTGGTGGAAGAAGACTAGAACTTTTCACTTCAAAGAGTTTGAGATAGGTTTGACCCCTCTAGATTTTTATCGGTTGACTGGTATTCAAATTGGAGGAGGTAAGCCAATCCCAGAATTACCAAAGGAAACAATGACGACGCAAGAACTAGATGCTATGGATGCTAGGTATTTCCGGGGTGTGTTAGATGTTATGGCACATAGAAGACTACAGAATCTGAAAACTGGAGATTATGATTCCAAGGCATGCACGATGCGAGTTTCTCACTTGGCTCATTTCATTTTAAGTAGGGAAAATATTGACAACTGCGGCATTGTCGAAGAATTGACTAGAATGTTCTTGCTTTGGTGTATTGGTTCTTTTTTGTTTGAAGACTGTAGTGTTAGAGTAGATATATAAACGATGGTGTATAGTGTTGGATAATTTGGATGTTGTTGGGTCTTATGATTGGGGTACTCCAACTTTGGGCGTTTTCTATAAACACCTGGATGACTAGAGTTCGTGCAAACAATAGGATATGGGTGGCATGTCGATGATCTTAGAATTCTGGTATTATTTTTATTTCTGTAATTGTCAACCGGTTTTGAAGGAAAACCTGAGAGATGATCAACTGGATCCACACCCGGCTATTAGTCTATTTAATGCGTTGAACCTTAGGAACAGGGGACAAAAAGATCTTCACAAATACTCTCTGTCAGATGCACGCGCTCAGATAGATATTAGGATGGGTGATGCGGTTATTTGGGACCCCTGGTTCGGGGACAGTGAACACCAACACACTGATGCATTCCAAACCGCACTTGAGATGTCTAAGAGGAGATGTGTCTTTAAGGACAAGGACGGTGCAAGAGCTTCAGTTTATCTGGCTGAGAGGTGTATGAGGCAGGTGTTAGGTGCGATAGTTATCCCATGCAACCCACCTAGATTGGATGAAGTATTAGATGGTATGGAGCTTAAGGTTAGTGATCACTTCCTTCTTGTCCCTGATGAAGTGTATTCCAAATTTTGGAAAACTCATAGCGTGGGAGCTCTTAGGACAGAAACAACTCACATAGACACACATGATGATATCGGAGTTGGTCACGCCGGTATACCCCGTAGTTTGATGCCCCAACGCCCACCCCCTACCATGTCATCCCATACATACAGATACGACCAAGCATGACAGTCCATGATGCAACTCCCAAACCTACAATGGGACATGCCTTTCTACAAAGATTCATTTGAAGAGCTAGTTCCAGTCCCCATGGAAGGAGAGAACCCATACAATTTTTCTGAAATCAACGTCTCGCAGGTTAGTTTTATTTTGTTTTTTGAGTTCTCGCAGGAGAGAACTCATTTTCATTTTCATTTGGAGTTTCTTCATTGTTAAACATAAATGTTTAAAAAACTTTTATTTTGTTTTTTAGGAAGAGTTACGCAAGTTTGCGGGGAGGCATACCGGGCCGATTGTAGTAAGAGCATGGTTGGTATATGATGAGACTCGTCGTCGAGCGGTGTATAACACCCCCACAACCCATCGTAGTTCCGGAACATCTGAAGGCCTATTCAATTCAAGTCAGGAAGAACAAACATTTCCAAGCACATATTGCGATGGAGTATCCTTGCCGGAAACCCAACACCGTCGTAAGCGTCCGGCTGTAGACCCTTCCGCATCGAATGCTTATTATGTCCCTCATCTTGTTGATAGTAACCTCCCTGTAGAGCATAACCCGTTATTGGAGCATGCCTCCCCGGTGATTAGTGACTTACCAACCTCTAGTGATTTTTTAGGGCTTAGCTTGGGTGGTAGTTGGCATGGTAGTGTGCAGGGTAGTGGTCCGAGAGGTGATGATGGAGATGATATGGATGTTGTGCCAGATAGTCAGTTTTTTTGGGTGACTCCAGTAAAACTGGTTAAAATTGTGTTGATTAGCTAGGGCGTAGTAGATGTTTGCTATTTAGTTCTTGTATGATATATTTAGTTTTTCCTCATGTATGTTGGACCTCGTATTATCCCTATTTCATCATTTTAAATATTCCTATTATTCATACCAAGAAATTAAGGGCAAATAACTAAAGTGTCTGACAGTTGGGTATTTTTTTCATCGCTACATGAAAGGACTGTTACACAAGGTCCTCTATAAAATCACTTTTTCGGCAACCAAAATTAGGGTGCAAAGCATAAGATATTCAAATCCATCCAGTTACATCTTCTCCTGTAATATTGTTTCATCTCGTCACTTTTATCCAAAACCTACAACAATCTTATAATGGCTAGGTATACCGTTGAAGAGGATGTTGCAATCACAACTGCGTGGGCAAGTATTGTTACCCTTCCCGAGGTGGACCATCACAGGGTTCCGGATAATACGGTTTGGAACAACGTATTTGAAAATTACACACAACTCTTCCCAAATATTCACCAAAGAACAGCAGTTGCTGTAAAGGCTAGGCTCGGAGTAATAAAAAAGGGGGTGAGGGTTTACGTGCGATACCAGAAATAAATTTATACTGAACATAACCAATCTCCTCTATGGACAGTTCATAGGCTGGTAAGTAGTTTATCTTTTTACTCAGACCACTTTGTTTTATTCTTCAACAAAAACACTAAATGAGTTATGAACCATTTATCTATAGGAGCGATATGCAAATTGGAAATACGCTCGGGATACAAGCAAAGATTTCATGTTTTACCAATGCTACTTAATCATGAAGGATAACATCCCCCAACTGAACACGATACAACCGCCACCGAATCCTCCACAACATGGGGACGAAGATTAACAAAACCGCATCAACATCATGATATTAATTTAATGGTTTTGTGGGCATACCTCTTTGTAAACCCTCACGAGACAAAACTCGTCCGTTATGGCCACATAACGGTTTAAATGCTTGACGCGGGCACTGGGTGTTGCCTTGCTTTTGGTGAAAGTTATCTAAGTTTAGTTTTGAAAAATCGTTTAGCGATCTGTAACCATTCTATCAATGTATCCCTAAGGTTAACATCAATTTATTCATAATAGTATATGTTTAACCAACGCTCACTCTCGGTTTAATTTTAATTGTCAGATTATTTACCGTTAAATAAGCAAGTTTTATTAAAAATTAATAACATCGCATAACTATTTACTACTATCGATATATTTGGTAATAAATATTATCATGGGTCCCCCTGTGTTTGGTAAACTGCTTTTAGGTCAGATATTTGATATTTTGGGAAGACACGAAATTGTGTCGATGCAATGTAGGGGTTATCGATAAATAGTAAGGGTCGCTATATAAACAAGTAAGTGTCCCTTGGTAACGATAAATGACTTTTGGATAAAGATTCGTGGGTGGTTAATAATTTGAGTCTTTGTCTCGTATTATTATCTCGGATTTATTTCCACCATGAATTGTCATAGCTTTTGATGCATTATTTTGAGTGATCAAATCATCATTCAGAGTTTTCTTCTGTTTCCAACCCTGATTTCTGACAACATATATACAAGTTGATTTAACCCAAACAAGGGTCGTTCTACCATCTCTTCTTGCCCGAGATAGGTCTTTCCTTGTCATCCAAGAGGTGTTTTAAATATTAAAGGGAGTTTATGAACATGATAAGTGTCTTTTAAATTGGGAAGGGTTGTCGGTGAAAAGTGACAAGGATGTGTAAACAGTATTTCTTTTACAAGTGAATTGGATGTGTTTTAACAATTTCCAAGCATATTATTAATTTGGATCCTATAAATATCCAGGTTTACCCAAAGGTACTTCTCACACACCGAGTACTTGGAAATCGTATTATCTACCTTCAAACAACATACACCTTGCAAAACTTGTCACGGATTTCTACCCCTCAATTAACTCTTTGTACGAACACAACAATGGGATCATTTGATTCGATTGAAGATTTGCAAATCACAAAAACATGGTACAAAGAATCTCGAGTAGCAGACCGCTCTCCGGTAATGCCGGAGCCCGAAACCTTTTGGGCGAAAATATACAACCAATATATACGAGATTATGGGAATCCAAATAAAAGAAGTCTTCAACAAATTCATGATAGGTACCAGATTATACAAAAAGCCATTTGCGATTTTATAGTTATTCAACAACGACTCACTGTGCACGGCCGTATTAGAATGTCATCCCGACAATTTGTAAGTATTGTATAATTTATTTCGTCCATTGGTTAACTGATTGATTCTAAATTTGTTGAGTATATTTTTGCTGTGTTTTTGTAGCACGAACTGATTAAAGCGGGGTATTTAGAGGAAAAAGTTGAGGCATTCACATTCGATGAAAGCTATAATTTCATGGTATCCAAAATCCCAGAGTATGGATCACCGGGAAATTCACCGACTTCATCGATTGAAGTCTGAAACTCGAATTTATGTTTGTGTACATTTTGTGGGTTAGTCTGTTATCAACCCTCACGAGACTAAACTCGTCCGTTAGGGTCACCTAAGGGTTTAAAGGTTTGTTTCACGTGCTAAGTGTAATCGTGATTCCTACGAAGGAAGTTAGGTTATTAATTACGTTGTTATAATGTAATACGATGTTAAACATGAAGGTCGTTATTTTAAAAGTTGTCTGTTACGTCATTGTAATAACTAAGAAAACATATTACATCATAAACATCCGACGATTTCGAACTAACAATATTAACCACTCGTAAACATCTCACGAGAACAAGATTCAATTTTATATGCGATTACCAAAAAAATAATTGGCCACGAAATGTTTGAAAGGCTTCCCTAGTTCCGCTTCATACATTGCCATCGCCTAAGCACGATTACCATTTGCAAGAACGCGATACTTCCTAAAACGACCACAAATCCTTTTCAGCATGCTAACGCGGTGTTGGATACGTATGGCGGAATACCAAACGCTTCCATTCCAAATTTGAATCAAAAAGTATTCCCTCACTCGAAAACCAAAACGCCATACCCGCTTGAGGATATTTTGTATCATGATCCATATCCGCAACCTTACAATAACTTATGACTAGAACGTTATCTTCATGCATCGAAAGACGTGGCATCGTGATTGATTATTGTGGTGGAAATAAAATATGTAACTTTGATAATTTGGGATTGAAAAACTTTATCTTTTGGTTGAGTTTACAGAGCATTACACCTTCGGAGATAATTGAATTGTGAGGCGTCTTTCACAAATTTATGCTAAAATTCTCAGATGGGTTTAAATGTAATTTTGAAATTCTACAAAAGAATAAATTATAAATATTGGCAACTTGGCAGCATGAGTGGTCATCATTTGTTGGGCATTATTTTGCATGTCATCTTCTGTAGCGTGATTTATTTTTGTAATCTGAGTAATGGTTAAATAGAAAATGACATTTGAAAGAGGAGGCAACTAAAGACTGTTGTACAGTACTACCGATTAGATGTGTAATAGTAGTCTCTGACATCTACAATTATCACCCGTCAAAATGTGTTTTCAGAACACGCCCCATTGAGTTGTCGACCACTTGTATGTCAGACAAAAGTGTATAGATAAGCATGGAATTATGCAGTTTTCCCTTTTGATTTATTATCATACACGTGAACTGGAATTTGGGATCTAGTGGTTGGGGAGTTTACCGACTTAAGTGGAAATATTCATGAATGGGAGTTTACCAACACGTTCGTCCCTAACTTAGAAGGAGGTACTAAAGTACACAAACATAAACAAACCCAAATAAACGTTAACATACATAAACAACATAAAAAGTACACAATACATACACTACACCAAATTCTGGGATTAGAAACAGTAACCAGCCGTTACAAAATCGGGTTGTAATGTGGCCCTCGCCCGTTGCAAAAATGGGTGTTACATTTTTTTGTAACGACTTTGGGGCGATTATTTAATTTTTTTTTTTTAGCCCTCGTAATGTGCTTGAGTCGTTACTTAATTTGCCACGTGGTAACAGCTCAGGGCCGTTACGATTTTTTTTTGCAATAGGGCTGTTGTAACAGCTCAGAGCCGTTACGAACTTTTTTGTAACAGCAAAAAAATTACTGCCGGTCAACCTTGACCTGGTCAAAATTGGTCAAAATCAATTTTGACCAGGGCAATATTTACCGGCAGTACATTTTCTCACGAAACCGAATTCCAAATACTACCCTGTGCAAACCTTTCAATCCATCCACATTCAACAATAATTGCTTCAATCAATTTACATCAACATTCATTCGTTCTATTAAGAAAGAATACAAATTCTTCTAAGTACCAAAAAATTTCATTAAGTATCAAATTCTGACAAGTAACTAAACACTTTTTTACATTCATTCTATGCTGGGCAAGTTATCATCGTGCTTTCTCACTAGCATTCAAATTCAGTTTCATAATTCATACTCCATAGTTGTTTACTAAAATGAATAAAAGTGTTTACAGAACCACATGTTACATAGCTCTTACGGTATATGTTGCACTAGGTTTAAAGATTGATTTCAAGAAACTTAATACTCACTGCTCTTGGTGCCTCCTTTACTACCAGTTTATCCTTGTGGCTATCTATTGCTTCAGTGCAAGCTTGGATTGGTATCAGGATCAACCACAATCAACTTGAATGCCTGGTAAACAATAAAATTTTAGATTAAACTAGAGCAGTAAATAGAGAGTAAAGACTAAAGACCCAACATGAGAGTTTCTTCGCAAAGACATTACCTCAAATGCATGCCCATATCTTCGATATAGAGGCCATCCAACATGGATATACTGAGATCCCTTCGTTGGCACGCTAAGGGGATGGAAAGTAAATACCCAACAAAATTATACATAAAATTCAAGTGCTCACTTTAAGTTTATCTTCCTCCAAAACTCCCCAGCTTAGATGCAACCTACAGTTCCTCGTCTAATTTCATCTAAAAATAAACAAAGGCGCCGCCAGGATGAAGTCAGAAGACATAAATTCATGGAGACAATATCAGCTAATTCCAGATGAGAAAAGAAAACTGTTAAGAATGAGCATCTGCTTTATTCAAACACTACATATCCATCAAAGAGGTACACCCAAACTACTCAACAGTAACAAAAGCAACAAGAGTTACATGACCGAGAAAAAAGTTGTGCACGGCAGATTATAAAATGGTGGAAACTAATGACAACCTAGAATGCACCTTGAAAATCAACGCAACACATACATCTGCTAAACAAAGTATAATTTCAGGGCAAAATATTGATTGCTGCAAATCTCAAATAAGTCTCAATATTATTGATTCGTAGGATGTTTCTGAAAAACGAAGCTTAACAGTTTAAACATACCAGTCCATCAAGGTGACATGTATCTCTGCAACAAAAAGTATAGCACATGACAAAAGCATGATTGTGGTAAAAAGTCTCTACTTTGCTGATTGGTGGCAGTTTTCTCATAAACTAAAGTGTAACTGCTTTTAATTGTATTATTTCACCAAGGGGATAATTATCTACCACGCCTCATTACCAAATAATCCTAAGTATTCTTACTGATTGAATGAGGATTTACACAACATACAACAAAAAAAATATTTCATCCCGGATTTAGTGCATAGTGCCTGTGCAGAGTTGATGAAATCAACAATAGAAAGGACAACTGGATCTCCTCCAGACTGCAATGAACAAAATTAGCCTGAGACCGTGAATAGGAAGATAACAATAACTATGTACAAGGATCAAAAAAATATACAAGCACATTTTCACCAATTTTTTGTAGACTAATCCCATGCTCTCTAGTACGAATGGGGAAGATGTCGGACACATCTGTAGTAATTTGGTATGGATGATTCACATTTTGGTCAATAAAAAACCAATTATAGGTTATGGCCTTATTAACATGGTAGTGATCACATCTGCAGTAAATTCAGAGTGATTAAAATATGATGCCAAATAATTAATCATTAATTTGCAGCGCTAAGAGAATAAGGAAAGCTTACCAATATTCAGAGATGATCCACCTTGAGTGGTCCTAAAACTGGAATGAAACCCTGTACATCCAAGGACTCCACCACCCAAATCAACAAAGTTTTGTGGCTCACTATGGAAGAATGACTGGCCACAAGTAGACAACCCCTGCAATTAAGCAAGCATCAGAACTTGTATAGCAAACACAAAACCATTTCAAATCTAGATAAAAAGATTCACTTACTGTCTTGCTGCATGCTGTGGCAAGACTATATCTAGAACTCTAAGAGCTTCTTGTGATTTCTCATTTTCTTGACCACACAAGGCATTTTCTATGGCCTGCATCGGGATCTCCACAACAAAACTTATTTTCGCCTTGAAACTCTTTGTCTCTGCTATGGACGCCTAGACCTCTTTCTATCTTAATCATTTGGACTATCGCCACCACCAGGGCTCCCATTCGCATTCCCATTAGCGTGCCAGTTCTATTAAGAGACTTGAATTAATAATAACCCACGAGAATAATGAAGAGAGAACAACATACAACAGTGCATCATAAAATAACTTGGTATCATATGTCTCTAGAATAAAGACATCTGAGGTCACAAAATATGCTGAAAGGATGCTAGACATCTGAGAATATCTATTCTAAATAAAGAAACATATTGCTTAACTCAAAAACGGACAATAGAGAAAGGGTGAATGGTGAACAAGCTTAAGCCAGGCACCTTGAATCTTCGCTCGAGCTACTTTTTCATTGCTTGTTCTTCGTGGATTTGATTCAAGACTAATAAAAGAGCTTTCAACAAATATTTACAGTATTTAAGTCTCACTTATGCCTCCATCTTCAGTCCCTAGCTCTTCATATCCTGCGCAATGATGAAACTCATAAATTGAAGAAGGTCAAGTGGCAACTTTAATAAAGCCAACAACAAGTAAAAAAATATCAACCTTAGACACTTTGCACAAACTCAAGCACGGTTTACAATTACAGCTTCTACGACAAAATGGGCAAGACTCTGCAATCACTTCAGTTGTATGTCGAGGATACCTGTGCACCATGAAAAAACAACACAAAAACATGAATTAGTTCATATCAGATCACCAACATATGTATTTAATGAACAATACGAAATCGAAATAACTTCTATATTGAGTCTTACCAACGATGAATGCACGTAAAACAATACCGTTTAAGGGGAGTGCAAGTAGTCACTCTATTTAATTTTAATCATAAAACCTTTCAAAATTGAAGCGTTGACGATGAGAAAACTTTAATTCATCTTTGACTAACACAACTTATGAAACAAGGAATTAAAGTAAGAGGAAGAACTATGAGAGAGAACGAATCCTAAAATACAATTGTAGTGGGTGTAATTCCTTGAAGAATAATAAGAGGAAGAACTATGGGAGAGAACGAATCCTAAAATCTCATTACAAGCTACTTCAGTTCTCAACCATTTGCATCTAGCATTTGAAACAAAACAATAATTATGTACCTAATGAGGCTACCCACAAAAGCTCTAACATCTTCAAGTTCAGATATTTACTATTCCAGCTCCAAAAGTACACCTCCTCCATCCTCTCTAAATCAAAGAAAGACAAGTTAGCTTAAACATAGGGCTTTACGAGCCAAGATATAGTGGTGATAGACAAAACAATCAGACCATGTACTGCAACTAAAAGTGGATCACTTTCTGAGCCTTTAAATTCTATTAGCTATTTGTAACCCATTTATGCTAAGGGAAAAACCAACAGTGCTGGAGATAAGGGTTCGATTACACCAATTTTAATGCACCATATTGAAAAACAGGCTAAAAACTGAACTACAACATGATTCTTTCACGTCCTACAATATAGGGCAATTTCCCCTCACCAGACAAAATCCATAGTTCATACATCAGATTTAACAAGTTAAGGGCCCTAAAGTAAACCAACAGAAGATTAAGAGCTAAAAAACAATCAATATTAAAACAAAAAAGCTAAGAATTGATTCAAGAGAGATGTTTTAAGGCTACCAGATTTCATGTCAACTCTATCAACAGTCCCATACTTAGAGAAGAGGCGTTCAAGATCAGATTGATGTGTCTCATAATCAAACTCCCACAAAATACTGGCCTCATTATCATCACCAATCTTCTACTTCCTTCAAATACCTTCGAGAGAAATTCCCGCAAAAAGAAAAACAAGCACATGAACAAAATTAAAACCCATAAAAAATCAATCAAATCAAATATAAACCCTAATTGGATTTGTGTATTGGATGAACAAGGATAATTACAAAATATGCCTCTCCTATGATGATTTTGATTCTCATCTTTAACACGAAAACACCTAAAGAAAAAAACTCATAATGGTTTTCTTCACCGATTCAAGGATGAACCCTTAATCAAACTCATTACATATGGCCGATTCTAAATCATGAGATAATCTAATCTAAGCTAAGGATTGATTTGATTTTTGAAACCCTAGCTTTCTTCTGACGAGATTTTGCGAAAAAATGAAAGCTCCACCACTCTCCCCTGAAAATTGAAACAAATGAAACCCTAAAAATCGAAAAACAGATTTAAAAAATTCTTACAAGGATTTCATCGATTCATTACGGTTGGATGATTGAAGATTGAAAAACACTTACTATGGTTCGATGATTGAACACATTCAAGAGATTTCACTAGGGTTGCATCTCGCCGGGAGGAAGAGAAGAGAAGGGGAAGAAGAGATAAAAAAAAAAAAAAAGAAAAAAAAGAAATGAAACTCGATCTCATTTCACTAGGGTTATATTCTCAAACTCACGCATGTGAATGGCACACTCATGGGAGGAAATATCCCTAGTATAACCCATCTAGGGCGGAAACATAATATCACGCATGTGAATGGCACACGCACAAACTCCAAGTGTTACGCCACAAGTGTGACCAAGCGTGCGACTGGCACGCCTAAAAAAAAATTCGTAACGGCTGGTCTTTGTTACTAATTTTTAAAAAATTAGTAACGGCTCTAGCCTGTTACGAAATTTTTGTAACGGCCATTTGTAACGGGAAATTTGTAACGGCCCATAAGCCATTACGAATTGCTGTTACTAATCCGGGAATTTGGTGTAGTGATAAAACATAAACATTACATCAGACCGGGCTTTGATGATTATTTTCAATGATGTTGTAGTGAAAGGTTCGTTCAAGACTTGTGAAAGCATATTTTTTAGACTTAATTTTTGTAAATAAAAATTACAAGCTCAATTAAAAAGTTGTTGGGAAATTACGAAGAGGCTGGGGCTAGGATTCCACCATTGGTCGATATTAGTGATTTAATAAAATAATAATTATGCAACTCAACATTCAAATTGATTCTAATAGTATTGCCTAGACATGTAGATTTTCAAAAGAATAGATGTTAATCCAAGCATAGAATATCAAAACACTAAAGCAATCATATTCTATCAAGATAAAATACACCTAACTAATCAAAATCATATAATCAAATTTTAGTTCAGTGCAAAAATCATAATAGAGTTGTTATAATTAATTAAAAGTAGAAAAGTATCACTTTACCGAAACAACGGCTTCCTCCATCGCCCCAAGGATTGGGTTTAGCTCTTCATCATGGAAACACACTCAAAAGTTGATTTCATTGCTCAAAAGTGTTTACAAATGATAAAAAGGGAGAAAAAACAATAAAAACCATGTTTGTAACACTTATATTTTTTACAAACCAGCTGTTACAGAGAACGATAATGATGAAATGTTGTTGTTTCTGTATCTCTGCGACCCACGCTTGGAAGTCGTTTACACTGTAGCATGAACGACTGTCTGGTGTGCGTCTTATGTTCTTCGTGTTCTTGGTGCAGCAGCAACAGAAAATAATTGTGTAACTTGATTTTCTCGATCTGTTGATGCTCTGTACCTCTCCCGAACTCCCCTCCCCCTTCTCTATTACTCCATACTCTTATTTATACTCAACAGGTCAAAGAATAACACCTCATTACTTCAAAATCTTCTCAATTACTCGGCATTAACTTGGGATATTTTTCTTTCCTTTTTTTGTCACTTGCACGAATATGAAACAGTTAATTACGTGACAGTATCATTGTTTAACTCCTTCACGTATCTGCAGTAACCAAACGCGTGCAATACACGTCCAAACTCGTTGTTATCCCGTGATCATCTCAACTACATACGTTCTCCCCTGTCTTGCTCCGAATGGATTATCCAGCCATATTTAACTGATTCCAAATCCCATACTATCCATGTTTAGTTGTATTGAGCCGACCCAACAAAAATCAGCAATTGAATCTCATGAAAATGCCTTCAAATCTCGAACTAAAATTCTGCAGGTGAGAACTAAGTTTTCCTGCCAAAACTGATTTTTGAAATGGAGAAGAAGGTGTCCCCCTAACCAAACCGGGGGTGCGAATAGCAGGTGCCCAACTGAGGTTCCCCTTACCAAAGTGAGGGTGCCTTTAGTACTTTTCTCCGGGGGTCCAAATAGCACTTTTTGAGCAACTTTTTCCACACAAGTTTTGTAGTTGCGGGAAATCCCACACTACACCCCTTACTCAATTTTGCTTAATTAATCCATTGAAAGATGTAAGATCAAGAATATTTATTGATTGAGTCCATGAAATGTTTACACAGGATAATAGAATTACACTTTAGAAATTAAAACACTCTTAAACTTTCTCTCTCCTATTGACTTGCTCAACAATTCCCCAAAAGATCTCTGCCACCACAGATTCACTCAGCCCTTTATATAGGGTAATACATAGTGGATGACAGCTAAGCTATCCTTTATTTTCGGGAATGTCCCGCGAAGTGTCGCAGATGCACAAACATTCGTTCTCGCGACACTTCTTAACCCTCGCCGGTTTCACGTCTTCTTTATGTTTTGCTTGTCGTTATTCATTGCGTCGTTTATTTTAGCTCCTGCGACTCCTTCGCGATGCTGTCGTTTATTAATCCCGCGAGCCTTGTTTGTTGCGATATTACGATCCTACATCTTGCCTCTTTTTCCTTGAATATTGCTTGACAAGCGATTTTTAAGGAAAAATCTATTGTGGTAGCGATCTTTGATCTTTGTTGATGGAGGAACGAGCAAAAGAATACTTTCCTTGAAAAGTACGTACTTGCCTCTATTCTTTGGCGAAGTTCCGAAGCTTCTTTGAGATGTATATGTAGTATCGTCTCCTGTCTCTCCTCATATTTCTCCTGCGAAGGGAAGAGTATCATGAGAGTGATTCTTTTGATTTCTTTGCATGATTTGCTTATCTTTATCTCTGTTTCGGATTTTGTACTTTTACACGGATTTTGATTATTAATGTCTTTTCTTGACACGTCTCTTTCAACCGCTTATTCTTGACCGTTCATGTCTCTTCTCGCATTAAATGACCTCGTTTTTCTCGAGGATCTTTTTCCCTATATATAGTTTTCTTTTCCTCTCCTTTTCATCTTTTAGTTTCTCTCTGCAACTTTTCTTTGACTCTCTCCTTCCGCAATTTGCGCTCCTGCTACTGCAAATCTTTTCTTCGTCTCTTCTATCGCTGATCCTAATCTTTAACCTCCCATCCATTCCCATACTGATAATGGCTTCCATTAGTCGTGCATACAAAGCTTCTTTTGATGAAGTTCAATAGAAGTTGCTCGAGAAGGGTTTCACTCTATCAACCATTCCCGATCAAGAATCTTCATCTATTCTTTCGCAAAAGTTATTTTCGATCATCAATGTGATGATCAAAAGATTATAGTCTCGCTAGGTCAGCTTCTCTGGGACTTCCCATTCCCTTGTACAATCCCGAGATGCCTTTATTTTATGAAATCTTGGCCCATGAAAAATTCTCTCTCGGCTGTTTATCAATTGAGTGGCGATTGTATTCACCTAATGCTTGAGTTCGCGAATCGTGGTCTTGGCAAAGGATCTTTATACCCTACTACTGTTAGACACCCCGATTTTGCGGACTTGGAAATAGCTGCCGAGAAGTACACCAGAGAACTTTTTGAAAATTATTCGGTGATAAAGATGAGGAATGCGAAATCTCGCTGGGGCATTCGCCTCGAAAAAGAAGGATAATGTCCCCGAGGATAAATTGCTCATGCAAGATATTGACGGCACCGGGCAATAATACTACTCCCGCCACTCCAAAGATGAGAAGTGGTGGGTTGTACCCTTGATTTTAAATGGCCCTTATATCGCGGGCTCGCATATTCTTCCTGCGAGTCTCGCAGGATATCATCCTTGGGAATTCAAATGGCCCGATAAGGCAAAAGAGGTATGTTTCCCACTTCAAATCTTGCCTTTGCAACTTTCTTTTTATATTTGCTGAATTTGTGAAATTTTTCAGATCGCCAAATTGAGAAGAAGCTACAAGGATAATCCGTTGGAGAGTACTCTGACGATACTTCGATCGCTTACGGGTGAAGTAAGAAACATTTCCTTTGTCATTTGAAACAATATTGTTGCCTCTGTTTCTTATCTTTAACCGTATGCGAAGGTTGGAGTTGAAGAAGCTGTAGCCGCGAAGATTAAAAGTAAGGGCAAAACTGTCGTTCGCAAGGGTAAATCTTCTGCTCCATTAACTAAGAAGCGAAAGATTCAATCTTCTTCTCGCCTTAACTCAAGCTCCGAATCTTCTGATGAGGATAACCATGATTCGAATCTCTCTCTCGCTAAAGATATTCCGTTGGCCGGCTCTCCTATGGATCGGTTATCTAGCATCTTCTCAGACTCTTTCCAAGGAATGGGAGATGCTCCCCTAGCTTCCCTTTGCGGGACTCTCGCAAATGTGTGTAATGCTGCTTTACTAGAAGGCAATGATTCTTTCAATGGAGCCTCTAGAATCGTGTCTCCTGACTTCTTGAACGCACTTGGGTCTTTGGTATGCATGCAGTCACATTTCCCTGTTAATTTTAAATTTTTAAATATATATGTATTGACGGTTTTTCTGTTTTCTTTCATAGGTTGGAAAAACTTCTTTTGTAGTTGCCTCAGATCTTGAGAGAAGACGCAACAATCTTGAAAAGAGAAATTTACAATTGAACAAGAAGACCCAAGATCTGGAAGCTGAAGCCGCGTCATCTCGCGATAAGATTCAAAAATTAGAAGCCGACCTAGTCTCCCAAAAGGAAAGAGTATCTACTCTTCAGAACTCAAATCAACAACTTTATGGTATAGTAATTTTCAATTCTCAAATCTTTTTCATGTTATCTTTTACTTTTCTTTGTCTGACTATTATTCTCGCAGACGTGTATAATCTCTCCGAGGAATCCATTCTTCTTCATTCATTTCCCGAGCCTATGAATGATGATGTCCTCCTTACTTACCTCAATCAATCTATAAGTAGTTCCTCTAATAAAACTAACCTCCTTTCATTAAAGGATCTTCAATCCAAATATCACCTCTTAGAGATCGAACATAGATCTAGTTTAAATCTAACTAATCGCTTTAAACGAATGTACCTTGATTCCGAGGAGAAAGTCAAAACTTTGAGGAAGAAAATTAGTGATCTCATAGATGAGAATGATCGCATTACTAACAGAGGTGCACAGGCGTTAGCAGAATTCCACAAATCTCTTCTTGGTGTGCAAGTTGAACGAGACGAACTCCTTCATCAGAATACCATGCTTAAGCAGCGAGAAGAGCAAGTTCGTTCTCTTCTTGTTATTAATAGTGATGATGAATTCGCCTGGGCTGCGAAGGTTTTAGATAATGCCAGGAATAACCTAGGTGTTGATGTTAGTCTTCATGCCGAGCATACTTCCTTGATTAAAGATATGATATCTGGATAGAGAAGGTTACTTATTATACCTTCATCGCTTCTTACTTCGTAGTATTGCTTGTAAATTATTAACTTGTTGTTTCTTATTTGCGTAATCCGAGAAGAGGCTTCGGGTTAGAATTAGAGAGCTTGAATCGAAAAAGAACAACTCGCCAGAATTTTCCAAATGAGAATGAAGAACTCGAAACCTAAAAAAGAACATTTCGTAAAGAGTCTCTCCCTTCGCGAGAATAAATATTCCAAGTTGAAGAAACAATTTCTAACGACAGTGGAGAACTTTAATAATGATGATGTTCGTTTTCGCAATAGAGCCATGGAGTATGTTTGTAAGCACCAGAACATCCCTCTGCATACATATCCCTGGCTTCTTGAAAAGGTTCCTGAGAATCTGCCTGTCTCAGATGTTTCTGATAGTGAGGCTAGCGAACAAGAAAATTCTGGCGATGAGAATAATAGGACTGAAGAATCAGATGAAGGAGAAGAATCACCAAAGAGATAACTCTTTTTGTTTTCTTTTTCTGCTTGTAATATCTGTACATTTTTGTATCCTTGTTATAGTGAACTTCTTGGATTTTTCCCCATGAATTCAATTTTCACTCCCCTTTTTTTGGTAGTTCTTCCTTGTAATATAATTGGCTAACATTATTGATGTATAACTCTTTCGTCAGAAGATGAATAACAATGTTCCATCTTTTCCATTCCCATACTTGCCTCTGTTATTTATCTTCAGATGGAAGATTGTAGTTGTCATCATGTATGTGGTTGGATAATAATTTTATTGTTATTGAAATGTAT
Organism: Papaver armeniacum; assembly: GCA_023531295.1. Classification (NCBI taxonomy): domain Eukaryota; kingdom Viridiplantae; phylum Streptophyta; class Magnoliopsida; order Ranunculales; family Papaveraceae; genus Papaver; species Papaver armeniacum. Next base: position 312,744 of record JAJJWW010006012.1, read on the forward strand.
CGTTGCGACGAGGTCGCAGGTATCTTCATAAATCAAGAATCCTACTTGTCTCGCCTTACCATTTCGGTAGTCTTTGTTTTATCTCTTCTTGTTGCGACAAGGTCGCAGTCGCCTTACATTTTCATGCAATGACCCATTGACCTTGCCTTATCATTTTTGTGTGGTCTTCCAAGTTAGACCTCCCTAATTAGAGGTCTTCCCCTGCCACCTTTCATCGCGACAAAATCGCAGGACGTCTTTACACTTGCATGTAAAGACCCATTGATCTTGTCTTATCATTTTCCAAGTATTTTTGCCTCTGCAGGATGTTTTAGTTGCGACAATATGACAGGCCTAGATATCCTTGCGATTATAAAGCCCCATGACATTGCCGTCTTGCGACGAAATCGCAGGACGTCCGTACACTTTCGTGTAAAGACCCATTGATCTCGCCTTACCCGCGCGTTAGTATTATTGCCTCTGCAGGATCATTGCACAAATATGACAAGTCTAAATTTTCTTGCGAAAACATAGCCTTATGACATTTGCGTCTGTTTTGACACTCCCCCTAATGGAGAGCATCGCCCTTATCATCTCCCCGGTTGCCCCTTCAAGGAGGCGAAACATCGACCATACAAGACTAGCTCCTCCCATCCGGTCTTAACAACAACCAGTTGTTTTCGCAGCCTCTTATCCCTTATACCTATAGGGTTTATGGTTACGAGGCTGCACCCTAAGTGGAGTTTTCTTCGGGCGAGTGCAACGCATGCCAAGACTTGCCAAGAATGGCCAGGGTAGGTTCATCCATCCCGGGCACTCTGGCTCAACCGTGTACCTCGGCGCCTTGAGCATACACTCGACTCCTTGGAAGAGACCCTCGGTCGCCCAACCGGTATAACCTTATATATATAGTTGGGAATCCAAGGTACCTCATCCGGATAGGCTTTCATGGGCCCCAAATTTTCATGACTCGAGCTTCGGGAGCGGTGTAACCTTCCCCGAGCCATGTTGAGAGATACCCCTTATATGACGCACTTTAGGTCTCGCCTCTTACGAAATGTTATTCGCGAACTAGGGTGTACGCCATAAAGGTTCGTCCCATTCTTTTACTCATTCATCTTTGTTAAATCATTCAATCATTCATGTTTCATTATTTGCCGATTTTTGTTTACGAAGTATTCGCAAAATTCCATTTCATTTGTTGTATTTTCATTTTTCTTTCTTAACTGAATTCCCATATACTCTTGGCTGCGAGATTCTCGCACATCATTACTTCAATTGCTACTTTTTCTCCTGTTTTTGTTGATTATTCACTTCTTATGCCTTTTGTTCCTCCTATCCCTTGCTTCTTTATTATCATAATATCCGCCTGTCTCTAGGCATTCACCTCGCGAGGTATGTTCAGTTCTTACTTCTATAGCATCCACCATCAGTTTTTCCTTTCTCTGCTCATCTCTCACATGTTGCTTCCAACCCTTTCTTTTGGCATTTCTTGCTTCGCAGCTTTCTACATCGACCTCATGACATTGTTGCGACTCCTTCCAATCTCCCTGTATGATACCAATGCCGTTTGGATGTGGAAATTTTATACATTGGTGGTATGTTGATGCGACCCCCAAGATTTCATGAAGCCACGGTCTCCCAATCAGCGCATTATATGGAGATTCCACGTCAACCACACAGAACAAAATATCAGTTGATAATCCTTGTAGAGGTATTCTCATGTGAACCTCTCCCTTTGGCTTGTTTGCAGTGCCATTAAAGCCATATATTTTGTATGTTGAGGGGATCAAATCCTCATCCTTTCCTCCCATCGTCTTATAAGTATGGTAAAAAAGAATATTCACCGAACTTCCAAGTATCGATTAGGATTCGGTTGATCGCCCAAGCAAGCTTCTCGCTTCATCATCTTCTCCATCAATCGGTTTTGGGTTAATCTCTAGTTTCACAACCAACGGGCTATCATGTGTTTCTCTTCCTTTTGGCACTTCATCTCAGAGAAAGAAATAGTCTTGACTTCCACTTTTCTAACTGCGTCGTTCTCGCCAGACTCATTATTTCTTTATCGTTAGCATCTCTCGCAAAGACTCTACTGAGCACGTTGTCATGAAAATCTTCGATTGTGCGATAGGAGTGGACGATAGAGTTGCAATTCAAATTTTTAGCTTTTGTCCCGACTTCTATCACAAATGTTTCCTTTCCTTTCGCTGACACTGTTCTGTGCATCTCTGGTGGTGGTGGTAATGTCTGGCCTGTTTCTTCTCCCTTTAGAAAGTGATTGACTTCCCCGATCAATCATCCGAGAATAATTATCTTTATGTTTCTACAATCGTTTGTTTGATGTCCATGGAATCGATGGTAAGAGCAAAACTCATGACTTCTATCGCTTTGGCGGTGGTTCCATTCCCACGTTCCAAGGTCTGGTACATTTTCCATCACAAGTATAGCTTCCCAGATCTTTTCCACACCGGCATTCGGTGGAGGCATCTTAATCTCTTCCCATACTATTCTGCGACTTCTCTCGCCCTCCACGGTTATTTTGCCTTCGTCCACCGTAAGTTTCTTGCACATGATCTAGCCTCTGAATCTTATTATTGCTGCCACGGTTGTAGTAGTTCCTTTCTTGTTCAAACTCTTCTTGGTCGCGGCTTCCCATGGCTACTATCTTTCGCTGTCCATCATACCTTCTTTGCTTGCTGTCCTTGCGAAGTGCTCGCCACTGTATTTATGAATTGAGGCAACAAGCTTGCGTTCGCGAAATTCGAGTTTGTGTTCGCGATTGGATAAGAATTCATTTCATTCGTCTTTCTTCTAAGGCGATATATTCTTCCTGTAACTCTCGCAGATTCGCCATCGTGATTGTATTTTTGATTCTAAAAATTTGAATGTATAACAAGTTAGTCGCGAAGAGAGCATTCACAAATGAGAGGATGAGATATCTTTCCTCAACCCGTCCGCCATTTCGCTACACATGGTCCTCCATCTTATTGTCAACTGCCTTAAACTCTCGCCAACCCTTTGTTTCAACCCGAATACATCTTCAATACCTGGTCGCGAAGAGTCAGTTACTTATGTATGCTCCCGTGAATGTGGCTTGTAAATGGTTAAATGATGTGATTGTGTTCCTTGGCAGACCTTCAAACCATTTTAGTGCTTCTCCTATTAGGCTTGATGCGAAATATTTGCATAGTATAGCATCATGATTCTCCCACCTGTAACATACATCTCATATAAGCCTTGATATGTTGTACCGCATGGGTTGTTTCGTCAAAGATGTTGGTTAATGCAGGTAGATTACACTTAGGAGGTATTCCTCCCATCTGTACTTCTAGCGTGAAGGGATTCTTCGCAGCTTCCTCGCGATGGCTTCGTCCAATTGTTTCCTTCCTCCTTCCCTTCTATTGTTCAAAGAATCCTCTCATTTCAGCCAGTTCTCTTAAGATTTGTTCATTTGCCTCGAGAATTTGATTCTACTGGGTCTTTTTAGCTCGCCTCTCTCCTTCTTCGCTCGTGCCTATTTTGACCTTCCCGCTCGTTATTTTCTTCTCTTCTTTCCCTCGCGACGCTCTTCTTCGTTTCTTTCGTCAATACGCACGCCATTATATCGATTGTTCTCTCTTCTTGGCTGTCTCTCAGCTCTCATCTGCACCCTCTCATATTCTTCATTAATATTTCTATTGGTACGATTTTGTTCCCTCCTTCTTTCGCGATTGTCATGGTTATTCTCCGGATTGCCTCTTCCATCTCTTGATTTTCCATTTCTCGCTCTTATCCTTTTCTCTCTCGCGAGCTAGCCGCGCTTGTTCAATGTAGTGTCTCTCAATGTCATCCTCGATCTCTCGGTTTCTTCTCAATTCTTCTCTCCGTGCAAGATTATTCTCCCTTCAAGAACTGGGTCATTCGGCCCTTGGAGTTGCATGTTTCCTTGATTTTCCCTATTCCGCTCATTTTGAAAATTTTCAGGTTTGAGGAATATAACGATCTTCCATTTCCCTCTTCTCTCGCCATGCTCTATGCTTGGATTTTGTGTTTCTTGTTGGTTTTCTTCCTCGGTACTTTCGTTGGTAAAACTCTCCTTCTTTCTTCCCTATTCGATCTTGAACTTGATCTCACGCTACTTCTTGATCTCCTATTTTGCAATCTCATATTTTCCATCCTCAATTCATGATTCTCTCTTGTTAAGTTTGCTCGTTCCTCCGCCTCTAGTCGTCTCTCTTCGTGTATTGTTTGTCTCAATCTTTCTAACGCTGCGATTTCTTCGTTTCTGGATTCATTTCTCCATTCATTCCTTGCTCGCCTCCTCCTTGTCCATTGTTCACTGATTCTTTGCTCCTCTTCCCTCTCGTCTTGAGAATCAGACCTCCAAGTATGCACACTTACTCTATCATAATCCACAGACCGCGTTTGCTACTCGGGAGATCGGTGGCTGATTTTGATCTTCTCCATCATTTCTCATATTCATCCTTGACGATTCTCTGTTTCATTCCTCCTTTCTCCAAAGCCAAGTCTCCCACTTCTTCTTACAATCGTTGGTTGCCCTTGTACATTTCTTCTTCTAGCCATTTTTCTTTTCCAATGAATTCTTGAGTATCTTCTCCAAACCTTTTCTCTGTTAATCCAAATTCTTTCCAATTTCTACGTCAATCTCTCGCTCTCTCCTGTTTCTAGCGCATATGTAGTTGTTGAAATCCCACACTACACCCCTTACTCAATTTTGCTTAATTAATCCATTGAAAGATGTAAGATCAAGAATATTTATTGATTGAGTCCATGAAATGTTTACACAGGATAATAGAATTACACTTTAGAAATTAAAACACTCTTAAACTTTCTCTCTCCTATTGACTTGCTCAACAATTCCCCAAAAGATCTCTGCCACCACAGATTCACTCAGCCCTTTATATAGGGTAATACATAGTGGATGACAGCTAAGCTATCCTTTATTTTCGGGAATGTCCCGCGAAGTGTCGCAGATGCACAAACATTCGTTCTCGCGACACTTCTTAACCCTCGCCAGGTTTCACGTATTCTTTATGTTTTGCTTGTCGTTATTCATTGCGTCGTTTATTTTAGCTCCTGCGACTCCTTCGCGATGCTGTCGTTTATTAATCCCGCGAGCCTTGTTTGTTGCGATATTACGATCCTACAAGTTTATTTCTCCAAAAACACCTACACAAACATAAAAACACCATAATAAGTACAAAATCAAGCACTAACAATATATAGTATTGAGATCAAATTAGACACAAATGTGTCTATCAAATACCCCCAAACTTATTATTTTCTAGTCCTCGAGCAAATTTATTTTAGAAAATAAAATGACTACACTTAGCACGTGCAGCAAGCCGTTAAACCGTTAGGTGGCCCTAGCGGCGGAGCGATGCCTCTGGAGGGTTTACCAGAGGTGTACCCACAAAACCTTTACTCCGGACCCTAGCTATCTACGCAGATCCTTGGAAGGCACTAAAGAATCTCCTTGGTTGGCATACTTATTGACTATAGGAGGAAGTACCCTGATGCGAAATTCCAATTGATGTACACGAGTTTGCACTCAAGCATACTAAAATTCATATATAAGTGACAGAGCTCTACTCAGATAGTTTCTAGACATCATAAACCGGAGTCAACCAATCACATGGAAAGATTAAGAAGATGGATGTAGAGAAGATGATTTTGATATTAACTAAGGTGAACCTATCCTAATGGACTGAGATACCGGTCTGACTAGTATCAACCCAACTGGCATATACAAGGGGACCAATGGTCGATAGTCCTAACTCTAGGTCAACACAACTGGCATATACCAGGGCTCCAGTGGTCGACTTTATTGAATTTATTCCGGTTGGTCTGATGGTCTGGTCTCAATTTTTTTTTTTTTTTTTGGTATCTCAATCACTCTATTTCACCCTAACAATGGTAAAAAAAAAAAGAAAAAAAAAAGAAGTGATCAGGATTCTTTCGATGTTTCCATCACGGGATATGGTGAAACTACCATGTTTTTTAATTCTAACACCTGAGCTATGTGCTTTTATGAATAGACTCTTTAGATGTTTCCATCTAATCAGATTGGTTCCTCAACTCATATAACCAAGATGCTTCCATCCACTTAGATTGGTTAGTGCCATCCTTAATAAACATAAATTTTTAGGCTCTGGAGTTTTATTTATTGCAACTAAAAAGTTTCTCCCATACCCCCAAACTTAAATCTAACATTGTCCTCAATGTTCTAAAGATGAAATTAAAAACATGAACAAGGAGAAACCGTTACCACTAGAAGAAAATGAGGAAAAATATTACCGTGTTGCATGAGCAAGGGATACCTCCCAAGGAGTGCTAATTTTAAAGTCTTGACCGGACATCAAATACCTCAAAAAGGATCTTCACCTTCCAAAGTCATACACCAATAGCCGAAATAGTTGTGGGTCCATAAGACCAAATAGAGCTAACACCAATATCGACATAACTGCACCGGTTCGAAAAATGAATAGAAGGAGCACATTCTCATCTAAGGTATCGTCAAGACAATCGGGTTTATCTGGGGGCGCGTTATTGAACTTCATATGTGTGTCTCGATAAATAGGTTCATCCGAAAAATGGGTCTCTAATACCGGGTTACCTCCTGGACAAAAGATCGGGAAGACCGGGTTGCTAAGTCTGAATAGACTCGAGTAATATCTCAGATGCACATGGCTCGAGTCCCAAGTTAGGGACTCTAATTAGGGATACATGACAATCACAAGAACCATCACTACCCCCAAACTTAGGGTTTTCATTACTCACAGACAAACCTCTAACTATTGCTTGAATTTACGGATCTTCAGAGTCCTTAAAATACTCAAGAGATTCTTCTAGTTCTCTACCCCCAAACTTAGGGTCATCATTATTCTTAGAAAGATCTAACACTATTGCCTGGATTTCTGGGTCCGTAGAGTCTTTAAAATACTCAAGGGCTTCTTCTAAAGATTGATCACACATCTGGTCTAAGAGAATGGTTCCTCAAATTCATTTAAAGAATCTCCCAATAAAGTGTCATGCCAATTATCCTGAACTAAATCCTGAACTAAAGTGCTAATCATATTCACTTCTTCTAAATCAGCATTCTCAGAAGGTTGTCTAGTAACATTAAAGACATTTAGTTCAGTGGTCATATTACCAAAGGATATGTTCATAAGCCCGTTCCTACAATTGATGACAGCGTTAGCTGTGGCTAAAATGGGCGACCTAGAATCACTGGGATTTGAGCATTTGGGTCTTGAACAGGTTGGGTGTCTAGAACAACGAAATCCACTGGATAAATAAACTTATCAACCTCAATCGAAACATCCTCTATGACACCACGAGGGACTTTTACAGACCTATCAGCTAATTGTAGTGTCATTTTAGTCGGTTTCAACTTACCAAGACTTAGCTGAGTGTATACATGATACGGGAGTAAGTTAACACTAGCTCCTAATTCAAGTAAAGCTTTATCGACCATGTGATTACTAATCGCACAAGAAATGGCGGGGCATCCAGGGTCCTTATACTTAGGGGGTGTTTGGTTCAGAAGAATGGAACTTACTTGACTAGCTAAAAAGGCTTTCTTTTGGACATTAAGCTTACGCTTTCGTGTACAAATATCTTTAAGGAACTTGGAATAAGCAGGCATCTGCCTAATTGCTTCTAATAACGGAATATTGATGTTCACCTGTTTAAATGTTTCCATTATCTCGTTGAATGTCGACTCCTTCTTTGTTGTGGCTAACAACTGCGGATATGGGGCTCTAGGAACAAAGCCGGGCTCAATGTGACCCTCATTGGTCTCTTTAGAGACTCTATCAGTCTCCTCGCCTCGGGTTCGAAGGGTGAACTACATCATGTTCACTATCGTGCATGGCAACCTTGTTGTCTCTTGTTTTACCGCTCCTAAGGGTTTTTATCGAGTTCACATGGTTTGATGATTCCTCACCAACTAAAGATATTTGATGGACCCCCCTAGGATTAGGTTGAGTTTGACTATGAAACTTACCTCCTTCTCTCTCACTTAAATACTTAGCTATTTGGCCGACTTGAAGTTCTAATTTAGCAAGAGTCTGGGAATTATCCTTATGATTCTGCCTAGTTTCTTGTTGAAAGCTAAGGTGGTTAGCTGATAACATATCATGGTTCTTTACTAACATAGTAAGAGCTTCTTGTAAGGTAGAGATCTTTTTCTCAGAAGTGTTCTGAAACTGGGTTTGACCTGAAGGGTTCTGAGTATAACCAAAACCTGGGGGGAGCTGAGAATTACTAGACTGACCTTGATTCTAGCCCTTAGACCAAGAAAAATTAGGATGGTTTCTCCAACCAGGGTTGTAGGTCTCTGAGTAGGGGTCAAACTTCTGACGGTTCTCAAACCTAGCATTGTTATAGACAGCATGAGCTTTCTCTTCAATAACCTGACCTTCCCAAAATGAGTTATCGAGCTCTATTCCACAACTAGAGACTTGAGAGGCTCTATTAGGTTCAACAAGGGACCTATTTTTAGACTGACCCATTTCCAAAGCTTCTAACCTTCTAGACAAAGCAGAAAACTTAGCATCTGACGCAAAACTCGTATCTACCATATTGGTGCTACTTCTATTAACCAAGAGTCTCTTAGGGGGTTCAACACAAGACTCCCACTTGTTGGGATTTTTCAAAGAACAACTCCTAAGAAGGTAAAAGCATCCTCAAGACTTTTACTAGTGAACTCACCAACAAGACATAGACTCGACCATGGCTTTGGTCGAATAGTCTAAACCATCATAAATAATCTCTACAAGTTTCATCTTATCAAACCATGGTGAGGACACTGGGATAGGAGATCATTGAATCTCTCTAAAAACCTATAAAGAGACTCTCCCTCTTGTTGCACACTAGAACTAATTTTCTGTCTAACAGCTGCAGTTTTATGCTTAGGGTAGAATTTCATATAGAAAGCAGCAATGAGTTCCTACCATGTTTCAATGGATTCAGATGGTAGGTTGTTTAGCCAGGTCTTGGCTTTATCTTTCAAGGAAAAGGGGAACATCTTAAGTTTCAAAACTTCATCAGTAAGGTCTTTTATTCTAAATGTCCCACAAATTTCCTCAAAGTCCCTAATATGAAATGGTTCTCATCATGTTTTCCTAAGAATATAGGGATCATCTGAAGAATACTAGGTTTTATCTCGAAATTAGCCGTAGTGGCTGGCAATTTAATACATGAAGCTCGGTTGGTCCTAGTTGGGAACATGTAATCTTTCAAAGTTTCCATCGCTGGCACAGCTGAAGTACTAGGGGTACTTTCCTCACGAAGAGAAAGATTCTCAAAACTGAAGTTTCCAAAAACAGGGCTCTCAAAAGAAGAGTCTTCGAGCTCCCCGCTTCCACAAGAAGAATTAATAGGTTTTTCACTAATCAATCGACCTAGATTGTCTCTTTTCCAAGCCCGTTCTCTAATAACCTCGGGCATACACTAGAAAAAATAAAAGAAAAAAAAATCCTAAAAGAAAAGGAAGTTCTATGCAAACACAAACAAGGCTGACTCCACCACAACAAACCTAATGATTTCTAGCAAACAAAAAGCATGATGGATCCACTTAGATTATTTCTAGACCAGCTTCTAATCTTTCGAAAAGGAACTCGTTACAATACGAGCAAACCTCTCTGGAATCAATCCAAGTTAAAGTAAGTTGAATAGAGGCGAGGGAAGCTGTGTGAAGCTTTGATACCCAAGGCCTCACCACATTACAAGGCGGCGCAGTCACGCATTCAACTCACAGAGACCATCATGAACTTCGAAGTATGCTTAAAAGAGTAACCAATATTTTTCGAACGACTTTCCTATTAAGCTCGTTACCCTATAGGTCTCGTTCTATTCCAAATTTTAAAGCTTAGGTTCGTGTTAAGTATCATTTTCCTAAGGCGGGCAAGAAGAGAACGGTGATGAAATCCGAACCCTTATCTTGTATGGCCAGGCCTTGCCCTTTACTTGGAAATTAAAGCAGCCGTATTCAGTTCCTCGACATATATGCAAACGAAGGAATACAGTAACCCGCTGACAGGGGATTCACGAGTGTTTCGACAAACTTACCTCACGTTCCAGACGGGGGATGAACCGTTGTAGTCGACTCGGGCCACGACTCCAATGTCGTGTACGAACCCGAGGGGCCGAGGCGACATCGTAATCGCCGTCCTTCTCTGCACACAGTTTATATTTAAACTACCCTTCCGTAGGGTTTAAAATAATGTCCCAAAGTTTAAAGTCCAAAGTCCAAAAATAAAGTGCAAAAGAAAAGGAAAGTCTAAAAAAAAAATGTCTCTCTTTTTTTTTACTCTCTTTTTTTTTTAAAATAAAAAAATCTTCTTCTTTCGCTCCTTTCGCTTTGCCTTTTACTCCAAGTCTTTAAGTATTCACCAAAAGCTTTGGCAAAATTTCTTTCGCTCCAAATTCCAAATTTTGTAAGGAAAAGACAAAAACCCAAAAACGTAAAGAAGAACAAAAACAAATAAAAATCTAAAAACTCTATCCTAAAGACAAGTCCGCGTCGGCGGCGCCAAAAATTGATGATTATTTTCAATGATGTTGTAGTGAAAGGTTCGTTCAAGACTTGTGAAAGCAGATTTTTTAGACTTAATTTTTGTAAATAAAAATTACAAGCTCAATTAAAAAGTTGTTGGGAAATTATGGAGAGGCTGGGGCTAGGATTCCACCATTGGTCGATATTAGTGATTTAATAAAACAATAATTATTCAACTCAACATTCAAATTGATTCTAATAGTATTGCCTAGACATGTAGATTTTCAAAAGAATAGATGTTAATCCAAGCATAGAATATCAAAAACTAAAGCAAGCATATTCTATCAAGAGAAAATACACCTAACTAATCAAAATCATATAATCAAATTTTAGTTCAGTGCAAAAATCATAATAGAGTTGTTATAATTAATTAAAAGTAGAAATGTATCACTTTACCGAAACAACGGCTTCCTCCATCGCCCCAAGGATTGGGTTTAGCTCTTCATCATGGAAACACACTCAAAAGTTGATTTCATTGCTCAAAAGTGTTTACAAATGATAAAAAGGGAGAAAAAACAATAAAAACCAGGTTTGTAACACTTATATTTGTTACAAACCAGCTATTACATAGAACGATAATGATGAACTATTGTTGTTTCTGTATCTCTGCGACCCACGCTTGGCAGTCGTTTACACTGTAGCATGAACGACTGTCTGGTGCGCGTCTTATGTTCTTCGTGTTCTTGGTGCAGCAGCAGCAGAAAATAATTCTGTAACTTGATTTTCTCGATATGTTGATGCTCTGTACCTCTCCCTAACTCCCCTCCCCCTTCTCTATTACTCCATACTCTTATTTATACTCAACAGGTCAAAGAATAACACCTCATTACTTAAAAATCTTCTCCATTACTCGGCATTAACTCGAGATATTTTTCTTTCCTTTTTTTTTGTCTCTGGCAAGAATATGAAACAATTAATTACGTGACAATATCCTTGTTTAACTCCTTCACGTATCTGCAACAACCAAACGCGTGCAATACACGTCCAAACTCGCTGTTATCCCGTGATCATCTCAACTACATACGTTCTCCCCTGTCTTTCTCCGAATGGATTATCCAGCCATATTTAACTGATTCTAAATCCCATACCATCCCTGTTTAGTTGTATTGAGCCGACCCAACAAAAATCAGCAATTGAATCTCATGAAAATGCCTTCAAATCTCGAACGAAAATTTTGCAGGTGAGAACTAAGTTTTCCCGCCAAAACTGATTTTTGAAATGGTGAAGAAGGTGTCCCCCTAACCAAACCGGGGGTGCGAATAGTAGGTTCCCAACTGAGGTTCCCCTTATCCAAAAAGAGGGTGCCTTTAATACTTTTCTCCGGGGGTCCAAATAGCACTTTTTGAGCAACTTTTTCCACACAAGTGTATTTCTCCAAAAACACCTACACAAACATAAAAATACCATAATAAGTACAAAATCAAGCACTAACAATATATAGTATTGAGATCAAATTAGACACAAAAATGTGTCTATCAGGCGTCATTGACCAGAATAAAACACAGGATTAAACATTACATCATAAACACAAAACATAACACTAGAAATTAAAGAGCAACATAAAATATAATTACTCGGCCCATTCCACCAACTTACACCCAGGACATTGCCAGAAATGTGCACCATAGGTGTTCTTATCTTTAGAACGATGTAGTTTCATAAAAAACCTACATCCAGGGACCGGGCATGACGCCCCCTTTTCATGTTCAACCTTAATCATACCTTTCTCTTTGAAGTTTTTGCAGAGTTCGTTAATGTTTTTATCATCTTTGGACTTGATTGCATCTTCTAACCACTGAGCTTCTTCACGACAATTATCGAACTGGCAACGAAGGTATCTACTTTTTCCAGGTTCCGCTTCTAATAACAATTTGATTCCCGGACAACCTCTCCGTGGGCACTTGGATTACATCCAAGGGCATTGCATGGATGAATGGTCATCAAGGAAACAGAGCGGACATATTTGGTTTGCTTCTACACATACAATTTGTTTTCCCTTGCGATTAGAATTCATTTTTGACCGGCTAAATTCGAAGTATCGTTTTATGTTTGATGGTGTGTTTCTTTGAGTGGTTGATGGAGTGTATTTATAGGAAAAAATTATTATTATTTATAAATGAAATCCCCCTTAAAAAATCTTGGCGTTATAGTGTGTTGATAAGGATAACGAGATTTTTATCGGAAGTTGTTGTGAAAAACAGTATGTAGATGACTTAATGGTAACTGCCTAAGTTGAGTCGTATGAGTGTTTCCAACTACAGAACTGGGCTATGTTTAACCAGAGCTCAATTTGAGAAAGTATACGAAAAATACTCGGCGTTTAACATTACAGTGTAAACCGGGTGTAGGAAAAAAAGGTCAAACAAATATAAAACAGCCACGCAGTTTGTAACCGTGTTTAAAGAATACGCAGAAGAATATTTCGTGGATTATTTTTTGATACGGGGTTAGAAACTACGTGTTATGCTTTTTCCATACGCAGTTTGAAAATGCGTACCTTTGGTACTTCCAACTTGGATCCAAGCTAAACGCATCACTCATTCTGGATCGTGTCCACTATTCACGAATTAACGACACTTCTAGCACTAGTAATCTTGGATGTTGGAGGCCATAAGAGCCAGCCTAAGAAACCTATTGTAGGGGCTCCAAGAAAAGAGTTTTGGGGGCCCCTAAGGATTTAAATATCTTACAATGAAGATAAGGGGACCTAATTCATAAGAAAAATACTAAAATACCCTTAACCTATTAAATAAATATTGAAAAACTAAAACTAATTTGTTTTCATTCCTCTCCTTTAATTCTTCCATTTTCTTCTTCCCCATCACCTCCATCACTTATTTCTTCGATTAATCGTCAATTCTCAAAATAATTCATTATCGATTAACACCATTTAATCCACCCGCAATGCCTTCAATAAGGTAAAAATCAAAAACCCATCTTATTTTAATTGGTTTCAATGCATGGATAAGCATAATCGATCAAATTGGGTTTTTGAAAAAACAGTTTCAGAACTGTCTACGGTTGGGAAGTATGAATTTTCCCAACCGTAGACAGTACTGAAACTGTTTTTTGCAAAAATAAGTGATCGGTTTTCTTAATTTTTTCTTTTTATGATTGTCATCTTCATCACAACGGAGAAGAAGAAGAGAAAGAAAAATAATAGTTTTTTTTTATGATCATGATCTTCATCATGATTTATGAATGAAAAGAGAAGGAGAAGATAATAGATTTAGTTTTTTATATATGATCATCATCTTCATCATGATTTATGAATGAAAAGAGAAAGAAAAGATAATAAATTTAATTTTATAATTCATGGAGGGTATTTTAGCCATTACAAAAAATAATTAGATATGGGGTTTTGTTGATTGCTATTTCATAACCCGATTTTGTCATCTTGTGAGCCCTCAAAACCAAATGTTTGGAGCCCCTATAATAGGTTTCTTTTGTAATACTCTCACCAGAGTTGTCCATATGTGGGGCCAAAATTAATGACAATTGAGTATTGAGTTTCAATTATCATCTAGTTAGATAGATACAATTATTATATATAGCCCAAAATAATAAGATAATCATTAAATCCCTAAACCAATATCAACAATAACAACAAAAAGAAGCTAATTATCTAATTAAATTTATGTAAGACTAGATCTTAACCCGTGCCGTAACGGCACGGGATGTTTTGTCTCTAATACGATATTGTTCACATTCCTCTTGCTTCATTTTATTCGTGAGTAATTATTTTGATATTCAAATAGGTTTTGGGAAACAAAATGGGTTACCTGATCTTTTTATTTTTTACTTAAGCATGTTATTCCAATTATTATCTGGACGGAGTAATAATGTTGTGCCAACATGAAAATAAAATAAAAAATACAGTAAATAAATTTTTTCCCCATTTATTGTTCCATCATACCATAATTTCAAACTTCAAAAAGAATATTTCATCTAACAGTACATATACCTAAACTGCCAATCCAACTCCATGATGTCTATGAATACATTTGTTCCGAAATTATTGATAACTAAGGCTCTAAGGAGTGAAGCAAAAACCCATAATATTTTCCCTACTATAGATAAACACTATTTATTTATTTTTTGCAAATGTGAGAGTTATAAAAATGAAGAACCCTTGGATATTGGAAGGCTGAGATATACATATGTGAGTTGAAAAAATAAACTTATAATTTATTCGGCTTATTCCACCGTATGTCTGTCATATCGTTTGGCCAACCTTCTAAAGCTTCATCTAGGTCAAGATGAACAAGCATAGCGTTTCGTAACTTGCCTATAAGAAGCCAAGACTTAACTCTCAAGTTCCTAGAATTTCTTAGTTATCTAAATCCTAAACGAACCGACCCAAATATATTTAAGTTATCCCAAACTTAAAACCGACCTAACCTACACGGTTTGACTCATAACTGCTATACTGAACTCCGCCTTTGCCGATTCTATCGAATCAAATGACCACCAATAAGTGGAGGGTGCTTTTAGAGGATTAGCAAGTCACAAGTAATGTGACAACAGAATAACCAACTACACCACGAAACTGATTTTGTTGAATGAAAATCATAGCAATCCCGTGATGAGGCTGGATATTAGTTAGTTTGTTTTTAGTATTATGCAAAATGAAAAGATTTGCTACTCTCCTTGCTTAGGTAAATAACAAGATTTTGCAAGATGCTTGTTATATAACTCATCCTTTTATCAGACTACTCAAACTTAAACTCGGCCTTCCATTTAGACTGCTCAAATTTAATAAAGAGCTAAAAGAGGTAAGATACTTTTGATCAACTCAAACTTCATACATAAGCTTGAACGGCGTTTTTATAAAAGGAAAAAAAAATCCTTGTGTTATGTGCACAACTTATGGTAATTTGAACTCAAATCTATATAACATATACATTCAATTTTGTTGCCTATACCTTTCCTAATTGTAATAATCAAATTTAAAACTGTTCTAACCTCAACTGTCCCATCCTCATCCTAAATTTTGTACTCGGTTATAAGGAGACCAGCCACCTGAAGCTATGAGAATACTGAGTCATTGAGAACTTGAACATACCTTTAATAATTATGCATAATGCAATAGTTATGTTTGGTCTAAGGCCTAGTTGAGTAACACATTCCTTTAATTTTCTCCAGCGTCATAAAAATTTAGTTACACCAGAGCTAAGAAAACGACAAATAAGAAGAGCTGAAACCAAGTGAGAGTAGCAAAAGCCTTCTCCATCAACCAATTTATACTTGTTTTTTCCTTCTTTTTGGTTTTTCGGAAACGAATACTAAGAGTACTTATACTTGTTGAGAACTCATAATCTATAAACTGAGGGGTAGGCATGAAGCTGATGAAGTGGTACATTTTATGACTAACAAGAAAAAAGTATTGTGAAGAGACCGACTCAAATCTTGAATTTTCCTTTTTTGGCTAGTTCAGTTCCCCTAGAGCTATCTTAATGACTTACAAATTTGATCGATTCTGCTTATGCTTAATGACTTTTTTGGTTAAGCATAACACGCAGTTTCAGAACAAATTTGTAACACGCAGTTTCAGAGCTATCTTAGTTCAGACCCCGAATGTAAAATTTAAAAAAATATTCTTTTTTGGTTAAGCATAACACGCAGTTTCAGAACAAATTTGTAAAAAAAAACACAGAGCAAACAGAAAGCTAGCGGTAATGATGGACTCAACAAGTCAAGCGAGTCAGGCCCTTTCTCAAATATAATATCCAAATCGAAAGAAATACTTCTTCTTTCCATCATATCTTACTCCATCATTCTTTTATGAACCTCAAAAGGAACAGCTGGAGATAATGGAGCTGAAAGAAAAACGTACCCCTACTTCCGCTCTTTTAAAACTTGAACTTGGTCTTCAATTTCTTTGATGGATAATTGGATAACTTGTTGAACTTAGTCCACAACTAAATTATCTGCATTCTCTCGGTAAATTTTATCTAGATCCAGGTAGTAGATGGTTATCGCATAAACAAGAGAAACACTCAAAAGATAGAATTTTGAAAAGTTGAAACGAAGAAAAGTCCTTAATAAAAAACAAGAAGGGAAAAGTAGTAACGATGGTGGAACTGCAGGGAAGAAATATTTATGTTAAGATGGTATTTTTAGCCTAAGTTCTTCCATTAACGAAAGGCATGTTTTCCACGTGTTTGTTTTCGTCGCTACGTGGTTAGCTTTCAACGTGATCGTACCTATCATATCACAGCAAATTTAGGCAAACGAAAAGATAGCAATAGATATACGAAAATGATTTGTGACTCCCATAATCCCTACTCCCATTACTCCCAAAATTAGGTGGGATACACCTAGGATAGAGTTTTAATTGATTGTGAAAATATCTCCTAAATATATGTTACAGGATTAAATGGTAGGTGAGAGAAATTTACTGTTTTTTTTCTTTGTTAATTCCTTAGATACAAAATCCATAATATTTCATTGAATCGAGAGTCATCCTTTTTGAGAATCACCCTCTTCCTTCAAGAAGTCAGATGTTCCATTTGATGCCGATCAACTCTTCAAGGAATCTCTTACGTCCAGAATGATAATAATGACTCGTCTGTAATATGCATTAAAGTGACAGATTTTTTTATTTTGTTTTTGAATTAGTCGGTAATGTGCGAGATGAATAAGTGCCGGTATGACGGACTTTGATAATACCTGTACTCAAACAAGAACAATAGTAATAAGTATGTGTAATGAATTATTGTAATTTGTTTATCCATATGATTGTAAGAGTTTTGTCACTAAAATTGACAAAGGGGGAGATTGTTAGAGCATAGCTCGGTTGAAACCACCAAGCGTTGGTATGTCAAGTTTGGTTGTCATATTTTAGTGAATCAAAACTCATTTTAAGAGTCGCTTGATTATGTACTAGAGTCAACTTCGTATAGGTTAGCTTGAAAGTATTAGGATATGAGACATTACAAGTATTGCGAAGACTTGAAGAAGTGAAGAAGTAAGAAGCTACAACGACAACATCATCCTTCCACTTGAGGTTAGTGATATTTGACTTGAACTGTTTCATTCCCTAACATATCTTTCAAGTCGTGCATATTGAAAACGAAACTGCGAAGCATGAACACTCTAGATAGACATAGTATTAAGCAATACATTATTAACTTTATTGCTTAACCATTAAACTTTGTAGATAAGACATCGACATAATTGTTTAAATGTTATTGTGATTATGTAAGGGTATGAGGTGAGGATTTCATCCTAGGAAACAATGTTCTACATGTGTTTTAAGGAAGTAAGTTCATAAACTTGTTTATGAATTGAAAAGGAAATCGCCAGGCGTTATTGGGATTGTTATTCATTGCATATCTTGTAAACATCCAATATGTGTGATTTAGTATAACCGCTCATGACTTGTTTGTGTTCTTGGTAAAACTATTCACAAAAGCCTGACTTATGTATTGGTATGACTTTTATTAGTGAAAGCGATCTTAAGTAATCACCTGAGAAGGTATGATCGAGTTTGTGATTTTTGTATGACCAAATCTGGATAAAGGGGAACCGATCCAATGAAGAGGTGCAACACATCACAAAGGGGAATCAATCCTTGTATGAGGTGCAACAAGTTTGTAGCTGAAATAGGAATCGATCATATGGACATGTGCAACACATATAAGTTAGATACCATATATATGTGGGGAACCGATCCTAGTACCTATTCAACCGAATTTTGGGAAGCTAGTGTGACTATGCACAATACTCACATGGAGGTAGAACCAGAACTTGTTTTGGTAGAACCGTTAAACCCATGATTTGTAATTGAGTGTTTCTTGATCAATCGCATAGTTCTTGAAAGTCAAATGAACCAAATCTAAACTTGTTTGGAAGTGTGGCAAATCGGTTTTAGGGTTGTAAGTATGAAAGAGAACCTACAAAGTAAGGATGTCGACACACTTTGAACACAGGCAGTAATGTTTATCTTTTATTGTTCAAAGTTATTCCTTAATAGCTACAGGAAGAAAATCCCAGGATCGAAACATAAATAAGTTAAGAATCTTTTAATTAAGGTCTTAATTTTATTTTAGGAAAATAAGAATTAGTAATGTGCATTTACTAGTTAAATATTTTCCAAGAGATTTTCGGTCAATATTTTGGACAGAGCATTTCCAGGAATTATGGAAACCGAATTTGGAATATATTGAATATCTTTGAAAATATTTTCGGTTATGGAAATTCCTTGGTGTCCAAACTTTCTTATCTATAAATACTTGAAGTTTGCAGTTCTAGCAAACTAATCCTTCGTGACAGCAAACTTACTCGGTTGTGTTGTTACTGGTGAAGCCGCCTATTCGAAGAGGAGAGTAACCTAATTAGACGAAATCTCTTACGACCGCTCAGTTTAAAGTCTTCTTTAGGATTGAGAAGCTCTACGAGTACCGTTGGTGGGAAACTAGATAATTGCGGTTTATCTTGTATTTTCGATTGATTTGATTGACTAACGGTGGTTTAACTTTGATTGCACCTAGTTTGTTTATGATTGAGAATCTTCTCTTCTGATATAAGATTCACTCAAACTAGATCGAAGTTTCGACAGGGATCTTTAGACTGTTGTTAATGATAAAGACGATCTTGTGATAATCCATTGTTAACAGACTCCGTTCTGTGCGTGATTGATCACAAGAGATTCAAGTTGTTGTTTGCAGGTATTTATTGAATATCTAAGAAGATTTGAAGACAAAGAAGATATTAAAGATTTCTGATTTGGGGTTCATAAACTTTGGTGTGCATAATACTTGTTTCGGTATAAGAGGATCCAACTATAATCGGTTTATCCTTGTGGTAGATTGGATTGATTAGTTGTGTAGATCGACATCAATACAATTCTTTGTGATTAAAAGTATTGATTGCAAAATCTTAACAATTACCTTTTGTAGTTGAACATAAGATATATCTAAGAACCTGACGAAGGAGTTTATTGAGATAAACAGAAGAGCCTTTGTCGAACTCACATCACTTGGTTGAAGAGAGTTGATACCAAACAGATTTGTTGTTCCTTTACTATTTGGATTACGAACCAAAGGAATTCTTCTAAGTATGTGACTTATTCATAGGTCGGAGGCGTGGGAATACTGACGGAACTAGGTGAACTATAAGTTTATTTGTTTGGTCTCAACTATACGAAGTTGGTTTAATTTTGTGTAGCGTCTTAATCCTGAGAGTATTCAATTCTGGACAAGGTCCCTGGGTTTTTCTGCATTTGCGGTTTCCTTGTTAACAAAATCTTGCTGCGTCATTTACTTTATATTTCTGCATTATAATTGTTTTATTATAATTAAAGTAAATTACACAAACGTTAATTCCTATTTACTTGATAAGCAATCCTATTATGTTTGGTTAAGTCCGAACCCTTTTATCAAGTAAACATACTTCGTTGATGTATTGTCTCGATCTCATATCCATAGACGATCACACGAAGTGTGAACCGATTAGTTGTAGTGTCTCGACTCAGTCCATAGACAATCACTTTCGGAGAAAGGACTTATAGGTAGGAAAAGTTTTAGCTTGAGGTATATTTGGGTACCCTCGCCTTTTCAATTGGTATCAGGGCAGGCAAACAAGAAAAAATCTAACAATCTGTGTTTGATGCGATCCAACCTATAAGACATGAGTCAAAGTAAATTTAAGCAAGAGAGAAAACTAAATAAAGACTCAGTTAACGTATCGCAAGACGTTGAAAGTTTTGATTTTAAGAAATGTTTAAAAGGGGATTCTTCGTCAAGTTCTACTTGCTCTTCTGAGAATAAGTCTGAATGTTCTCAAGACGAGATTAAGTTAAGTCATGCATGCGTAATCAATGATTCAGACTCTGAAAGAAATCTTCTTGATGACGAGAAAAACATTGATTCATCGAAAACAGAAAGATTTCATCAAAACGAATTACGCGAAAAATTTCTCTCATGTTCGACTGAACTAATTCTTGCATTAGAAAGAGAAAAAAGCTTCTAGACGATATAAATTGTCTGCAAGCTATGATTGATCAATTTGTCATCGGTCTTGACTCCTCAAAGTCTAAAATTTTTTCTCTAAAAAGAGAAGCTTCATTAGATATTCATTCTTTGAAAGAAAAGGCTTAACAATTGCCTTGAGGAAGCAAAGAAAACTGATTCTAAATATATACAGAATCTTGAGGAAAAAGCAAGTGCTAGTCTTTCTCAAGCCAAACTTTTAGAGAAAGATGGTGATGCTACTCTTGAAAAGGTAAATTTTTTGGAAGAGAAACTTGTTGATTATGATGCAAGGATTAACTCCCAACAAAAGAGTTTTGAAGAGAAAGAAGGTGAATATCTCTCCCAAGAAAAACGCCTCGAGGGTGATTTAGCTAGTGCTCTTGATAAAATCAAGATGTTGGAAGAAGAAAATATGGACCTTAAAAAGTTCAATGCTATCTCAAATAATTTAACCTCAATATTAGAAGCAAGTCGATATCATCGTGATACACGAGGATTGGGCTACAAGGTAATAAATGCTTCAAATATTAGCAAAGAGGTAAAATTTGTTAAAGCTACAAATTCTTCTCAATCAAAGGCTTCCACTGATGACAAAGATGCTCCTATTTCTTGTAAAGAAGAAAAGTCTGTCAAGCCTAAGAATAGTGTTCAACCAGCAGTAATCAAAGAAGGCATCTCTGCCAATGTCAAGAAAGCAACAACGCTGAACAAAGATAAGAAGAAGAAGAATAAGAAAACTCGTCGAGCTCCAATGCAAGAGGATCCACAAAAAGGTAACATAAAAACACATACTTCATATATTTATACTAAGCATTGTTATTATTGTGGTAATAAAGGGCACTTGCAATGGGGATGCAAAGTTCGTAAGATGCAAGATGCACTTTCTTTTGTATCAAACGAATTGGCTAAGTTTGCTCCCCGAAAGAACTCAGATCGATATTTTCCAAAGTTTATACAAAAAAATTATTATAATGATGGTTCAAATTTTTCCTATCGCTCGACAATGCCATCTCATAAAAGACCCGAATATAGAAAGAAAGATGACTTTGTAAATGCTAAGACAAGATCTGATGTTCCAAATTGGAGAAAGGATGTTTTGCAAAGTATTCAAAAGGACAATCGTCCTAATGATATGAAGGAGAAAGCTGCTCCTGCGAAACCCAACTCTAATTGGGTCCTGAAGTCCTCCATAGCCAAGAAGGGACCAAAAGTTAGTCACAAGAATAACTCTCAGCTGTTAATTGTTGATGACAATAATTACAAGAGTTTTCTTGAAAGACTAAAGAGAGACATCATGTCTGAATTCTCTTGTACTAGTGGACGTTGTGATTATGACACTCTTCATCACAAGTAAAAGAAGAAAAACAAGAGAAAACAAACCAAGCAAGAGGTCAAGAATGATGATTCGGTCTTAGTCACTCGTGACGAACAAGACAAGGATCAACTCAACACAACCTAGTAGTGTTGGAATGTGCATGTTCACCTTTGTTCTCAATTATGAAAGGTGAGGAAGCACGTAAAACTGATCACATGATCTCTCGGTTATTATATGA
Organism: Papaver armeniacum; assembly: GCA_023531295.1. Classification (NCBI taxonomy): domain Eukaryota; kingdom Viridiplantae; phylum Streptophyta; class Magnoliopsida; order Ranunculales; family Papaveraceae; genus Papaver; species Papaver armeniacum. The sequence goes on from JAJJWW010006012.1 coordinate 334,814, forward strand.
CTAATTAACATCTTTAGGGAGATTTCTTGTCTTCTATTCTCATACCCTCTCTATCTATATTTGAACTTTTGATAGAAACGGTAATTTTAACTTTATGATGTTGATATCTACTGATCATATATGTGTAGCTCTTGTTTTTATGGTTAAAACGAGCCAAAAATCATTGAATTCGGACATCGTATGCAAAATTTATGCCAAACACAGTTTAGTATTGTGATCCTTCACTAGCAACATTAGGGTACCGATCCTAGAGAGAGGTGCAACACATGGGTACCGATCCTAGTGAGAGGTGCAATACGAATGAGTGTAAAACTGTTTTCCCTATAACTTCTTCGTCCGAACTCAGAATGACCTCATTCTTTTTACGTTGGTTTCGTAATTCAATTTCCTACAAGACTAAGGATTAAGTTCTAGACCATGTTGGTAAGCTTTATGAAAGGATCATGAGGGGTTATGGTATAAACAATATGTGAAAAAGTCACAATATGTTGAATCGGTTTTGGTTTTGCATAAAAGCATATGTGTTTCAACGGTTTTCAACTTTTGCTTGCAATAGTTAAAAACCGGTTTTCAACCTTTCTCTGGTAAAGGTTGGTTGTTGTTATTCTTTTGTTTTGCATAAGGATGACAACATAATGATATTTCGATATCAATTCTCCCTGGAAGAAGATGCAAACATATTGGAGAAGCGGATGCGAAATTTGAGGTAATAATGTTGTTAGTTAATTGTTTTCCTATTTAAGAAAAGCCTGATTTTATTTCATATATATTTTGCTTTTTCTTAAAAAAATTTCGGTACAATTGATGTTTTATTCCATTATGTGTGTATGGATGTGTGTGTGATTTAATTGGTTTCGGTTAAGAAAAACTATTTTTATCTTGCTTTATTGTGTGGTATCAATTGTTTAGGTTACAAAATTTTGGTGCAATTGCGGTGCTATTATGTCTATGTTGTTTCAATTGCTTCCGGTTGAGGTGAATAATTATGCAAGTTGATTTATTTGGTTTGTATGAATTTTTTATGCCTTAAAGAAAGAAAAGGTTTACGGGATGGATTGTTTAGTCCAATTCGATTCCAGATAAGAGAAGTTAAGTTTATCTTAGTTAGACTTATCAAAGTGGAGGTTTCGATTATTCAAGTCTAATCGAATGCCTTAACAAGAAATGCTAGTTAACTAACCTAGTACTTGTCTTGTTTAAAATTTAAAGGTCTAAGTTATATGGATAATTAGAACCCGATGAGAAAAATAGAGTTATCTTTATTTTGGTCTTATCGAACGAAGTGGTTGTAATTGTACAATCGTTTTAGCAAAGGGACTAAGGTGCTTAGTTGATTTTTGGTTCGCTAAAATAAATTGGGAAAATTGCTTCGGGCAATTATTTCCTTGATAACATATCAAAACAAATTACTTTGTAGTTTCGGTTTTGATAATGGTTATCAAAAATGGTGTGTGGAACCCTCGTGCTTAACTCTATAGGTTTGCAAGTCTATTTTGAGATTTGTAAGTTTCTTTTCTGTTTGTCCTTTATTTTTTCATTTCTTTATCATTTTGTGACAAAAATGGGGAGAAATATATGGAGTAAACAAGTGATACTGGTATTGATTTTATATTGATTGGTATCACTAAGGAAAAGGACAATTGTGCTTAAACGTTTATCTAACGAAAGAGTGAAAGCATAGATTAAGGGGGAGTAGCATATCATATTAATTGGTATAACAAAGACGTACGGATTGATGAATCTACCTATCTCACCTTTAGGGGGAGTATTAGCTTTGTTATTATAATGTCAACAACAACATTTAAAGATTGAATGTATACAGGTTATTGTGTTGTTGAATTCGGGAATCAAGCGTATGTGTAATGAATTCTTGTAATTTGTATATCCATATGATTGTAAGAGTTTTGTCACTAAAATTGACAAAGGGGGAGATTGTTAGAGCATAGCTCGGTTGAACCCACCAAGCGTTGGTATGTCAAGTTTGGTTGTCATATTTTAGTGAATCAAAACTCATTTTAAGAGTCGCTTGATTATGTACTAGAGTCAACTTTGTATAGGTTAGCTTGAAAGTATTAGGATATGAGACATTACAAGTATTGCGAAGACTTGAAGAAGTGAAGAAGTAAGAAGCTACAACGACAACATCATCCTTCCACTTGAGGTTAGTGATATTTGACTTGAACTGTTTCATTCCATAACGTATCTTTCAAGTCGTGCATATTGAAAACGAAACTGCGAAGCATGAACACTCTAAATAGACATAGTATTAAGCAATACATTATGAAGTTTATTGCTTAACCATTAAACTTTGTAGATAAGACATCGACATAATTTTTTAAATGCTATTGTGATTATGTATGGGTATGAGGTGAGGATTTCATCCTAGGAAACAATGTTCTACATGTGTTTTAAAGAAGTAAGTTCATAAACTTGTTTATGAATCGAAAAGGAAATCGCTAGGCGTTATTGGGATTGTTATTCATTGCATATCTTGTGAACATCCAATATGTGTGATTTAGTATAACCGCTCACGACTTGTTTGTGTTCTTGATAAAACTATTCACAAAGGCCTAACTTATGTATTGGTATGACTTTTATTAGTGAAACCGATCTTAAGTAATCACCTGAGATGGTATGATCGAGTTTGTGATTTGTGTATGACCAAATCTGGATAAAGGGGAACCGATCCTATGAAGAAGTGAAACACATCACAAAGGGGAATCGATCCTTGTATGAGGTGCAACAAGTTTGTAGAAGAAAGGGGAAACGATCCTATGGACATGTGCAACACATTTTTAGGCAAAGGGGAACCGATCCTATGGACATGTGCAACACATATAAGTTAGATACCATATATATGTGGGGAACCGATCCTCGTACCTAGTCAATCACATAGTTCTTGAAAGTCAAATGAACCAAATCTAAACTTGTTTGGAAGTATGGCAAATCGGTTTCAAGGTTGTAAGTATGAAAGAGGACTTACAAAGTAAGAATGTCGACACACTTTGAACACATGCAGTAATGTTTATCTTTTATTGTTCAAAGTTGTTCCTTAATAGCTACAGGAAGAAAATCCCAGGATCGAAACATAAATAAGTTAAGAATCTTTCAATTAAGGTCTTAATTTTATTTTAGGAAAATAAGAATTAGTAATTTGCATTTACTAGTTAAAGATTTTCCAAAGAGATTTTCGGTCAATATTTTGGACAGACCATTTCCAGGAATTATGGAAACCGAATTTGGAATATATTGAATATCTTTGAGAATATTTTCGGTTATGGAAATTCCTTGGTGTCCAAACTTCCTTGTCTATAATTACTTGAAGTTTGCATTTCTAGCAAACTAATCCTTCATGGCAACAAACTTCTTCGGTTGTGTTGTTACTAGTGAAGCCGCCTATTCGGAGAGGAGAGAAACCTAATTAGGCGAAATCTCTTACGGCCACTCAGTTTAAAGTCTTCTTTGGGATTGAGAAGCTCTATGAGTACCGTTGGTGGGAAACTAGATAATTGCGGTTTATCTTGTATTTTTGATTGATTTGATTGACTAACGGTGGTCGAACTTTGAGTGCACCTAGTTTGTTTATGCTTGAGAATATTCTCTTCTGATATAAGATTCACTCAAACTAGATCGAAGTTTCGAAAGGGATCTTTAGACTGTCGTTAGTGCTAAAGACGATCTTGTGATAATTGTTAACAGACTCCGTTCAGTGCGTGATTGATCACAAGAGATTCAAGTTGTTGTTTGCAGGTGTTTATTGAAGATCTAAGAAGATTTGAAGACAAAGAAGATATTGAAGATTTCTGATTTGGGGTTCATAATCTTTGGTGTGCACAATACTTGTTTCGGTATAAGAGGATCCAACTATAATCGGTTTATCCTTGTGGTAGATTGGATTGATTAGTTGTGTAAATCGGCATCAATACAATTCTTTGTGATTAAAAGTATTGATTGCAAAATCTTAACAATTACCTTTGGTAGTTGAACATAAGATAGATCTAAGAACCTGACGAAGGAGTTTATTGAGATAAACAGATGAGCCTTTGTCGAACTCACATCACTTGGTTGAAGACAGTTGATACCAAACAGATTTGTTGTTCCTTTACTGTTTGGAATACGAACCAAATGAATTGTTCCAAGTACGTGACTTATTCATAGGTCGGAGGCGTAGGAATACAGACGAAACTAGGTGAACTATAGGTTTAGTTGCTTGGTATCAACTATACGAAGTTGGTTTAATTTCGTGTAGCGGATTAATCCTGAGAGTATTCAATTCTGGACAAGGTCCCGGGGTTTTTCTGCATTTGCGATTTCCTCGTTAACAAAATATTGCTACGTCATTTACTTTATATTTCCGCATTATAACTGTTTTATTATAATTAAAGTAAATTACGCAAACATTAATTCCTATTTACTTGATAAGAAATCTTATTGTGTTTGGTTAAGTCCGAACCCTTTTATCAAGTAAACATACTTCGTTGTTGTATTGTCTCGATCTCGTATCCATAGACGATCACATGAAGTGTGAACCGATTAGTTACATTGTCTCGACTCAGTCCATAGACAATCACTTTCGGAGAAAGGACTTATAGGTAGGAAAAGTTTTAGCTTGAGGTATATTTGGGTACCCTCGCCTTTTCAATTGGTATCAGAGCAGGCAAACACGAAAAAATCTAACAATTTGTGTTTGATGTGATCCAACCTATAAGACATGAGTCAAAGTAAAGTTAAGAGAGAGCGAAAACTAAAGAAAGACTCAGTTAACGTATCACAAGACGTTCAAAGTTTTGATTTTAAGAAATGTTTAAAAGGGGCTTCTTCGTCAAGTTCTACTTGCTCTTCTGAGAATAAGTCTGAATGTTCTCAAGACGATATTAAGTTAAGTCCTGTATTCGTAATCAATGATTCAGACTCTGAAAGAAATCTTCTTGATGACGAGAAAAACATTGATTCATCGAAAACAGAAACATTTCATCAAAACGAATTAAGCGAAAAATTTCTCTCATGTTCGACTGAACTAATTCTTGCATTAGAAAGAGAAAGAAAGCTTCTAGACGATATAAATTGTCTGCAAGCTATGATTGATCAACTTGTCATTGGTATTGACTCCTCAAAGTCTGAATTTGTTTCTCTAAAAAGAGAAGCTTCATTAGAGATTCATTCTCTGAAAGAAAGGCTTAACAATTGCCTTGAGGAAGCAAAGAAAACTGATTCTAAATATATACAGAATCTTGAGGAAAAAGCAAGTGCTAGTCATTCTCGAGCCAAACTTTTAGAGAAAGATTGTGATGCTACTCTTGAAAAAGTAAATTTGTTGGAAGAGAAACTTGCTGATTATGATGCAAGGATTAACTCTCAATAAAAGAGTTTTGAAGAGAAAGAAGGTGAATATCTCTCCCTAGAAAAACGCCTCGAGGGTAATCTAGCTAGTGCTCTTGATAAAATCAAGATGTTGAAGAAGAAAATTTGGACCTTAAAAAGTCCAATGCTAGCTCAAACAATTTAACCTCAATGTTAGAAGCAAGTAGAAATCATTGTGATACACGAGGATTGGGCTATAAGGGAATAAATTCTTCAAATATTAGCAAAGAGGTAAAATTTGTTAAAGCTACAAATTCGTTCAAGGGGTAACATCAAGTTCATGGCCTGCAATTTCTACTGAATAGACGAGCAAATGAACCACTGCTCTTGGGGTGGACAACTTCCATTCCTATTGCGCCCACTATAGCCCATGGAGGACTAATAGAAAAAAAGGTAAAATAATCGTTTGGTCCTTTTTTAGGTGGTCCCAAGTTAGTTTGGTCCACCAACAAAAGGGGAATTCTGTTTGGTCCTTATTTATTCAAAAATATTAAAGTTTCTAAAATACCATTTGTCTCTCTTATTTTCTTTCTTCCTCACGTGATTTTCTTTTATGGTTTTCTCTCTTCTTTATTTTCTCTACTAATTTCTCTCTTTTCTTAACATTAATATATATAAAAGCTTAAAAATTAAAGTGGGAATGTTATATATGCCCCTACTATCCATGGGCTTAACACAAATAACCTTATGGGTCTTTACATATACCCCTAATGGCATAATTGAAATTATGAACATAAAAATTATTCATATAATCCCATTTTTAACCTTTACATTTTATACTTCATCTTTTTCTTTCTCACCCGAGAAAAGTCAATGGATCTCTCCACCACTGCCACCACCACCAGAACCAGAATCGTCTCCATCACCATCACCTTGTAAAGATTAATATCAAAACCACTACCACCGTCAGCACCGTTTGAGATCGGAGATTTCTCCATCTCTCCATCTCTCTACTTTTTTCTCCCCCACCATCACCCAGCACCACTACCACCATCAGCACCGCTTCTTCACCGCCATAACCACTATCAACGTCGCCATATCTCCGCCGTCGTTCATACTTATTTTAGGTTCATTTGAGTGAGACAGAGATTTTTCAGAGACGATATAAAATTTTGAGAGAGATAATAGATTTCTTCATATGGAATCAATCAAATCTTCGAATCGAACTTCATAGTCACCAATCTACAGTTCGTATTCTTCTCATTTTAAGAGGTATTTCAATGTCAATTGAAGATCCAGTCGATCGAGATAGAAATTTAGGTTTTCGAGTGATTTAGAGTTAGAAGTTGGGTTTATGGATTTATGTTGAAAATTGAGAGAGGGGTTTGATTTAATTGGGTTTATGGAGGAATTACAGGAGAGTATCGATTTTCTGAATATATTGAGAACGGAATAGAAGAAGGATTTGATTTCGATTTGTGAAATGAGGAATAAGAAGATGGGTGATTCAAACATATTGTGCTGGTTTGATTTCAAACCCTTGAAATCAGGAAAAGAGAGGAAATGTTGGTGGTTGTCTGCAGTGAAGTAAATGACTGAATTTGAGAATGAGTCAAGATTTGGATGAAGTACTGAGAATGGAATTGCATATGGGATTGAAGCTATAGATTACAATGTGGTTGAGGAGGAGATTCAAGGGTATGGAGTTGCTGCTGAGTTGATGTGGAATTGGTGTTGTTGGATGGTGATTAAATGGATTAGAAATGGATTTGAGTTGCTTCGAGATAGCTATGGAGATGCTGTAGCGATTGTTTGGCAGCGAAAAAACATGTGGTCTTATCAGTGGTAATAATGTGATGCTATGAATTTGGTGGTTGAAATGATTGGATGGATCACGTTGGTGGCTACTGTTATGGAGTTGTTATTGATGGGTTAGATTTGAGAGAAGAAAGACATGTAAGAAATGGCTAGGTGCAATGAGTAGCTAGAGAAGACATTGGTGTTGTTGATGCAATGGCTAGGCAATTGCAGTTTGTGGTGGTATTAAGCTGGTGATTGGTATTGCAGGAGCTTTTACTGTTGATTGCAGAACAAGGGAACTGAAGTTGTTGTCTGAGGTGAAGCCGTTAACTGGTGGCAGTAAGGCACTGGTGGAGATCAGGGAAGGTTGCAACTGAAGCTTGTAATGTTGTTGGTATGTTGTTGATATGCAAGGACTGAAGAAGGCTGTACGCTGAGAAGATTGAGACATGAAAGAGCTACAAAAGAAGATGGTGTTTCTTGCAGCTTAATTAGATGCAGTTACAAGAGTCAGGTTGGTGGGTGTTGTGCTGTCGAGAAACTACAACAGTTGCAGGTATTGGTGTTGTTGCTGCTTAGCTAGTCATGGCTCGAGGAAAAGGTGAATGGGTGAGCTGTTAGTAAAATGGCTTGGCAAGACATTGAAGCTGAATGTGTATAAGCATTTGCAACTAAAGTGAAGTGTGGTGGTTAAAAGTGCAGCGGTTACAAGTGATGGCAGTGCAGATAGTGCAGCTGCTACAGAGATGAAATGTAAAGATGAACTGGAGCTAGTTGCAAGTAATACAGCTGCAATGCTTGTGTTGTGGAGTTGTTTTTGCAGGAGAAGAGAGTTGGTGATTGATGTTGTTGACTCATGGTGTTTAAAAGTAATGAAATAGCAGGTGGTGAGCTGAAATTGGTGGTTTCTTCTGCAAAGTGTGAGAAGAAGCAGTTGCAGCTGCAGCTGGTGGTAATGAGTTGTTACAAGGTTAGATGGTAGTAGTGTAAGTTGATATTGCTGCTATGGTTTATGACAAGGGGTTGGTTAGAGAGAATTGGTTGTGCTGCCGGTGGTTGAATGGTAATGGCTCAGCTGAACTGAAGCAATGCAGTGAAGGGGCTAGTAAGCAGTCGCTGGTCGGCTGTGACTCAAGAATTCGCAGGGTGAATGTAGTAGGATTGAGTGATGTAGTAATGGAGGAAGCCGAATGGGCCTGGTGGTACAAGTTGATGTTGTGTTTGGATATCATAAGGGTATGGTGGATTATAACATTTGAGATGACTGAGTTTGCTGTAGGTGGTGGTTTTAGCTCAAGTTGCAGGCATGAAGTGTAGGTGTTGTTGATGTCCATAATCTGAGAGGGGTAGCTGAGTTGTATTAGGATGTGTCAAAACTGAGTTTGCCAGCCTATTCATTCGAGACAGATCAACTTGAGAAAGTTTGGACTCTAGACTTGGGGGCAACTTGAGAAAGTTGCTTTCAAATTTGGAGGCAACTTAAGCTAGTTGATTCTAGTTCGAGAAATTCCATATGTGGAGACATTCCATATTGAGCTAGCTAGTTGCCGCCATATTTGAAAGCAACTTGTTCAAGTTACTTTCAAATATGGAGACAACTCTATCTAGTTGGCTTGAGATTTGGAGACAACTTTGAGCTAGTTGCCTTCAGATTTGGAGACAACTTCATCAAGTTTACTCCACATGGTGGTGGTAGAATTGGTGGTTTGCTGGTGGTGATTGGTGGCGACGGTGGTGGTGGTGGATGAAAGTGGTGGTGGTTGGTGGCGGTGGTGGATGGACAGTGGCGCTGGTTATCCGTGGTGGTGGTTGACGGTGGCGGTGTTGATTGTTGGCGGTGGTGGTTGGCGGTGGTAGTTGGCGGTGGTGGTTGGCGGTGGTGGTTGGCGGTGGTGGGCGGTAGTGGTGGTTGGCGGTGGTGGTGGTCGGTGGTGGTGGTTGGTGGACAGTGGTGGTGGTTGTTGGCGGTGCTGGACAGTGGTGGTGGTGGCCAGTAGAGGTGGTGTTTTTTTTTTGTTTTTTTTTTAAAATAGTGGTTAGTGGTAGTGGTTTGTATTACACTATAGAAAAGAGGGTATTTTAGTAATGTGTTAATCTTAGGGGTATTTGTAAAGTTCATAAGGGTATTTTTGCAAGGGCCACCATAGTAGGGGTATATAGATAATATTCCAAAATTAAATATCTCTCAAAATATAAGTCGAAAATTAATACTCCCTCCGTTCCACTTTAGATGATGTTTTAGGGTTTTTTTTATGTTCCAAAATAGATGAGAGTTTAGCTATTTTCTCTAAATTCTCACTGATTTACCCCTGTTTTGGGATCACAACATTACATTCATTGTCTTTGTTATCAGTGAGAGATAATAAATCTAATTTAAGATTTTAAATTTATTCTCTATTATCTTAGGATATTTGGTTATCCCAAGTGGAATTACATGGGGATTCATAATTTATACTAGAATGCATAAACAAAAAACTAGGATGTTTAAATTTTTAGGAAGATATTAATATGCGCAGATTTGGGAAAAAATTACTCTCTTTGATGTTTCTTAATCTGCGTGAAAACTCTACAACATCATCTAAATTGGAACGGATGGAGTAAATTTTATATATTCGGAAAGGTCTCGACGATATCTACGCAATGAGTACCCATTATACTATGTTTCGGAATTTTAATTTTTTTCGGTATAATAGTAGTTCATATCCGAGAATGAACACTATTTTAGAACATGGTAGTTCATTCTAGTTCTAGCAGTTCATTTCGTAGAATGAACTCGTATATACTAGCAATTTATTTTGTAGAATAAACTCATAATAGTAGTTCAATTTGAAGAATGAATTCGCAATGGTAGTTCATTATTATAGTTCATATTGTAGAATGAACTCGTGATAGATGTTGTTATTTTCGAATGAACTCATAATCGTTGTTCATATTGTAGGAGTGATAATTCATGTTGTAAAATGAACTCGTAATGATAATTAAGAATGGTAGGTCATATTGAACTCATCATAGTTGTTCATTATGGTAGTTCATATCATAAAATGAACTCGTAAATGGTAGTTCATATTGTAGAATGAAACCGTGATAGATGTTCATATTGTAGAATGAACTCGTAATAATAGTTCATTATACCAGTTCATTTTGTAGAATGAAGTCGTATGGTAGTTCATTTTTTAGAATGAACTCGTATATTATATATGTAGCGCCCCCTAAGCTAGCAGCTGACTAATCCAAGAGATTAACTAAATAAAGAGGCACTAAGAATCTAAATCATTTACTTAAACATTCAATTTAGAGATCTGCTACAAAAACTTAACCCAAAACTAGCCCCGCTCAGAAATATATATATACAAGGATTACTCTCAAATGATACATATACAATAGTCATTTGGTTTACAAATAAAATATACAACATAATAAACATAGCGAAGTTAATCAACTAGTGAACTAAACCCTTGAAGCTTTTATTTTGCGCAACTCGATCCGTCATTTGAAACTGAAAGTGGGAATGGGTGAACACATCATCCCTAAAAGGGGTGCCCAGTGGAAATAACAACTAACTTTCAATTAATCATTAATATGATTTGAAGACAATGAAGGTTTTATTAAAGACGATAATACACGGAAAGACGATAATATATATTGTGGAAACTTAACTTTTTCAAAGTAATTTAAAAGAACAATAAACATCCATGTATGAGATGTGTGTTGCCGCACATAAGGAAGAGTAATATTGATGCCAATTCCACACCGATTAGGTAATATTGCGGTGTATCGCCCTAGCCATAGAAAAAGATATAAATGAAGAATAATTTTGGCCATGTAATATTGCGGTGTATCGCCCTAGCTATAAAATACTGGATATTGTGCCGGCACACATCTCATACCACACAAAGATATGCATGAATTTCGCAAAAGACATATTTGTAAAACAATAAAGAATACAAGAGAGTTCGTTATCGATTCCCACCTCTTTTGATGACAAGCCTCGCCTACCTCGAGATCCACAGTCCACTGGTTCATCCTTTGAATCAATCGTTGTTAATATAGACTAACTGTTAATCACACAAGAACTCTAAGAATCTAGCCAAAAGGCTCACACAAGAATCAAACAAGTCTTTCTAATGACTCTAGACTGATTCTAGGCCCATTTAAGGTTCTAAACCTTTTATTTATCTATCTTTAGCAAATCTAAGGTTTATTAATTCAATTAGTTTGGTTCTATAGTCTATTAGCTAAGTCTTACGAACATCTACAACTTTGTAGCAGAAGTCAAAGGCTAATTCAGACCACAAAGGTCCAATTCATCAATTATAGGAAAACTAGTCCTAAGCCCAAGTCCACTAAACCAGCCCAATAAACTAAGGTCCATTTCCACCTGAATCAACTAACGGTCACAGGTCAACTAATAGTCAACGTCTAAGTCCAGGTCAAGTCAACTGGTCCAAGGTCAACGAGTTAACTCGGTCAACTGAGTCAAACAAGAATCGGTGAGTCAACAGATCCGACTCAGTCAGATTAACTGAGTCAGCTAAACAAAACTGAATCAGACTGAACAAGTTCAGTCAGACATGCCAAGGGTTCTTCTCACACAGCTGAGACTCTAACTTAACAATTCTAACTCAAGTTCAACTACAATCTACTCCAAGCATCAATTCAATCATTCAATTAAACTTCAAATTGAATTACAAAGATAATAGCTACCTGCAATTGCAGTTCCAAGCTTTCACTCTTTATACATACTACCAACTCAACTTCATCACATACAACTAACTCTCATTCAATACAATCAACACTTTAACTTCTCCCACTTAGCAAACATTTCACTTGCCTCAACCAACCACATCTGCAATACAACACCAGTTTTATTCCTCTAAAATGAATACTAGCAGTTCATTCATATTCTTCACCTGCAATTCCAACTACACAGACAACACCACCACCCCTTAAATACCACTTCACTCCAAACACACTCTTTTCTCAATCACCACCAGCAAACACAACTACACTGCATCTTTAACTAGCAATAAGATATCCTCTATCACCAATATATAGTTCCATGATTTCCCAGACCAACATAACCGCCTCTTGCTGCGCTAATTACTTCAACAGTGGCCCAAGCCTCACTGTGAACTTATTACAATTGAACTCTTATAACATTTGTCGGCTTGACCACCACCAAAGACATCTTCAAATCACCTAAACTCAGTTCACCTGTAAACACCAACATCTCCAACATTACAAACAACCTCATCATTAACTGCAATTCATTACTAGATTGACAATACCCATTAGTTCAATCAACTCTTACTTCAATCAACACTCAACAACCATCTTTTGCATTACCAAATTCGACTATCAGACCACACCCACAATTTCATCTCTACTTGTAAAACCAAAATCATCATCATTGTCTCAATATACCCAGAATCCCAAGAACAACCTTAAACTCATATTTTCCACAATCACCACCAGTTCTACCAACTTACTTACAAATTCAACAAACTCTAAGCTATAAACTTCAGTTTCGTTATACATTCATCATCATCCATGGTCTCATAAATTCAATAACTGAAATCAACAGCTTTAGTAAGTTACTAAGAAGGCAATTACCTCAAATAAGATTTTCTCAAACATCAATCAGTCAATCACCAGAGATAACTCCATTTCCTTATTAATAGAATTAGGTCCTAGCTTCACAAACAACTTCAAAACCCTAACTTCCTAAAAGTAGAATTACTCTTCATCTCTAACTCTAATTCATCAAATCGGTCAATACCCATCTCAAACCCCCTTTTTATAACATCAATTTCAGTTTATAATTCTTCCCTGAATTTTTCCCTTTAAACCCTAACTCTTCGATTAAACATCAAACAGCTCCATAACACCAAATTAATCACCACCCCCATCCTTCAACATCTATTAGAAACTCTTAACCACCACCAGACTATTCAAATCCACATAATTTCCCAATTCAACTCAAGAACCCTAATTCAGTCACATTTTCTTCAACTCCATCGAGGATTCTAACCAAACCCAAAACATGAACTCATCAACACTGCGCTCGATTGATTTGTTTCACTAATTTTCTGAAAGATTCCTCCACAGGAATTTCCTCTCTGAATCGCCAGAGAACGGAAGAAGAAGAAGAAGAAGAAGAAAGAGAGAAAGAAACGAGAATAAGATAGAAAAAGAAAAGAGAGAAGACTTATCTTCTTGACCGAGTGAAGATAAGACCAACGAGAATTACTACTACACCCACTTGCTTTGATAAGGGCAGCCCAGGTCGGCTAATTAGCTTATTTTGCCTTTCATACAAAACTGGTCATATCCTCTTCGTTCGACATCCGAATGACACGTTCGAGCAGTCAATTCTGCATAACTTTCCGAGATCTAGCCCACTGTACTAATTATGTATCTAAATCGTTGTTAGATTAATTTCTATTAATTAGCGTTCGTGTTAAACTAATCGAGTTATTATCGGCTAATTGGTCGCTCGACTGGTCTAATAGCGTTGACGAGCTTGAGAGTCCTTATAATATAATCCTAAGAGTTCACTTTTTAGAATGATCTAACTAGCATGATAGTTCATTAAAGTAGTTCCTTCATCAAAGTAGTTCATTTTGTAAAATGAACTTGTATAATAGTTCATTTTATAGCTAAAAAATAAGGTAAAAATTAAAAGGTCCGAAATATAGTGATAATGATACTCGTTGGAAAGCTCTCGTCGAGGGCTTTCCGAAGATATAAAATTTATCATTTTTGGACATATGGTTTAAAAGATATTAAGTTTTAAATTTTTATTTATTTATTTTTATTAAGAAAGAGAAAAAAGGGTATTTCTGTCACTATTGAAGACCGTGACATCATTGATGACATCATCCGCGTGGGTATTGTCCACCCTAGGAACAAACAATAATTTTTAGGACCAAATAACAATATATACTTTTAAAAAGGACCAAATAGATAGTTGACTAGGTCAACGGGACCAAACTAACTCTAATATATTATTTGTAGGACTAATTGGTATTTCCTACGAAAAAAATTGTTTATGGGTACTGAACATGAACTTATAAGCAGTAGCATCATTAATTCAGTCTACGAATAAGAGACTCCAAAAATTTTCAAGGATTCTTTTAGAGATCCACATTTTGTATCCTAGCCGTTAACTTTAATCGACGTCTAAAAAATTGATAGAAACTCAACAGTAAATTCTCTCATTTACCAAAGTGAGAGAATCAATTAAAACCCTATTCTCAACGGTAAACTAAACATATATTTAAGAGGTATTTTCACAATCAATTAAAACCCTATCCTAAGTGTATTCCACCTAATGTTGGAAGTAATGGGAGTATGGATTCTGGGAGTCACAAATCATTTTCGATAAACATAATCTAAGATACTGTAATTATAGTTTAACCTTTTCCTAATTCTGTTCGATAACCAAAAGAAGTACGAGTCGTCATATACCAGTCAATTTTTTTTAAGGTGCCAAATTTAATTCTTTTTTGGGCGTCGTTGGCCCAAAGAGGATGCTACAATTTTAGGTGAAAATATTTTCTTTCAAGGGAATTTTGATAAACTGCCCCACTTCCAAATTACGCTTTGAAAAGTTGCCCCCGTTATTTTCAACTTTTCAAAACTGCCCCTCAGTTACAGAATCCGTCAAAAGTCAAATATCTATTGGTCAACCAAGTCAACACGTGGTCAAAACTCTACCGAATTTCCCAGTCTACCCCTTGGTCTTTATGCCCTGTCGAGAGAGAGAGAGACTTTCATTTTCGCGTTTCTCTTTTAGGTTTTAGGTTTCAGTTTAGCAGTGGCGATTGAGAGAGAGATTTGTAGATCGTGATTGTTCTGCTATTTTAAGTGAAATCGAGAGTGATTGAGAGACTTAACTTGGGTGTTTGCTTGATTTGAAGATAAACGAAAACGAAAAATGGAAGAAGGTTGTAGACAGGTTAGTTTTATGAAAACCCTAATTTTGATTTATGCTTTTTGATGATAATTTCTTCGTTTTGGTGATGATTCTGTAGTTGAATAATGATGTTTATGTTATTGCATGATGAATATTCTACTTTAGTCATCTGATTTTGTAACTGTTATATGTTTATAAAGTTAGGGTTTGTTAAAAATTGGGTTTGGGAATTTGTTAACAGTAGGGAAGTATTTGGGTTTATGGATCCAATTTTAATTTCTTCTTCTTGCTCTTGATTCAGTACACATGATAATCATGAGCTTAAACTGTGTGTTTTTATGTCTAGGTGAATCAATATGATCCTGCACTAATGATTGTAGTATCTGAAAGTTAACAGTATTTGATGCATGCTATTGTTTATGTTTGTAATGTATTTTTTTTTTAATTTCTTGAATTTGGTATGACTCTAATGTACTTTGTATGCTTATTTTTCAATGTTTTAGTGGAAATACACCATACAGGGATGTAAATTGTTATTGTACATAGAGCCAGATTCAATTTCTATTGAAAAACCTGAACAAAGAATAAATTGAGCTTGAAGATGCTTGAGCAAAAGATTCGCAGTAGGTTACAACTGGAAGATATTGAAACTGTTGATTTAATGTGGATGGACAATGGAGTTGGTTGTATCTTAATGAGTGATCAGGACTGCTTCACATTTTGGGAGAAAGCTGAAATGAATGCTAATGGTTGTTTAGAATTACAAGTAAGGATACTCAATCCAGAATGGGATACTGTGCAAGCCATTATGAACACACCTGAGAAGATTAGAGTGTCAAAGTCACCATCAGTTCCAGTGAGAAGAAGCCCTAGACTGAAAGGTAAAGGAGTTACAAATTCTACTTCAAAGAATTTGTTTGGTGAGACAGATGGTTCAAGTACCAAACCAGTTGTACTTGATAGTGAAGAAGATGTAGAAATGAGAGCTGCTCAAGATGAAGTTATTGAAAATAGACAAAGTGATGAAGACATTGAAGTAATTAATCATGATTATTGGGTAAATCAAACAATGCTAGATAGAGAATTGGGAGCTGCTCAAGCTGATGACCATGTTGTTGAACTTGAGAACATTTGTGAGGATGAGTGCAACCCTGTAGAGGACCCTGATGCTACACCAATATATGATAGTGATGAAGATAGTGAAGAAGATGGTGCTGACTCAAATGATGATGCAAGAGAAGATGGTGCTGACTCAAATGATGATGCAAGAGAAGATAGTGGTGATTCAAGTGATGATGCTAAAGAAAAAAATGATGAAGGTAACTGTTAAACATTATTGCTTTATTGTTGTTGGTTGCCTTATTATGCTAACTCATGCTTTTTGCTGTTGTTTAGGTAATGTTGAGAACAAGTATGATGATCCTGAATGGTTCAAGAATTTTATTGCTGAGAGGGCATTGAACTTCCCTGATGAAGAAGTTATTGAACAAGGAGATAAGAGAGGAGATAATGGAAAAGGTAATAGAGGTAACAGTTAGAAGTTATTGTATTAACTCAGTTATGTTACATTGCTTGTACTAACTCATTTTTGTTGTTGTTGTAGGTACTGCTGAGATGAAAGATGATGATCCTGAATGGTTGAAGAATTTTAAATCTAGGAGGGTAAACTTCTTCCCTGAGGATGAAGTTATTGAAGAAGAAGAAGAAGAGGAAGAATTGTTCCCAGACCAAGAACATGATGAACCTCTTGACCCCTCACAAATGGTGGTAGGTACATTATTTCCTGATAAAAAGGCATTTCAAAGGCATCTTAGAGCCCATTGTGTACATGAAGAGCATGAATATAAAGTAAAGAAAAGTGATAAGAAGAGACTTAGGGTTTGGTGTCCATATAGAAAAGAATGTAAGCGCAATTGGTTTGTGTTTGCATCTAGAGTTAAGAAAGAGTCTACCTTTAAAATTAGGAAAGTCAACCTCACACATACTTGTGAAGGAAGTTTAGAGGGTAGAAATAGATCTGCAGATGCAAGGTATGTTGCTGATGTATTAATAGACAATTTTAAGCACAGTGCCAAGAAAGTGATTCCAAAACCAAGGCAGATTAAAGAGGATTTTAAAGTTTCTCACAGAACTAAAATTCCTTACCATACTGCATGGAAGGCTAGGATGTTAGTATTGGAATACATGCATGGAAACTATGAAGACAGTTTTAAGATGGTTCCAACATTTTGTAAGATGGTAAGTGACTTGGACAAGGACAATGTTGCAGACTTTTCTTACTGCAAGTCTGACAATGCTTTTGAAACCATGACTATTAGCTTTGGGGCAGCAATTAAAGGATGGCAACAAGGTTGCAGGAATATTATTGGGTTTGATGCTTTCCATCTAAATGGTAAGCATGGAGGTGTATTACTTGCTGCAACAGGATTAGATGCAGAAAATAGATTAGTGCCATTGGGAATTGGTATTTGCAAGTCTGAAACCATTGAGAACTGGACCCAATTCATCACTGATTTGAAGCCAGCAATAGAAGGTCATCCTGTGCCTCCTACCTTCATCTCGGACAGCGCGAAAGGCTTACTTGAAGTCGTTCTCTTTGTATTTCTGGCGAGCCTCACGAGATATTCTTTGGAGGTATGTTGATTCCTTAGTTTTCTTGTATGTTCACTGCATCTTATGATTATCTTTAGGTTTATTGATACGTTTGTATGAAATACACAATGCATGCACTTGTATAAGAACTTTAAAAAGTACTATAAAGGGCAAACTTTGAACAACTCATTGTGGAATGCTGCCAAAGCATACAAAAGGCATCATTACCAGGTAATGTATATTTACATGCTACTTATATTTTTGTATGTAAAATTTTTTGCATGTCATATATATGCATTTTTTACTGTCATGTAAACATTTTTGAGTGTTATATGCAGCAACACATGGATGCTTTGAAGGCTGAAAATCCTGCAGCACATCAATACCTTTTGGATGCTGGTCCTGAGTCTTGGTCAAGAGCATTCTTTGATGACACTTGTAAATGTGAACACTTAAATAACAATTTTAGTGAGTCTTTTAATGCAATGGTCCCACACATTAGGGACAAACCTATCTGTAGAATAAGAATCCTTTATAGTCAGTTGGTGAATGCTAAATGGCATGAAAGGAGGGAAGAGGCTGAAAAATGGCCAGATGAAGGTTTGGTTCCAAAGGCAATGAACTTGATAAAGAAGATGTGCAAGTTAACTGGTCCTTTTGATGTTAATCCATGTGTTTTTGGAAAATTATATGAAGTTACATCTGTTCACAATTCTGTTTTCACTGTTAATTTGGAAGAAAAAACATGTTCTTGTCTTCAATGGCGGTGAGAGGGTTTGTATGCATACATGCGATCCGTGCATTGAAAGGATACATACCAAAATGGCATAAGTAAGTTCACTTTATACATTTGTTTGTTTGTCTTTTTGCTCTTGTTAACTATTACTTTTTTTGTTTGTTAACCATTTACTTTTCTTTGTTGAGCGAATCTTGCTCTCATTACTACTACGTGGCGGCATTTAGAGCCACATATGAACCACATACGAAACCATTGGTTGATATCAAAGACTGGGTCAAGGTAAGCACTTTAAACTAGATCTGAAACCAGTAAAGCACTATCTTGGTAGTTGTACTTTTAATATTCACAATATTATTCTTTATATAACATATATGATTCCTTTAGGGTTTCATTTTTCATTTCCCTTTATTGTTTAGTTGCAGGTAGAGATGGAGCTAAACCCTCCTAAAAGTGGAAGGAAAACAGGAAGGCCTAGAGTTAAAAGAAGGAGGGCATATGATGAACCTCCACCACAGCCCAGAGTCTACAATTGCCGTAGGTATGGGATTGGTGGACACAACAGTAGGGGATGTTCTGGTGGTGTTGTTGGGAAGAACTCTAAAGCACCTAGACAAAGAACTCAAGTTGATGGTGCAACTCTCACAAGCTTTGATAAACCTGCAGCAACCTCTTCAAGATCTAAGAAGAGGAAATCATATGATACTCCAGGTGCATCTACTTCAAAACCAGCTGGAACTAAGAAGCAGATAGTTTCTCAAAATTTCAGAAATGTTAGATCTGTTAAACAAACAGTGAGCCAGACTATGACAGATCCTAAAGGAAAGACAAAGAAACCTAGCAAGGCAAAGAAAAACTAAAGCTGTAGTTTCCTTTTTTTTTTGGTATCTTTTATGAATGGTTAACTTTTTAAGTTATGGTTGTAAGAAACTTTGGTCTGTTTGAACATCTTTGGTTGTGAACTTTGGTGTATTTGAACATATTTTGTTATGACATGATATGAAATGTAGTAATATTAGTTCTTAAAGCAACTTCTTACATATTACATATGGAGGTTTTTTCCTAATTGCTTACATATGGCAGCCATTTGGGTTGCAGATTCTCTAACCCTATCTTTTGCAGCAATGAAGAGGGCATTTGAAGCCCATCTAAAAGATTCACAATCTTGACAGGCAAGGTAAGCTATGTTCTTATTGTGTTGATTTTTGCACATCTTAAGTAAGAGTTTGGATTTGCAGGTTGCAGAAAAGCAAACCCGATTATGCAATGGACAATCATTGTAATTTGTGGTCTTCTTCTCCACAAGCACAATGACTTTTTGTTGATGGTAGCATAATGCCCTTGGCTTTACAATGGTCTAAAGCATCTTCAAACCATTCAAAGTAACTACATGTAGGTATTGTGCACTTGAAGAACATTTTTTCATAGTTTTCAGTTGTTGTAGATCTAAGTAATGCTCTCACACCAACACATGGAATATGCTTGCACCTAGAATACGACCAAGGACAGACTTGTGTGTCATGATTTCCTTGTTTACACATTGCACAATCAATCATGTCTTTTTCCCCTTATTCTTGTTGTTGATACTACTTGGAGATTCTTTCTGACCACCACCCATTACTTGTTTGTGTTTTCTAAGTTTGAATTTGATGAGTAACTTAAAGAAAATAAGGTTTGATTGATATGAATGAATTAGGGTTCTTTCTGGTTTTTATAGGGTGGAGAAGATGAAGATAGCCGTTTTTTTGTCAGCTAAATCATGGTCGTTCATTTTGTGTGCACGGGATAATGCCACGTGTTTTACGGCCGTTATTTTTGCGATGTGCGTGTGAGTTGCACGTGCGAAGAATTTCAAGCATTTCCGGCTTTATTCTCGTAAGTGCGTGTGAGAGATGCACGCGCGAGGGTGCAAATGTCATTTGTAAGGTGCCAGCTGGCACTTAACACCCCTAACAAGCCGTTACCCGTTTTTTGAAAAAAACGGGGCACTTTTGAAAAGTTGGAAAAAACGGGGGCATTTTTTTTTGCGTAATTTAAAAGTGGGGCACTTTATCAAAATTCCCTTCTTTCAATCAGTGAAAAGAAAACTGGTACCCATAAATTTCCAAGTCACTTTAATCACCCAACCAACTTCTAATTAAACATTCCAGCTAGAAATATTTGTAGTTCCATTTTTTTATTACAATCATGTGTGCTTGGCCAACACAAAAAAGTTTTGCAGAATTTTTGGTTGGCCCTTCACTGCTGCAGCAGTAATCTAGTGTGTTATGCATTATTTGTGGTCAATTTTCGAAAATTGTGCCTAAAATGATAAACACCTCCGAATTTTGAGTTTTATTGTCGTTTGTACTCATAGCGTAGATCTTTTTAAAATCTTTCCAACGAGATAAATTTTTTAAAATTTCAAGGCACGGATTTTTAGATACGCTATATTCTAGTTTGCCTTCCAATTATACCCCTGAAAAAATATGATAGTAAGATGAGTTATAGTAATTGGATAAAAGGGAGGTGTATTTTGCAAGGATTAATTGGGGCCCTAAAAAATATTTGGGGGCCTCACTAAATTTATACCCACACCAAAAATTATAGGGGGCTTCCACAATGAGGGTGAAAGTGCGATTTTACCCTTTCCTTAAAATTAATAGGGTCGTTAACGACCCTGAAGTTTACTAGCTAGAGTCGTCAATATTTTCAAAGCGTCGTTAGTTTACTAATCGTCAATCAGGTTAGTTTCTCCAGAAACTAACGACTCTAAGAGGTTTCTTTGACGACTCCCTTTGATACTAAGGGCTCTAAGAGGTTAGTTTACTAATCGTCAATCATGTTTGAATACCTATAATCGTTAGTTTACATTATAGGTTAGTTAACGACCACAAATAGGTAAGGTAAGAGTCGTTAGTATAAATAGCTGAAATGTAACCGATCCTAATTCGAAAAAAATAATTATAACGACTCTAGATGACCTACAAAAGGGAGTCGCCAATATTTTCAAAATTGATTGACGATTTTTCATAAATGCACATTAGAGTCGTCAATTTTTTCAAAACTGGATGACGATTTTTCATATTGCAGATTAGGGTCGTTTATTTTTGTGACAAATAACTAACGACTCTTAAGGGTCATCAGTTTAATAAACTCCTGACCTAACGGCTCTAACACTGAGCTGCTGCATAGTGACCATGAATCGACAACTTGGAGCACCATTCATGCGATTTGGAGAGTATAGGAAGTTTACCTGATTGTTTAGAGCTTTGGGTTCTTCATTTTGAGTATTGGTTCCATCATTTTGAGCAAAAGGATCTTCATTTGCAACCATTTTAACCTAAATTTTCCCCCAAAACTCACTTTCTTCCTCTCTATTCAACAATTTTTTTTTTTTTTCTATAATCTTAATTTTTACCCAAAAACTGATTTAATCTAACTTAACAAATTAACAACTAATCTAACCTAATCAACTCAATTAACACTAATTATTTTGGGGGTAGTTTAGGCATTTTGAAAAATTAGGATAAGGGATAGCACCAAAATGTTATTGGGAGACCAACTGGTGAGGCCCCCAATTACTTTTTGTGGCCCCCAATTTTTTTTCGGTATTTTGGTATTACTGCGCACTACCGAATTATTTCCAATCTTTATCAAATTGCACATTTGTGTTACGTCAGACCTCCCCTAGAATTTGTTTTCTACAGAAAAGTGGTCTTTCTCACTTCGGACCCCGACCTCCCAATAAAACCCCCAAAACTCATTACCACCTTATTTTAAGGTTTTGCCATTTTTCTCTCTCTACAAAATAAAAATAAAAATAAGGGGCGAACAAAACAAATTCTAGGGTTTCATGTCTGTGAAGGGGGAGTTTAATGTCTGAAATTCAGAAATGGCGATCATAAACCCTTCATTTTGACGTCAATTTCATTTTTCCAAGTAACGTTTTCTTTCACGACTTGTTTGGATTTTGTTTGGATTTTTTTTCCTTTTAACAAGAGGAAGAAGAGATGATGCCAGTTAGAGAAGGGGGAAGAGTATAAAGGGTATTTGTGTAGGCTTTCGTTGAGAAGAGCTGCTAATGATGATACTCTATCATAAGGTACATTTCCGGCATTTGCCTTGGGTTTTTCTGTTTGAATTTTTGTTAGATTTGGGGATTTTTTTTGTTTATTTTAGTGATTATTTTGATTAATTAATGAATATGGGTTGGTTTGAAGTAGTGATTTTCGGTTAGTTGTTGATGCGGTTATGTCTGACTGAAATTTCCAATTGCTGTTGAGAAATATATTTTGTTTTGCTGTAACTGATTAGGTTTATGCTGTTATGCACGAATGTTTGAGTACCTTACTGTGAAACAGATACTTTAACATGTTCGCATGCCGTTAGGGAATAATACCTGGAAACCATGTGTACTTAAGACATTATTTTAGGTTTAAGGGAACCAAAGGGGGTGGGTATTTGTTTTTGTTTAATGGAAATTGTTTAATATATAGTGGAAGAGTACTAGAGTAGGATAACAGAAGTTGTTTAATAGAAATTGGAAAATATCGTTCTGTTTTATCTCACCAATGCCCTTTTGGAGATCTGTACTCGGGTTAGAACTTAAAAGGATTTTTCTTTGTAAAGTTGTTATTCAAACTGGGGTATCCGTATCTCTTGTTCCCGTTGCTGCTCTTAACGTAAATGTCTTTATTTAATTACGGAGAGTTGCACCAAAGTGATATACAATAGTTTAAGAAGTGAGAAGGATTGCAGCCTTCTATCCTTCTTTCTTTAAAAGAAAATAGTGAGAAAAAGAACTAATGAAGCATTTTTCATGAGTGGGTAGTATTGAATGTGAAGTCCACTTTAAATGTTCTGGTGCTGGTGTAGCTCTGTGCACATTAGTTTAAACAGAAAGAGTAAAAACCTTACATATCAGAAAAGGAAAGGAAAGTAAAGAAAAATAGGTTATAACTAAAGAGCTTGCAGTGGCATATGCAATTGGCATGCATTGTTGTTACAGCCTCAGGTCGAGGTTGTGCAATTGTTGACCACTATTCCGGCTAAAGATCTTCATGGTAGTTCAGTAACTTAAGTTCATTATTCTATTTATGTTTATTGCAAAAGTATGATCATCAACTCCATATTTTGGCATAGCCTGAAATTTTTAAATTAGATACTTAACCATTTTGGGTTGTTATTAAAGATTAATATTTGCTTTTGACTATGTTTCTCAAGGACTTCATATCGGAATAGGAAGGCATGATGCCACTTGCCAGTAAATGGATGGAAGGCATACTATGCTGCTATATTAGAGCACTAATGAAATCAATGCTGAATCCTTTACCATCATAAGAGATAGATCGGTTCCAGGGATGGGTGGTCTTTGGCTCAATGCAGATTATGTAAAGCGTATTCATACGTCAGGAGAAGTTTTCTCAGGTTATGATACCCCTATTCTTGTATTATTTTTCCTCGCTATTTCATTGAAAGAGTTGAAGTATAAGAGCTGTAGGTATTACCGTTTATGAGTTTTTATTTTTTATTAATTCTAATGTTTACTGCTCTATTCCATGTATTACTAAAGACTTGGCAATCTTATTTGTTGTCAATTAGTTTTTCAAGACCTAAGCAAACTTCATACTTATTAGGCCCTCGGTAGAGCTGCTTGAACATGGTTGTTTGTTGCAAAGTGATATATGATTTTATGTTCCCTAGCATGCTGCAGAGTTAGGTTATGACTTTTTGTACGACTACATGTTAACTCAATCAAATGTCACATAATATATCTGGTTTTGGTTGAAGAAGCTTGATTGTTGTCTGTTGTGGAATAACATTTAATGTCACGTTATTTCAACCACTGTAACAAGTTACACTTGTTTCCTAAGAAGTTTGAAATCAAAGTAGAAATCAAGGTGGTCTACTAATACTGGTGATGATCACACAAATAACATAACTTAGCTACCACTTCTTCTTTTTTCCAATTTGAAAAACAGGTGGAATTTGACGTTTTTATGTTTACACTCTACTTGTATTTGATCCATTAAATTTCGTTCTTCACTTCAACTTAAATGATATGATCAGCACTCAGCAGTTTAAGTTTAGGTGTTTTTTCTTTTGTTTAATCCACAACTCTCTTCTTGCTGTAGTTTTGATTTCTTACTTTTGAATTATAGGAAAACCCTCAAAGTGGATGTATATGCTTCCCACCCAAACCTACTTGATTACAGAAAATTTCATGTGAACAGAGCTACTGAGGAAATAAACTTGAATTGAATCAGTTTGTATTTGATATCAGTGGATGTATATTGAGGGCGTACTGCCTGTGTTTTCTTGTTGCTGTTCAGTTTACTAATTTTGGCTTGACTTTTGTTTACTCTAGATGCATTTAAGGTCGTCTATGTTTGTTTGTTTTTTCTTATATGGAAGAAGGAATTATCAGTTTATCAGGTATTCTTCGCATTAGAGGTGCATTATTTTGTGTTTATTTAACAATGGCATAGTCACACAGGTACAAGGGTGTGATGTTATGTCTTAGGAAAATGAAATGGCTTATCCAGTCCTATAATAAGTAAGATGACAGCCATTTTTGTTTTTCATGTCATTCGTGTCTTTCTTCTATTTTTTAAAGCTTTAGAAAACCAAGTTGCAAAAGCACTAAAGGTTGACAGCCAGTGGACCTGACGAGTGCCGGTGTTGTCGCCTTGTCGGCACAGGGATATTCTGAAAAGACAATTCGTTGTACTGTCGTTGTCGCACTGACTTGTGCATTTATATGTTTCAGAACTTTTGATTGAAACAACCACTTTCTCGTGTTCTTAACTGTGCAGAATATTCATATGGGTCATTTTGCTGTGCGAAAAGCTAAAACATCACCAAAGGATGTGCTGAATTTAAATTATGCTAGGAGCAGATGATGTAGTTGTTTTGCGATTTCTTAAATTGTGCCTATGTTCATAAATATATCTTCCCTCAAAGTTTCATTAGGTTTCCCTTCAGTTGACAATGTAATTTAATCTTTTTTTTCAGAGGACATCTTAGATCACCTTGGTCCTCGAGGATAAGAAAACAACCCCTTCTGCCTCAACAGCGGAAAATCTATTTGACCCAGATGGAAAACTCTGTGATGGTGGAGTCAAGTCTTTGAAAAAAATTAGCAGGTGGTTTGAGTTTTTTCAGTTCATCCATACAGTACAGTTACCGATATTCTTAAAGTTTACATTACATGAAGCTTCCGTGATGGAGGCCTATCTGCTTCCGATACTTGTTGCTCCTA
The DNA here is from genome assembly GCA_023531295.1 of Papaver armeniacum. Classification (NCBI taxonomy): domain Eukaryota; kingdom Viridiplantae; phylum Streptophyta; class Magnoliopsida; order Ranunculales; family Papaveraceae; genus Papaver; species Papaver armeniacum. Next base: position 360,404 of record JAJJWW010006012.1, read on the forward strand.
GCTCTCACTTCGCCTTGCAGAAAGCAGTTTGAGAAGTTGAAGTTGAGGAAACAGTTGAAACATGCATCTTTTGAAGCACATTGTTGATGAGCGTGTTAAACAGAATGGAGTTGCGGTAGCCGACAAGGCGACAACGATGGGGACAGTGAGAGTGTTGTCGAAGATTCAGATTCAGCTGCTCAAATGGATGTGATTGCCGAAGAGTCTTCCTCAGCTGTTACGAGAGAGCCCAGAATGTGAGGACTCAAATGATGAACAGGTTCCTGATTGATTTCCTGTAGAACCACCTGGAACCCTGTAGAGTCTTTTCATGCAGGACGCATAGATGTGATGCAGTAATGGTGATGAGATGTTGGATATTGTCCGGCAATGAGTGACTTTTTGATCACCTGTGGTTGTGATGGTGGTTATTAGGTTGTTTTTTTGTTTGTTTGTGGTTTTGTGGGATTCGTGAAGAACAACTTCAGGCTGGACGAAGTGGGATTCAGAAGGCGGTTAAACACTGTTGGCAAGATTATGAAGTTCAAAGACCCTCCCATGTCTACTGAAGGCATCTGGAGAAGAAGATGCAGAGGCTGGTGTTGGTTCCTTTATAGACAAGAGGTTAGATTTGAGCAAGCAATATGTGTATTTGGGGTGTGATGCGGTCAGTAGACCAGGCAGCTACCAGGGCTAGGATTGAGAGTAAGTCGCTCAGTGCGGCATGTGTGCTGCAGCATATAGGATGAAATGTAATAATAAAAAGAGAATGGAAACATGAATCCATATCTGGTTTACACAGAGCTTGTATGACTTTTGTAAAAGGGTGCTGCCTGCCAGTGAGCTGTGAAGCAAGTGAATATTGTACAAATAATTCTTTTTGTTACTAAACAGAGGTTGGGTGTTGCTGCCTCTTAAAATATCTCTCTTATGGTGTTGCTGTGATGTTTATTTACTCAGAGTCTCAGACAAAGGCACAGAGCCGTTGTAATAAAGATTTTGAAATTTGAAATCAAGTCAATGGAGGATGGATGCACTGTGCACCCACCTACCAAATTTGCTCCCCAAGAAGAAGTTGTCAGTTGGGCTACCGTGTCACAGGAATGCATAACAACACAATGAGGTTGCATCTGTAAGCTCTCAGATTTCGCATCCATCTCTAATCACAGATCTGACAGTTTTGATGTGCATGTATATTCTGCGCTCATGCAGGTGTTCAACATAGTAAACAAATTGCTTCCAGGTAACCTCCAATTCCAGTTCAGTTTCAGTTTCAATTTGTTTTCGATTTAGGGTTTACTTAAGAAGTGAAGGTATTTGTTTGACGCAAACTGATTCCTTTTTTTTAAATTTTGGTGGAAATTTATTTTCTTCAGCTGACAATATTGGTCTCCAACTCCCAGCAGGTAACCAATTTATTTTCTTCAAGCTCACAGTGACTTCAATTTTTGTTTTTGATTTAGGGTAATACTCCGTTTCAGTTTTTTTTTTTTTTTTTTTTTTTCTTCCATGTAGAGCTGCTGCTATTTTTCAGTTCAGTTTTTCAATTTATGTTTTTGATTTAGGGTATTACTCGTTTCAATTTTTTCTTTTTTTTTTTCACTTTCCTTTTCCATGTTGAGCTGCTGCAATTTTTCGTTTCAGTTTTGAAGTGCATCTTAAAAGACATTACTGATTTCTTTTTTGATTAGGGCCTCTCAGAAAAGAATACAGGAATTTTGGTGGAAAATTTCTTTCTTTCTTCAGCTGGTTTCAATTCTCCCAGGTAATCTTCAATTCCAGTTCAGTTTCAGTTTCAATTTGTTTTCGATTTAGGGTTTACTTAAAAAGTGAAAGTATTTGTTTGACGCAAACTGATTCCTTTTTTTTTTTTTTTTATTTTGGTGGAAATTTATTTTCTTCAGCTGACAATATTGGTCTCCAACTCCCAGCCGGTAACCAATTTATTTTCTTCAGCTGACAGTTACTTCAATTTTTGTTTTTGATTTAGGTTATACGTTTCAGTTTTTTTTTTTTTTGTTTTTTTTTCCTTCCATGTAGAGCTGCTGTTATTTTTCGTTTCAGTTTTTCAATTTATGTTTTTGATTTAGGGTATTACTCGTTTTGATTTTTTTTTTTATTTTTCACTTTTCTTTTCCATGTTGAGCTGCTTGAATTTTTCGTTTCAGTTTTGAAGTGGCATCTTAAAATATATTACTGATTTCTTTTTTATTTAGGGCCTCTCAAAAAATAATACATGAATTTTGGTGGAAATTTGAGCTGGTTCAATTTTTGTTGAGCTGCTGCTGTTTTCTTTGCATATCAATTTGGGTTGCACTATATATCATCAAATCAATTAAAAATAGAATAATTGTTATTTCTTATACTGTAGGAAGCAACTAGCAGCTAGCTCCATCAATAATTATTTATTTTTAAGTTATGGCGGTGATGAACATCACACAACCCCCGCAAATTGGTTGTGGTGGTGAGGATATAAGCACCACAACTACTATGACAGCGATTGAGATGAAGCGGAAAAGAGCATATAAAAGAAAAGACTGCGGTGGTGATACAACAAATACGTCAACAGCGATGAAGGAAAGAAAAGATTGCGGTGATACAAATACTTCTACAGTGATGGAGAAGAATAAAAGACCTTATAAAAGAAAAGATTGTGGTGATACAAATACTTCCACAGTCACGAAGAAGAAGAAACGGGCATATACTAGAAAAGATTGTATTGGTACAAATACTCCGACGGTGATGGAGAAGAAGAAAAGACCATATAGAAGAAAGAAGTACCTTCCTCATGATTTAGTCATGAAAGAAATATTAACCAAGCTTCCAGTCCCGACACTCCTAAAGTCTGTTCTGGTATCCAAACTCTGGTATAACTCCATTCACAATGATCACAAACGCTTAACTTATTCTCATTTCCTTCAATCGCAGAAACAGCCCAATGTTATCTTTAGTCTTTTAAATGTTAGGGATTGTGATGTGGTTGTTAAAAAGACAGGTAAGCCTAGGTATGGGTCTTACTTTTTCAAATTTACTGCTGGAATGTACGATCGTGAAAATGAAAATGCTCTACAGTTTGACAAGTTTCGAGGTGGTAATGTTGGTCGTGCTATATGTGAAATGGTCGGTTACTGTCGTGGTCTACCTTGTATAGCTGCAGCAGATGAACAGTCGACTGATTACATAATTTTGGACCCAAACAGGAAAGACTTTCTCCATATCTTTTCAGACTTCTTCGGGGCCGGTGCCTGCATCATCTGTCACGGATTTGGTTTCGATCACTCAGCTAACGTGTACAAGTTGGTAAGCATTTTTCGTACTATTGAAAAGGAGCTTAACATTATGGTATTTACATTGGGAACTAAATCATGGAGAAATGTCACTGCTACAACCACGCCCATATCAGGTCGTCCTATCACAAAGATAAGAGCGCCCACGGGTAGCGACAAATCAGCCATCTTTTGCAACACTAGTAGTAGCAGCGGCAGTGGATGTTTGGTTTGGAAGATAATAACAACTCTGGGGGAGCAGGATCTGACGATATCCAGCATGATAACAGTAATGCTGTTAATGATAGTGAGGTGGAGATGCTACTGTCGTTCAATCTCCATGATGAGAAGTTTCAGTTCATTCAACTACCAGCTAAAAGTACAACTGACGAGCAGCAGAAGCACTTGCATGTTGATTATCCTCATCTTCTGGAGTTCAAGGGATCTCCTTGTATTGCTCGTGTCGAAAAAATATCAGGGAATGGAAGTGATTATCCTCATCGTTGCTGTGATGATCATCAGGGTAGTAGTAGTAGTTGCTGCTGTTGTTGTAAAGTTCATTTGTACATATTGAAGGATAAAGTCAAGCAAGTTTGGGTTAAGGAAGAGAGTTTTGATGTTCGTGTGACTTCTTCTCCCGAATGGTCAAGGAAGCAGGCATCAGATCCCTGCTGTTTTTGCTTCGGCAGTACTACTACTGCGCCTCCTACTCGCATCTTCAGTTTCTCAGATCAGATATTACTTTACTGGTTCAAAGGGGAATCTCTTCAAATTTACAACTTGCGTTCTGAAAAACTTCAGCATGTTGTTCCTTACAATTATAGAGAGCATGTTCTCTTTGGAGATAAGATGAAAGAACCACGGCACATCTTTATTTCGGGTGATGATGATATTTATTGCTCCAATATGGATTATCAGCTGCACTGTCATGAGGAGAACTTCCTTTCTCTGCAAACCTTCATACCAGAAGGAGTGGAAGGGGTTAATGCTGATGATTTCTATAAGTTAGATTTGGAGAAATCCTCGGGATACATATTTATCTACAGAGGCTCCAAAGTGTTTTATCCTCTTTTTAGTTAGTACACATATGTACTAACTTTATTATCATGGTAACTGTCTTCAGTTTACAAGATAATTCAGTTTTCTCGGATCAGATGTGTGACGTAACTGGTTCAACTGGGATTAATCAAGTTAACAACTTGCGATCTGAAAAACTTCAGCTTGTGCTGCCTTTTAATCGTAAAGAGGTTGTTGTCTTTCGAGCTAAGGACCGCTGCACATTTTTAATTCTGGTGATGATGATACTCATTGCTCCAATATGAGAACCTCCTTTCTCTGCAAACCTTCATTCCAGTAGGAGCGGTTGGGGTTGATGCTAATGTTTTCGATGAATTAGATTTGAAGCGTGATGACCGTCCATGTTCGGCATATATGGTTATCTACAGTGTTTCACAAGTTTTTATCCTTCTAATTAGTACATTTATGTACTAACTTATTATCTTGGTAACTGTCAGTTTTAGAGTTGCTGGCATGCTTTATTAGGAGAACGTAGAATTTAGACCTTTGATTATATTTATGAGCATATCATAAACTGCAATGAACTTCGATGTTATGGATTTATGTTGATGTATCTTGAAAGGGTACAAAGTTCATTTGAGTTTTCTTTCCTCCAAATGGTGATGAATTATGTAATGTATGTATGTAGAGTTCTGGTTCGATAGTTATGTTTACTCTCTACCAGAAGTGGGAAATTTAGGTACATGGATTGAACCAGCTTATTTAAATTTAAGTAGATGAGCCTCAAGTGATTGCAGTTATTCAGAAATCACTAACCATTGACACCGCCCGTCGCAATTCAAATCACTTAGTTGGGCGCATTTGATTCTCATGGTTTAGTGTCATACCTCAAATTCATCTGACTTTTGATTCTCATGGTTTAGTATCATACCTCAAATTCATCTGACTTGGGGCGCATTTGAATTTGGGTCATCTGGCCTCAAATTTTTTTTTAATAGGAATATATTGGAAAAAAAAATACACCCTCCGTTCCTAAATAATAGACTGGTAAGTTGGTTTCCTAATTGGAAGTCAAATGTTACTTTGTTTTCTGTGACCATTTTTCTCTTAACTTCTTTTGATGACAAGTGTCATGTCGACCATTTCACTTTACTTCTTTTGCTGACAAGTGTCATGGGGACCATTTAACTTCACTTCTTTTATTGACAAGTGTCATGAGGACCACTTTCAATGATTAATTTTCTTAATTTCCTTAATTTTCTCTAAAAACAAAATCAGCATATTAATTAGGAACGGAGGGAGTAACTATACATGAACAAGGAGCTTTAAGATCAAGGATCGGTAAAGCTAAGATTAGAACTCATGCCACAGAGTTAGAATTACCAAGAAAAAAAACGAAAAGAAAAAACAACAACAACAAAGGAAAGGGAAAAAACGGTTTAGTCCAAAAAACTTAAAGATAAAAATGCCATTTGATTAGTGAGAACAAAGGAGAGGGATTAAATAGTCCAAAAAAGTTAATTAAAATCCAAAAGTTAATTAAAATATGAAAAATATACTTATAACCTTCATTTTTTTATAATTTAGTCCAAAGTTACTCATGATGATGTCGGCAATTTTAAATAATATAATTTTTTTTTGAAACTCAATTTATCTTTCGAACCGTTTGTCCAAAACTCGTGAACTTTATATATTCGGAAAGCTCTTTCCGAGAGCTACAAAAAGAATGCCCATATGACTATATAATTCATAATTCTCATTTTCTAAAAATCTTAGTTTACATTGGTGTACAAACATGTACACATCTACAAAAATCCAAAAACAAGACAAGGTGCACTAGTTTGTACACCACATACAAATTGAATCGTCCATCTAAGCACCAGTAACGCTATCCATATTAAATAAACATAACATAAAAACTAAAATGGATTTGAACCATCAACCTCCGCAAACCTTGTGATAGGCTTGGGCGCTCTACCATTTTGAGCTTATGAGTCCCTAAAATTAAGCAAGGAAAAGAATCAACATGTGCATTGTAAGAAATAACATGTGTACCAAATGCATGTATACCCATGTGTACATGTCCATATTCAAGAACATTATCGACCAACATGTGTATAAGTAAGCGCACATTACCAAATGCATGTATACCCATGTGTACATGTCCATATTTGGTTAACCCACCTCTCTTTATTCTTCTCTTTCTCTTAATGACGAAAACCCTACCCTTACTGCTCAGTTTCCCTGCTCGGGATCGGGTCCTTTGGAGCGGATCCAGCAGCCATGTTACTACTTCCCGATCTACAACATCTTCTAATCACCGTTTCTAGCAAGTAGATTTCTCTTATGTTGTATTTTAATCTTTGTTCAAGCTTTTGTTGTTATGCTTATTTGGTTTTGTTTGTTGGGTGATTGGGTTGTTAGTGCAACAATGTATTGGGAGTCGATGAAGAAAGGGGACCAAAGCATAATGTTTTATTTCGGATCTACAAGCACTTTACAGCTTGAAAGAACAAATTCGGCGTGTATGGTTAGATCGACTTCAATTAACAAGACACTAGATATCCCCAAAATCTTCAATTAGGGTTTCTCTTTGATCAATTTTTAATTAGATCATGTTTTGTTTTATTTTGTTAGTTTTAGTTGTAGGATTATCTATGCTTGTGGTGTTGATAGGACTTTACTCTATCTTGATTTAGTGTTAGTCTCAGTATTATTGATGGAGTAAGTTTTTTCCTGTTTTAGATTTAGATTTGCTTTTTCTAGTGTTAGTAACGAAAACAAAGACATCATCAACTCGTTCAAGATCACCAAGTTCATCCAGATTAATCAAGCATTACAAAGTATCTTCAAAGCCGAGTCGCCCGATTCGTTAAAGTCACTGCACACGTAAAGACCGATTCAGATTACCACCGTTACTTGAGACACTTTGGTTACTTTTTAGCTACGCTACTACTAGTTGGGTCATTGCTACCATGATTGCATTAGGCAATCTAAATTTTAAAACTCCAGTTCATGTTATTTACATGCTCGATGAACATTGGGTTGGATTTGATCCGGTCATTTCCTTGTGCTTTGACACATATTGATTTTGGTTTCAAAATCAATTTAGCCCCGGATGTTTGGTCTTCTCCATTTTGCGAGAGATAAGAAGGTCCTCCGAAACCGTTATTATGTCCGAAGGGATAAATTTGATAGGCAAGATTGGTGGAGATACTACAACTTGTATGACTTTTGTATGATCTTCAAACTATAAGGTTTTCGATTTCCTAAATCGGTGTTATCAATATATATTGTGAGGCTTGCCTCTTTTTCGAAAAAAAAAAAAAATTAACAAGTAACAAGAACAACTACAGTGTACAATAAAACAAGACAAGTCTTTTATGCAATAACTTAGAAAAATAAACAAAAAACAAAGAATAATTCGGTTTTGGATCGGATTGATCGGATACAAGAAAAACAAGGTTTCAACAACTAATAGACACTCATCCACTTATATAGAATTGCGTGTGTTGAGGGGTGAATCTGATTTTGGTTATACCCATCCTAGCTACACCAAATGACTCCACTTTCTAGGGATGGTATGAGAGAGAACTTGCTTTCCATTGTACTATGTACCTCTTCATATAGACTTTCCCAAAACCCTTCCTTTTATGACATCATGCCACATGTCCTAAACTCCCTTAATTACCACTAATGCCACTCATTCTCTAATACAACATCTTTCTTTTCCCTTAATTCCCTCCTTGTCCTTTTCTCCTCGTGGATACTTCTTAGTGGACTTGGGATTTAGTCCCCAAGTCCCCTATGTTTAATATTGGGTTTGGCACCCCTTTAGAGGCTCCCTAGTTTTGTTAAGGGGTAATAATTTTCATGTATCAACATTAGTCCCCTGACTACTGGGTCAATTATCAAATGACCCGGTAGTCATATGATACCCCGTTGTTCCGTTAAGACGGGAGGTCTTCACCGCTCATTACGCTGGCCACGTGTTAGTTCTCCTAATGGTCAGTCCGGGCAGTTATTGCGTCGTTTATGACCCCTCTTTCGCCTATATATATACATCGTAATGCCTCTTTTAATCCTTCAGTTCGTTTACCGCTCGATTTCCTTCGTAATTCATTCAATTCTCCGTTTAGATGACGCGTCTCCTCCATGCTTATGTTCTCACTTTCCCATTCCTACATTGGTTGCCCCCCCCCAGTTTATGGAACAGGATCTTGCGAGGTTATTACTGGTGAAAGCAGAGATTGAAGTGCTCCGAGAGTAAAGAGAGGCGGATCAGAACACCAGGCGAGCTCGATTCGATGAGCAGTATGAAACATATCAGATGGCTGAGAGAGTTCAAGCATCGGGCGCGTGTCCTTCGAGGTCCGTCGTGTGTTAGATGAAACTGTTGAGGCCCGTCAAGCGGCTGACCGAGTCCGTCGCGATGGTTTCCTGCGTAGACCATGCCATAGCTGACTATCGCCTCTCCATATCAGATGAGGCTTATCCGCGGCTTCACGGATACAATTTGACCTTGGTGGACGTTTCTGCGCTTGTTCGCCCATTTCGTCTACAAGATGAACTGAAATGCCTACTCCTTTTGAGGGAAGATGTGAGAATGTTATTGACCCTGAGGATGCTTCATGAGGATAAGACACGTAAGGCCTATGACGAACACGAGGACACCCTCTCTTTTGTGCGTAAGTCGCGAGCTTCTGATAAGATCATGGAGAGTATTGTCAAGTTGGTGAGCGAAACTAATTATGCGTTGGCTTTAGCGACTGTTCAGCGTGAGGAAACGCTTCTAATGATGTGGATGCAGACATCGCTCATTGTCGCGCGTTGATAGCCGGCTGAGCTCTTTGCAGGGGTCAACTTATGATGTATTGTTTGTTTTTGTTTTTGTGTTGTCATTTTTTTTTGTTACCCCTCGGGGTTGTCTTTTCTTTACGTGTGTATATGTGAATTATTGTGTCCTTGTGCTCTCCCCGCCCCCCCCCCCCCCATTTTTTTTGGATGGAGTGTGCGTATGTGTAACGCGCCTAATATGGGGTTCGGTGGGTTTAAACGCGCCTATCCCCACGTCCCAATACTTTTCTAACCCTTCACGTTCTTTCCCTTAAGCAAAGAGACCACTTTATTTCTCACCATTATCCTCTGGCCGTGAAATGGAAGGTGGTGGTGCAAAATGAATCAGTGACTTGGTATTCCACTAGATGATTAATAAGCTCTGGATCCATTGGTGTAGTGAGCCGTAAATGCCAATTTAGCTTCTACTTTAGACGTTTATTCTTCGGAAGAGCAAAATTTCCTTGTACTTTCTATAAAAGCACTAAAATAATGTCATTAGCCAAATTATCGAGTTCTAACTAATATAAATATGGGTATAAAATTTAGCACTTCTGTGCTTATCAGAGTGGTTTTCATTGTGAGATGAAGTATTGACTAAGGGGGAGTGATACATATCATCGTAGCATTGTTGTCAAAGTTGTGATACAATTGAACTTTGATGTTGTGTGATAATACTATGACATTGTATAACAATAATTGAGAACACTTGTTTTCTTATTTTTATGGCTACGGATCTTCAACAACTATGATACTGAGTTGAACACGTTCAGAATCACTGGAGTACTTGGAGTAACGAAGAATTCAAGGAATGTTGAAGAACCAAGAAAATCAAGCATGTTGATTGAGAAGCTACAAAGTTTATTTATTTTGTAATCCATATGTATTGATAGTTTTGTCATTGTTAGAGCATTGCTCGGTCAAACTCGCATGCGTTGCTATCTCAAGCATGTTTGTCAATGTTAGTGATCAAAACTATAAGTCTTGATTTCTAGCCTATTTATAGATGTCTCGGACTAGGACATAGATAGTGTAGTTGAGCTTAAATCTCTCGACGTTCATCTCTTGAAGACGAAGAACTATTAAGGGGAGCTTGTGGAACTTCTTCGACAAAAGGTATGTGGAGACTTGAACTTATCTATCACTTGGAAAGTCTATTTCTACTATCTCCTATGTTGAGACATAAGTCGTGTTATGATATAGTTTTCTCTATATACATTTGAGATTTCGAGCTGAGTATATCTTGCTTACATATTTCTCGAAATATGTGTTGGTAAGCTTTCGCTTCGACCAAGTTCATCTTATATCATGAGAAAATTGCTGACTAACATCTTACATGGTTTGTGTGATACAATCATTTGATGTAGGCTTGGAATGTTTCGATAATGATTATTTCAATATCTTGAAAATTGCTTTGATGTTAATAGTGTGTGAAAACGGCTATTGTCATTATAGAAGAATGTTTCAATGATTGAAATAAAGAGTTTATGATGTAAGCATATATAGTGTGTTCGCACATTAGTGTATAAATCCATAAACCGGAAGCCAAGAGTATGCATATGTGTGTGTATGGAATTGGTGAAGGAGACAGGTTAAGTATGCGTACATGTACGCATACTGGTGGAAGTTCTCGAACCACTATCTCCGTCCCACTATTAGTTGACCTAGTAGCACAATTTAAAAATGATTTATTTCTCAAACTATACCACGGATATTTGTAAATTTTATATCATTGGAAAGATTTTAAAACACCTACGTAACGAGTATAAACATGAATATCAAATTATATAAAATCAACTATTAATTAGACAAAATTAAAAAACAACTAGGTCATCTAATAGTGGGACGGAGGGAGTATTATTATATCTTGTTGTGCACGTACGACTTAAATGTCAAATTTGGGTTTTAAAAAAAATGCTTTATTGTGTCAAATTTGAGTTAGCCAACAATTTTATTTGGGTTCCAAACTTGAGAGTTACCTACTAAAAGGCAATATAAGCCGTTTTACAAATCAACCCTTAAAAATGAAGAATACAAGTTGTGAGAAAAATGTGAGCAAGTCACTCCTGCCGTAGTTGTTAAAATATGGTTGATTAAATGGCAAGTCGCTCCTGACGTACGTAGTTGTTTAAATATGGTTGATTAAACGGCATTTTGCGAATCAGGCGAATACGGTTTCGGTTTCTTTTCCTTTAGGAAGGAAATATACGATTTTGTCATGGTACGTAGTTCTTGGGGTCAAGCGATTTCCATTATCGTAGACCATACTTAAATGGTTATCTATACTTTTCATGGATTTATCTCCATAGTTAAAAAAGAAAACAATTGACAATTGGAGTTGAACCTAGACAAGAGCACCATATGATTAGTGTGGGCGCAGATGGGGTGATTGACGATCTCGCCAGAGTATTAGGTCAGCAAGACAGAGAAGCTTCCTTTCACATATCTTGGCATGCCAATATTGAAGCTCTTTGGCGTAGCACTTCAGTGTGGGATCATGTTTTGCTTAGAATGGAACAAAAGCTAGCTTCATGGAAGAAAAGGCAATTAAATAAAGCAGGTAGGTTAATTCTTATCGAGACTTGTCTTGCGAGTTTACCTATTTATTATCTTTCGCTTTTTCACCTTCTTGTGAGTGTGGAAAAGAGAATGATTAAGATTATGCGTAACTTCTTGTGGGGTGCGGTGGAAGGTAGAAGGAAAATGATTTGGGATTCTTGGAAGAAACTTTGTATACCGAAGGTGAATGGGGGTCTAGGTGTGAAGAATCTGAGGAAAACAAACCAATCTTTGCTAATCAAGTGGATTTGGAGATTTTCGAAGAACAAAAATAGCCTTTGGAGGAAAATTGTGAATGAACAATTCTCTTATAATACTAATCTTCTTATTCCTGATGTGGATAATATTCCTCAAGGAAGTATCCTTTTGGAAGAATGTTACTAATATGGTGCCATTAGTCCAAAATATTGCGAGATTCACGGTAAGGAATGGGAAGGGTATTCGGTTTTGGAAGGACCATTGGCTTGATAGGGGAATTTTACATGACCTTTTTCCAGTTGTTTTCAAGGCGACAAGGATGAAGAATGCTACCGTTTCAGACATGATTGTGAATGGAGAGTGGGTTTGTGATTTCAATAGTCCTTTAAATATGAATGAGCAACTAGAATGAGATTTACTAAAACGTGATTTACATCATGTTCCTGTTTTAGTGGAAGAGGATGACAAAATGGAGATTATGGATAACTTCAGCACTTCGAATTGTTATGAGAAACTCTTAGGTGACTTGGATGATTGCAGATTCAGTACTTTTCTTTGGAAATCTCATATCCCCAACAAGGTGAGTTTTATTTTGTGGGCTCCTTTTCATGAATCTCTTCCAACTACAGATATGTTTATGTTGAGCCATCGTGGTGTAGACATAGAAAGACAACAATGCATCTTATGCAATGATGTCAGGGAATCTGCGAACCATATGTTCCTTCATTGCACGTATTCATTTGGAAGTACTTCATTGCAGCTTTTAGAATCGCTTGGCCTATACCAAGTGCGTTGCTTCAATTATTTGAAGCTTGGGCAACCAATGTTTTGCATGGTAAAGGAAGATATGTTTGGCAAATAGTGTACTATGCGATTTGTTGGGTTTTGTGGAAGGAAAGGAATGGCAGGGTCTTTGAAGGTCGTCATAAATGTATGCAATAAAATATTGATTTGGTTAAGCAGTTGGTAGTTTTATGATCTTGCGATACTGATATTTTCAAGTATGTTGATCCTAGTCTAATTTGGAGTAATTTGGAACTCTAATGTGTATGTAATTTGTTTAGAATATAAACTTCTCTCTCGAAAAAAAATATATTTTGTTTTATTTTTTTTTTTTTTTTTTTTTTATTTTTTTTTTTTTTTTTGGAAGGGGTTGAGGGTTATGTACCAGCAATCACTTGCAAATGAAACGTATCAAGAGTTGTCCTAAATCTCATCAAGGAATCAATTATTTGTTCTAAAATCTAAGGACGAAAGTGGCTTCCAGTATTTCCAGTATATGTCCACAATTCAGCAAATTATTTGGTAAAGGACAAACGAATAGTACTACTACTAACAATAAAGCTCTCAAGATCAGCTGAGTCTAGTTCATAAAAGGCCAACAACTTTCGACATGTTTGAGTTCGAACTTTCAACTTTGAAATGTGAAAAGGCATAAACACTTGTGTCGTTTGGGAGTTTTTCCTACTTCATGCATGCGGCATGCCTATGTTTATGTTTTTCATCACATTTTAAGCAAAAGTTACACATGTTAGACTAGGGATTAGGGGTATCAAACGAATTTTTTTGATAGTGAATTGTAGTTGTTTTTTAATAGTTGACGGTAGCTATTGTTTGTAGGTTGCAATTATGGTTGTTTTTAGATACGACGAGTTGTCTCTTCGCAAGTCGTTTCTTTTGCTTTTTTCTTTGTTCTTTTGTTGCTTTGAAGGGTTTTGGCTCTCCTTTAGTTGTATGCGCCCGCACATGGCTTGTGTGTCTCTAATATATTTTCTATTAACCGATCAAAAAAAATAAATAGTGAATTTTGATTTCAAGCAGTTCGAATCATTAATGTTTTTTGCCCATAAACTACAGTGAAGAGAATTTCAAATCTTCGTGGTTTCTTGTTCAAGCCAAGATAAGTAAAATTTACCCTTGCCAGTGCTCTAGTACTACTATTAAGTGTTTTTTTTTGGTGCCATTCAATCAACTCTTTAAGTGTTTTTTTGGTGCCATTCAATCAACTCTTTAAGTGTTTTTTTGGTGCCATTCAATCAACTCTGTTCAGCCTAGCTACAAATCGTCAAGACTTTTCTCTATGGGTTCTTAAAGGAAAACTTCAGATCTTAACCGTCTTATACTCGGTAAGTATGCATGTCATGTGTACGTCTACTGCATTTTTAATTATGAAGAACTTTTTTATATCTGTATATCATGTCTAAAATGCTTCATTTGGTGGGCAGGGGATTGTAGGTCAGGGTTGAGCTTTGCGGGTATGTCATATGGTCTTCATGTATAGTTTTCACTTTATTCGTAAGTCATTAAGATAGCTTAAGGGGAACTGAACTAACCAAAAAAGAATAATTCAAGATTTGAGTCGGTCTCTTCACAATACTTTTTTTCTTGTTAGGACAACAAGAAAAACTCAACAAGATAGGACAACAATGAACAAGTTAAGCATATGATCAAAACTCAACGAGATGCAATGGTTCACTATGTATTCTGGCTTATAATCTCAACATAAATCTATAGAAAAATTCCAAGTAGTTATGATCTGAAAGCAGAAGTAAACAAAGGAACTCTTTTCATTAATACATGCATAGCCATCATTTCACACATATTCTCACAACGAGTTTTAAGGTCTCAGTATTACCCGTTTTCGCAACGTAGGTGACTACTATGTCACTTAGAAAGGGATAGATTAACAAGAGCTAGCACTTCCGCGTACTCGATCGTAACTAAGACTACCCAATGCAAACTGTTCTGACACCAAAAAAACCCTCCTAAGTTTTCTTTTCTAATTTTTTTAGGATCCACCAGAATTCTTCCTCTCCCTCAACACCAAAAACGGTTCCCTATTTATAGTCTCACTCCCTTAACTACGACCAGAATTCTTCCTCTCCCTCAACACCAAAAACAGTTCCCTATTTATAGTCTCACTCCCTTAACTACGACCTTAGGATTCAACGATCCAATCAAAAACCTAAATATCATTTCCCATTTTAACAAATATTATTCCTATATTTAAATCTAAGCTAGGGAGGCAAGTCTTGGGAAACAAAGAAAACAAAAGGTGTCAGACATTTTGCTATTAGAGGAAACGTCCAACTTTGGACCGTGGTCGGTGGATAATCATCTTGGATCATTTTGGTGTATGTCCATAGTGGACTTTAGGACTAGTGGGCACTAGTTGATTATGATTGAACCATTTTTTGGGACCATAGTTTTTTTGAGGACCATGGTTTCAATTTTAGGAGGACATTTAGAAGTAAAGTGAAGCCACCCCTTATCCACATATTTTAGTTAATGACAAAAATACCCTTATATTATTTTATTTGTATTTTTAAAAAATAATTTTTTTTGAATTTTTTTTTTTCAATAAAAGAATATTTTTTTTTTCAAAATTTTATTTTTTTTTTCTTTTTTTCTAATTAGCTTTGGTTTAACAAGTACAAATTCGCAAGTATTTTTCTCGCAAACCTTTTAACGATATGCAAATTCGTAGGTATTTTTCGCAAACCCATTGCTTTTAATTTGTTTTTGATTGAAAAAATCGATTAGAAATCATCAAATTAGTTTTGAAATGTTAGTTACAGAGTATTGTTCGGTTAGGAGTAGTTTAAAAAAACTCTAGTTTTCTAACCGAACTTCCTGAAACATAGAACACCAAGAACACGTCGGTTAGAACGAAAAATTTCCTTGCAAACCGAACTCATAGTTCGGTGTGTTCGTAAAAGTTTTAGAAATTTTGTACCTAACCGAACTTTGAGTTCGGCCCGTTCGCAATTTTTTACTTAACCGAACTCCTATCTGAAAATACACTGAACATGGTTCGGTTATATTCATAAAAATCTCTGCAAACCGAACTGAAAGTTCGGTGCGTTCGCAAAAGTTTTAGAAATTTTGTACCTAATTAGAACTTTGAGTTCTAGTTCGCAATTTTTACTTAACCGAACTCCTATCTCGAAAATACATCGAACAGGGGTTCGGTTATATTCATAAAAATCTTTGCAAACCGAATCGAAAGTTCATGCGTTCGCAAAAGTTTTAGAAATTTTTTACTTAACCGGACTCCTATCTAAAAAAACTTTTATATAATTTCTCTTCTATTTTCCACCTAACCGAAACACATACAAAAAAATACAAAAAATAAATAAAAAAAATAAAAAAATAAAAAAATATATTTAAAATTTTGAAAAAAAAAAGAATTTTTTTTTAAATTTAAAAAATTAAAAAATTAAAAAAATTTATTTAATTAATTAAAGGGTAACTTAGTTATCTCTACCTTTTAGGTCACCCCTTATAATCATAGGGAAGTTGGCCTAATCAAATCATGGTCCCCTCAAAAAAGTCATGGTCCCAAAAAAATGGTTCTTATGATTTAGGCTCATTTTGGTATACACCTACTGGATACTTTTGGGTCTTACCGGACGTGGAGAATGCTCGGACCCCCTTTTGGGCATATGAACGATCTTTTCCTAGACCACATATCGCGGAAGTGCAACTCCAAATTTATATACGAAATTAGGGTGTCTACAATAAAAAATCACATACGAATATGAATTTGAATCCAAAAATACTCAATTAAATTAACCACAAGAGAACCCATGATTAATTTAATCGGAAATATACAACCAAATTAACCACAAAAAGTGATAAATTTAATTGGTCATGCTCGACAGAAGAGAACTTACGGAGCCTCACAATATATACATAAAATATGGATCAGGTAAGATCAATACTGCGGAATAAACAAGGATTCATTCTATTTTCCATCACTATTTGCACAATGACATACAATAGACATAATCCTCGTAAACAAAATATTTTAACCTATCTTCCATCAATAAAGGACATAATAGGCTTAACTTTTGTAATGTCAAAAGTTCATTCATTCTTTTATCAATACATGCATATCGACATACGAAAGACTTAACTTTTGACAAGTATGGGACAATCATAGTTCACGGACGCAAACACACATATCCCATAACAAATTGCAATATATAAAACCATAAAGATTAATACTGCAAAAACCATTTTCCAAACAATTTTAGAATTTAAACAAATAAACCTAAGAACATGAAGATGAAAACGTTGGACATAGCTATGTGTAATCACAATAATGGCTATTCCAAACTCTAGTTATTCTTCTAAACAAAACAAGAAAATAAAATTCTTATCCGAAGATTTACTAGGCATAAAACTCCTACAAAGCATTTGCACATGCCAACACGTATCGCAGGCCATATTTCCAAGCCGCTATGCCTTTGGCCCACGCCAAATATAGCGCCCTAGGCTTGCAAGACTTGCAACTAGGTCAACATGGCCGTACGTGCCATTGGCACATGCCAACACGTATCTTGAGCCATATTTCCAAGCCGCTATGCCTTTGGCCCACGCCAAATATAGCGCCCTAGGCTTGCAAGACTTGCAACTAGGTCCACATGGCCGCACGTGCCATTGGCACATGCCAACACGTATCGCAGCCATATTTCCAAGCCGCTATTCCTTTGGCCCACGCTAAAATATAGCGCCCTAGGCTTGCAAGACTTGCAACTAGGTCAACATGGCCGACGTGCCATTGGCACATGCCAACACGTATCACAGGCCATATTTCCAAGCCGTTATGCCTTTGGCCCACGCTAAATATAGCGCCCTAGGCTTGCAAGACTTGCAACTAGGTCAACATGGCCGTACATGCCATTGGCACATGCCAAACACACACGCTGGTAGCCTAACTTGCAAACCGTGCAACCTACCACCAAGGCATTCCGCACATGCCATTGGCACATGCCAAACACACACGCTGGTAGCCTAACTTGCAAACCGTGCAACCTACCACCAAGGCATTCCGCACATGCCGTTGGCACATGCCACACACGCCACTAGCAGCTCTCGCATTACCACTTACGCGCGAGGTGCAACTCGCAACGAAGCATTCCGCACATGCCACATGCGTCCCTAGCGGCACCACTTGCACGCAAGATGCAACCAACACTCGAGACATCAACACAAACCGGGGATGCTTTAGGGTTTTGGTTTACGGTCACAAAGATACGCCGTACACTACGCTCACATTAAGAAAGCGTGAAAAGGAATAAAGCGGTCAAATAAAAGAGGAAATAATGGTGAAAACGTTTTCACCCATTAACACCATGCGGTTACCACCTCCTCCCATTATTTCACCCTTTACTCTCTTCCTTCATGAGGTCAGGTACGTTTCAAATCTCGACTTGTATAAATAGGTCTTACCTATTTCCACCGGACAACAAGTCTCGGTCGGGAGAAAAATACTACGCTCTCGTAAAGGCAACTTTGCAAGCTCTCCCAAAAGCTTCCACCTCTTGCAAGCTCCCAAGCTTTCACTTTCTCGATACAAGTCGAGATACTACTCTCCCACTATTCGGCCTCAACACCTTTCTTTGCTTCCCTCCCCAAATCAACCCTTCTCCTCCACTTTGTGACCGAAGCAAGTCCGGAACGGCCATTTCTTGGTTTAGGTAGGACTTGTACGCATTGATCTCTCGAATCTATAAAGTGCTCACGTGCAGCACATTTGTTTAGGGTTTGAACCAGTTTCTCACTCACCTACCGAATTTACCGAAATCGGCAGAAACAATTTTTACCCATAAACAGTTGCATATAAGTTATCTAATCCTAACTAGACATTAGATAAGAGAAAGACAAAGACAGCGAGAATGTTCTTCAGCTTTCTCCTTGCCCCATATACCATTCTTATGATTCACATGTCACATAACAAGTAGCTTAATAATGTTTTTCTCGTATACTAGCATGTATCTGTGTGAGGTTTGGTTTTACCATGACCTTGAATATATAACCATTGAAGTCTGATAGTATACATTGCGATGCCAAAAATACTTGTTCTCACCATATGGTTCACAACTTCACATAGACATGGTCCCAAGTTTGCTTCTAAGTATTTCATTCCATTTTAAATTTTCTGTTTAGTTATTAGGACCAAATTGATGTTGAATTTTATTTTTCTATCATCATTCGTTCTCTATCAGCTAACAAATATTGATATGTCAATTCGTGCAGAAAATCCGTAGTGAATGTAATTGATGCCAAAACAATGTCTTGATCCATTCTGCGTTGTTGAGTTACCCCAGAGTTCCATTTGGACTCCATCATTTCTTTGTAATAGAGGTCGGTTTTAGTTCAAGTTGAAATCGTAAGTTTGCATATCTCGATTTTTAAGCCGGGATCGCTGGAGTTCAATTGCGAGCTATGTGTAGAATTGAGATGTCTTAGGTTCTCGCGAAGTACTCCGATTATTTAAAATGTCTTTAAGACTTTAAGCTACCACTATTGATAATTACTTTAGAGAACTATGTTTTTTGGCACCATGGATTTTTATGGGATCGTTTGCATTATTAGGCGACCAATTGCTAAGGGATAAGGAGTCTCCGATCAAATGACTAGATTGTCCCTTTGCTTATTTACATTTTTTTTAGCTTCAGTTTATATTTTTATTTTTTATTACCCTGTGTTAATTGGGTTTGGAATTTTATATGCACTCACAGGAGCAACTCCAGGCACAAACAAAGTTTTAAACAATGAAATGCTGGCAGACGCCATTATAATATTGGGTGATGATATCAGTGATCAGGAAATGCTTATTTAGTCTGCATTTGGCGAACTCCTTTAAAATATATATAGTAATTCTAATATCTACATGTGATTGGCTAGCTTTACATCGTATATTAGATTTGATAGAAAAGTTGACTACATCAGGATGATGTTGTAGTCAGAGAAAGCCAACACCCTATCCATGTTTAGATTTTTCATGAACAAAACTAGGAGGTTCGGAGAGATGACACTTGTAGTAATTGCATTAACATGGGAAGAATTTCGTCTCTCATTTTATAACTTCCAAAACCAAATAAATAAAAAGGCGTAATCGAGGGGGCACGCCATCGGACCTGCGTTGGCTTTAATTTCAACATATCCTACCCCTAAACGGCTAAGATTAATGTAAGACTTGTTTGGTCAAACTTGGTTGACCAAGTTAAGTTCGTTCGACACCCTTTTGAACCCATTTTGATCAAATTATCAGCTTGATTAAGGCCTTTGAGAATGCTCCGGATGATGCATTGAAGAACAACAAAGGCTTGTGTGGTAATATCTCCAGAGGTTGGGAACCATGTAATCCATCGATTGTGGTTGGAAGAAAAGAGGCCAAGCATAAACGTTTCTTGTGATCCTACTTCTTTTGTTTGGTTCATTGTTTCTCTTCTTCACACTTTTTGTCATTTTTTTTCGCCTTCCAAAAAGATTGGTAAGAAATGTCGCACCTAGAGTCAACCTACAGTTACTAATATCAGAAGAAATTTATTTTCGGTATGGAATTATGATGGAAAAATAGTGCTCGAAGATATAATTGAAGCAACCGAGGATTTTGATACGAAATACTGCATTGGAGCGGGAGGATATGGGAGCATGTACAAAGCAGAGTTGTCAATCGGGTCGATTGTTCTTCGTAAAGAAACTTCACCCATCAGATGAAGATTCCGAGAAATATGATTTTAAGTCATTTGAAAGTGAAGTTCATGCTTTATCAGAAATCCGACATTGAAACATTGTGAAACTTTTTGGTTTTTGTTCTAATATTGAAAGATGAATATCATTTTTGGTTCTCGGAAAAGGGAAGTTTGACATGTTTTGAGCGACGGGGAAGAAGCAGTGAAATTCGTCAAGGGAGGGTAAGATTCATCAAGGGAGCAAGTAACGCACTTGAATACATGCACCACGATTGCATTCCAGCAACAATATTTTGTTAGATGCTGAGTATAATGCCCGTGTTTCTGATTTCAGCTAACCCACTGGAAGAGGAATATTCCATATCCGGAGTGGGACATCAAATTTGGGTCCCAGCAATCGGAGGGAAATATTACATTACTGGACTCATACTTTAATACTCTTGAATAAAACCTGAAAAAAGAAAGATAGAATGAATCGATCAAGATGACAAAGGACTGGATACAAAATTTATCTCAAGGTCGGAAGGGTCGTGAAATTGAAACTCAAGCTCTTCACCATCTCTATTCTATTCATGTCCAGAGAGGCTTAATTCGATGCAATTTCTT
Source organism: Papaver armeniacum (assembly GCA_023531295.1). Classification (NCBI taxonomy): domain Eukaryota; kingdom Viridiplantae; phylum Streptophyta; class Magnoliopsida; order Ranunculales; family Papaveraceae; genus Papaver; species Papaver armeniacum. The sequence continues at coordinate 381,351 of JAJJWW010006012.1, forward strand.
AGTACCCAAAAGCTTATCTGTAAATCACGATCACAATCTCAATTTCACTTTTTTTTTTCTCTTCTTTTTGTTCTTTTATTTTTTATTATTTATTTTTAAATATTTAGAAAAGAGAATCATACAAAAGCCTTGGTGGGTAGCCTAGCAACAAGCTGGGCTCCAATACCTTTTTGAATAGCAACACCTAGTCTATGAAAATAAAACTACCGTAATCACTACTAGCATCATTACTAACTAGACAATTTTTCAAACGCTTAAAAAAACACAAAGTATCTTCGCCGAGTTCTCCCAAAGTAAATAAGGCTAAAACACCCAGACCATAGCCATGTGAAACACATTTGTCCAAGTATTTAGTGTGTTTACGCGAAACGACACTCGAAATAGCTTTTCCTGGAACGAAGGAACGAATTCATTCACCGGTGAACGGCGAGACACCCGTGACATTCATACATACATCTTTCCCATTTTCCCAGTTTGGAACAAGAATGTCAGCAGGACGTAAATCCTTACCATTATCAGACAGAAACCCCGGAGAAAACTCCTTAAACACATGCACACCAGCCTTGTAACAAATATCAGCGATTATATCACGTACAAGATCATGCCAAAACTTAATTCCAACATCTTTAGCACAATGAAGCGCATGGTCCCCAAATTTATCCATAGATCTGTTACAACTGGAGCACAAACCATTCTCAACAAACAATGGGATGCCAAGGCGATAACAAAGAACAGCTCTGAACTGTCTTGGCGCGAGGCATTGGTTAAGCCCACTAATCGGCACGGCTAATAAATAGTCATGTGCATGTTTAACCTGGTTACACTGCCACAAAATGGAATCTCTTGCAGACATAGAAAATTGGTTGGGGATTTGCTTCTTCATTGCATCAAAATACGTAACTGCCAGGGAGTGCATAGAAGGGGGGGCAGTAGCATTGACACAAAAAGTAGAAGGCAATCCACATACCTGGATAAAGTTCTGAAGAGCCAACTGATAAGCGGAACCTTTGATTGTTGAGAATAGGTCACCAAGGATCATCTTTTGTACCGAAGCCGTCTGACTCTGAGAAGCAAGATAACAGTAAGTCCGAGTATCTTCCATGGTATAGATACCAAGGCCACCATCCTTGATAGGCAAAGTAGCTAATCTCTGCTGTAAAGGTCCAAAACCCGCGCCATCACCAGTGACTAATAGTCTCAAGTACTTGAACAAATGGTCATCAAAAAGCTCAGTGGCCTGATGTAGGGCTGCAGGATTGGTAGTACGCATTGCAAAATATAATCTGGACACACCGGTACAATTGCGAAGTAATAACATCTCACTCTGAGGATCCTTGAGCTTTTTGATAGCAGACATAAGTTGAATTTGTTCACCCTACGACTTGTAGGATCATAATACCGCAACGGACAAGGTTCGCGGGATTAATAAACGACGGTGTCGCGAGGGAGTCGCAGGGAGCTAAAATAAACGACGCGATGAATAACGACAAACAAAACAATTGGAAGACATGAAACCTGGCGAGGGTTAAGAAGTGTCGCGAGAATGAATATTCGTGCATTTGCGACACTTCGCGAGACATTCCCGAAAAATAAAGGGGAGCTTAGTGTCATCCACTATGTATTACCCTATATAAAGGGCTAAATGAGTCTGTTGAAGGGGAGAGATCTTTTGAATTGTGAAGCAAGTCATTAGAGAGAGAAAGTTTAAGAGCGCTTTAATTTCCAAGTGTAATTCTATTGTATTGTGTAAACATTTCATGGAATCAATTAATAAATATTCTTGATCATACATCTTTCAATGGATTAGTCAAGCAAACCGAGTAAGGGGTGTAGTGTGGGATTTCCTGCAACTACATATGCGCTAGAAACAGGAGAGAGAGAGAGATTGACGTAGAAATTGGAAAGAATTTGGATTAACAGAGAAAAGGTTTGGAGAAGATACTCAAGAATTCATTGAAAAAGAAAATGGCTGTAAGAAGAAATGTACAAGGGCAACCAACGATCGTAAGAAGAAGTGGGAGACTTGTTTGGAGAAAGGAGGAATGAAACGGGAGAATCGTCAAGGATGAATATGAGAAATGATGAAGAAAATCAAAATCACCATCGATCTCCCCAAAGAGCAAACGCGTTGTGGATTATGATAGAGTAAGTGTACATACTTGGAGGTCCGATTCGAAGACGAGAGGGTAGAGGAGCGGCGAGATGGTGAACAATGGACAAGGAGGAGGAGAGCAAGGAATGAATGGAGAAATGAATCCGGGGAAACGAAGAAATCGCAGCGTTAGAAAGATTAAGACAGACAATACATGAAGAGAGACGACTAGAGCGAGAGGAACGAGCAAACTTGACAAGAAAGTAATCATGAATTGAGGATGGAAAATATGAGATTGCAAAATAGGAGATCAAGAAGTAGTGCGAGATCAAGTTCAAGATCGATTAGGGAAGAAAGAAGGAGAGTTTTACCAACAGAAAGTACCGAAGAAGAAAACCAACAAGAAACACAAAATCCAAGCACAGAGCATGGCGAGAGAAGAGGGGAAATGGAAGATCGTTATATTCCTCAGCCCGAAAACTTTCAAGATGAGCGGAATAGGGAAAATCAAGGAAACATGCAACTCCAAGGGCCGAATGACCCAGCTGCTGAAGGGAGAATAATCTTGCACGGGAGAGAAGAGTTGAGAAGAAACCGAGAGATTGAGGATGACATTGAGAGGCACTACATTGAACAAGCACGGCTAGCTCGCGAGAGAGAGAAAGGATAAGAGCAGAAATGGAAAATAAAGAGATGGAAGAGGCAATCCTGAGAATAACCATGACAACCGGGAAAGAAGGAGGGAACAAAATCGTACCAATAGAAACATTAATGAAGAATATGAGAGGGTGCGAGATGAGAGCAGAGAGACAGCCAAGAAGAGAGAACAACCGATATAATGGCGTGCGAATTGAAGAAAGAAACGAAGAAGAGCGTCGCAGGGAAAGGAGAAAAGAAAATAACGAGCAAGAAGGTCAAAACAGGCACGAGCGTAGAAGGAGAGAGGCAAAGCTAAAAAGACCAGTAGAATCAAATTTCGAGGCAAATGAACAAATCTTAAGAGAATCGGCTGAAATGAGAGGATTCTTTGAACAATAGAAGGGAAGGAGGAAGGAAACAATTGGACGAAGCCATCGCAGAAGCTGCGAAGAATCCCTTCACGCTAGAAGTACGAGATGGGAGGAATACCTCCTAAGTGCAATCTACCGCATTAACCAACATCTTTGATGGAACAACTTTGTGCGGTACAACATATCAAGGCTTATATGAGATGTATGTTGCGGTGGGAGAATCATGATGCCATACGTACAAATATTTCGCATCAAGCCTAATAGGAGAAGCACTAAAATGGTTTGAAGGTCTGCCAAGGAACACAATCACATCATTTAACCATTTACAAGCCACATTCTGGGAGCATACATAAGTAACAACTCTTCGCGACCAGGTATTGAAGATGCATTCGGGTTGAAACAAAGGGTTGGCGAGAGCTTAAGGCGTTGACAATAAGATGGAGGACCATGTGTAGCGAAATGGCAGGACGGGATGAGGAAAGATATCTCATCCTCTCATTTGTGAATGCTCTTCGCGACTAACTTGTTATACATTCAAATTTTTAGAATCAAAAATACAATCACGATGGCGTAATCTGCCGAGAGTTACGGGAAGAATATATTGCCTAGAAGAAAGACAGAATGAAATGAATTCTTATCCATCGCGAACACAAGCTCGAATGCTGCGAACGCAAGCTTGTTGCCTCAATTCATAAATACGGTGGCGAGCACTTCGCAAGGACAAAGCAAGCAAGGAAAGGCGATGAGGGACAAGGGAAGATAGTAGCCATGGGAAGCCACGATCAAGAAGAGTTTGAACGAGAAAGGAACTACTACAACCGTAACAAAGAATAATAATAAGATTCGAGACTAGATCATGTGCAAGAAACTTACGGTGGACGAAGGCAAAATAACCGTGGAGGGCGGAGAGAAGTCGCGAGAATAATATGGGAAGAGATTAAGATGCCTCCACCGAATGCTAGTGTAGAAAAGATCGGGAAGCTATACTTGTGATGGAAAATGTACCAAGCACCTTGGAACGTGGGAATGGAACCACCGCCAAAGCGATAGAAGTCATGAGTTTTGTTCTTACCATCGCTTCCATGGGCATCAAACAAACGATTGTAGAAACATAAAGAGAATTATTCTCAGGATGATTGATCGGGGAAGTCGAATCACTTTCTAAAGGGAGAAGAAAAAGACCCGACATTACCACCACCACCGTGAGATGCACGAACAGTGTCAAGAAAAAGGAAAGGGAAACATTTGTGATAGAAGTTGGAACAAAAGCTAGAAATTTGAACTGCAACTCTATCGTCCACTCCTATCGCACAATCGAAGATTTTCATGACAACGTGCTCGGTAGAGTCTTTGCGAGAGATGCTAATGATAAAGAAATAATGAGTTCCAGCGAGAACGACGATTAGAAAAGTGGCAAACAAGACTATTTCTTTCTCTGCAGATGAAGTGCCAAAAGGAAGAGAAACACATGATAGCCCGTTGGTTGTGAAACTAGAGATTAACCCAAAACCATTGATGGAGAAGATGATGAAGCGAAGCTTGTCGGGCGATCAACCGAATCCTAATCGATAGGAAGTTCGGTGAATATTCTTTTTTACCATACTTACAAGACGATGGGAGGAAAGGATGAGGATTTGATCCCCTCGACATACAAGATATATGGCTTTAATGTCAATGCAAACAAGCCAAAGGGAGAGGTTCACATGAGAATACCTCTACAAGGATTATCAATCGATGTTTTATTCTCGTGGTTGACGTGGAATCCCCGTATAATGCATCGATTGGGAGGCCATGGCTTCATGAAATCTTGGGGTCGCATCAACATACCACCAATGTATAAAATTTCCACATCCAAACGGCATTGGTATCATACGGGGAGATTGGAAGGAGTCGCAACAATGTCATGAGGTCGATGTAGAAAGTCAAGAAAGAAATGCCAAAAGAAAGGGTTGGAAGCAACATGAGAGATGAGCGAGAGAAAGGAAAAGCGATGGTGGATGCTATGGAAGTAAGGATCGAACATACCTCGCGAGGTGAATGCCTAGAGACAAAGCGAATATTATGATAATAAAGAAGCAAAGGATATGAGGAACAAAAGGCATAAGAAGTGAATAATCAACAAAAACGGGGAGAAAAAGTAGCAATTGAAGTAATGATGTGCGAGAATCTCGCAACCAAGAGTATATGGGAATTCAGTTAAGAAAGAAAAATGAAAATACAACAAATGAAATGGAATTTTGCGAATACTTCGTAAACAAATATCGCAAATAATGAAACATGAATGATTGAATGATTTAACAAAGATGAATGAGTAAAAGAATGGGACGAACCTTTATGGCGTACACCTAGTTCGCGAATAACATTTCGTAAGAGGCAAATGTAAGACCTAAAGTGCGTCATATAAGGGGGTATCTCTCGACATGGCTCGGGGGAAGGTTACACCGCTCTCCCGAAGCCCGAGTCATGAAAATTTGGGGCCCATGAAAGCCTATCAGGAGAGGTACCTTGGATTCCCAACTATATATATAAGGTTATACCTGGTTGGGCGACCGAGGGTCTCTTCCAAGGAGTCGGTGTATGCTCAAGGCGCCGAGGTATTACGGTTGAGCCGAGTGCCGGGATGGATGAACCTACCATGGCCATTCTTGGCAAGTCTTGGCATATGTTGCACTCGCCCGAAGAAAACTCCACTTAGGGTGCGGTCTTGTAACCATAAACCCTATAGGTATAAGGGATAAGAGGCTGCGAAAACAATCGGTTGTTGTTAAGACCGGATGGGAGGAGCTAGTCTTGTATGGCCGATGTTTCGCCTCCTTGAAGGGGCAACCGGGGAGATGATAAGGGCGACGCTCTCCATTAGGGGGAGTGTCAAACAGACGCAAATGTCATAAGGTGTGTTTTCGCAAGAGAATTTAGGCTTGTCATATTTGTGCAATGATCCTGCAGAGGCAATAATACTAACGCGAAGGTAAGGAGAGATCAATGGGTCTTTACACGAAAGTGTACGGACGTCCTGCGATTTCGTCGCAAGACGGCAATGTCATGGGGCTTTATGTTCGCAAGGATATCTAGACCTGTCATATTGCCGCAACTAAAACATCTTGCAGAGGCAAAAATACTTGGAAAATGATAAGGCAAGATCAATGGGTCTTTACATGCAAGTGTAAAGACGTCCTGCGATTTTGTCGCAATAAAAGGTGGCAGGGAAAGACCTCTAATTAGGGAGGTCTGACTCGGAAGACCACACGAAAATGATAAGGCAAGGTCAATGGGTCATTGCATGAAAATGTAAAGGTAGCCTGCGACCTTGTCGCAACAAGAAGAGACAAAATAAAGACTACCGAAACGATAAGGCGAGACAAGTAGGATTCTTGATTTATGAAGATACCCGCGACCTCGTCGCAACGATATATTTCAATAACAATAAAATTATTATCCAACCAAATACATGATGACAACTAAAATCTTCCATCAGAAGATAAATAACAGAGGCAAGTATGGGAATGGAAGAGATGAAATATTGTTATTCATCTTCTGATGAAAGAGTTATACATCAACAATGTTAGCCAGTTATATTACAAAGAAGAACTACCAAAAAAGGGGAATGAAGATTGAATTTAGGGGGGGACAATCCAAGAAGTACAGAGATACAGGAATGTACAGATATTAGAGGCAGCGAAAGAAAACAAAAAGAATTATCTCTTTGGGGATTCTTCTCTTTCATCTGATTCTTCAGTCCTATTATTCTCATCGCTGCAATTTTCTTCTTCGCTAGCCTCACTATCGTAAACGTCGAGAGAGACAGTGATTCTCGGGAACCTTTCGAAAGCCGAGGGGATATGAATGCAGAGGGATATTGTGGTCCTTACAAACATACTCCATGGCTCCATTGCGAAAACGAACGGCATCATTATTAAAATTCGCCACTGTCGTCAGAAATTGTTTCTTCAACTTGAAATATTTATTCTCGCGAAGGGAGAGACTCTTTGCGAGCTGTTCTTTTTCAGTTTCAAGTTCTTCAATTCTCGCTGGAAAGTTCGCGAAGTGAGCTTGTTCTTTTTCGATTCAAGCTCTCTAATTCTAACTTGAAGTCTCTTCTCGGATTCTACAAATAAGTAACAACAAGTTAATAATTTACAAGCAATATTACGTAGTAAGAAGCGAGTAAGGTATAATAAGTAACCTTCTCTATCGGATATCATATCTTTAATCAAGGAAGTATGCTCGGCATGAAGACTAACATCAACACCTAGGTTATTCCCGGCATTATCTAAAACTTTCGCGAGCTCCAGCGAATTCATCATCACTATTAATAACAAGAAGAGAACGAACTTGCTCTTATTTGCTTAAGTATGGTATTACGATGAAGGAGTTCATCTCGTTCAACTTGCACACCAAGAAGAGATTTGTGGAATTCTGCTAACGCCTGTGCACCTCTGTTAGTAATGCGATCATTCTCATCTATGAGATCACTAATCTTCTTCCTTAAAGTTTTGATTTTCTTCTCGGAATCAAGGTACATTCGTTTAAAGCGATTAGTTAAATTTAAACTAGATCTATGTTCGATCTCTAAGAGATGATATTTGGATTGAAGATCCTTTAATGAAAGGAGGTTAGTTTTATTTGAGAAACTACTTAGAGATTGATTGAGATGAGTAAGAAGGACATCATCGTTCATAGGCTCGGGAAATGAATGGAGAAGAATGGATTCTTCGGAGAGATTATATACGTCTGCGAGAATAATAGTCAGACAAAGAAAAATAAAAGATAACGTGAAAAGGATTTGAGAGTTGAAAATTACTATACCATAAAGTTGCTGATTTGAATTCTGAAGAGTAGATACTCTCTCCTTTTGGGAGTCCAGATCGGCTTCTAATTTTTGAATCTTATCGCGAGATGACGCGGCTTCAGCTTCCAGCTCTTGGGTCTTCTTGTTCAATTGTAAATTTCTCTTTTCAAGATTGCTGCGTCTTCTCTCGAGATCTGAGGCAACTACAAAAGAAGTTTTTCCAACCTATGAAAGAAGATAGAAAAGCTGTTAATATATATATATTCAAAAATTTAAAATTAACAGGGAAATATGACTGCATGCATACCAAAGACCCAAGTGCGTTCAAGAAGTCAGGAGACACAATTCTAGAGGCTCCATTGAAAGAATTATTGCCTTCTAGTAAAGCAGCATTACACACATTTGCGAGAGTCCCGCAAAGGGAAGCTAGGGGAGCATCTCCCATTCCTTGGAAAGAGTCTGAGAAGATGCTAGATAACTGATCCATAGGAGAACTGGCCAATGGAATCCCTTTAGCGAGAGAGGGATTCGAATCATGGTTATCCTCGTCAGAAGATTCGGAGCTTGAGCTAAGGCGAGAAGAAGATTAAATCTTTCGCTTCTTAGTTAATGGAGCAGAAGATTTATCTTTGCGAACGACGGTTTTACCCTTACTTTTAATCTTCGCGGCTACAGCTTCTTCAACTCCAACCTTCGCATACGGTTAAAGATAAGAAACAGAGGCAACAATATTGTTTCAAATAACAAAGGAAATGTTTCTTACTTCACCCGTAAGCGATCGAAATATCGTCAGAGTACTCTCCAACGGATTATCCTTGTAGCTTCTTCTCAATTTGGCGATCTGAAAAATTTCACAAACTCAACAAATATAAAAAGAAAAGTTGCAAAGGCAAGATTTGAAGTGGAAAACATACCTCTTTTGCCTTATCGGGCCATTTGAATTCCCAAGGATGATATCTGCGAGATTCGGGGAAGAATATGCGAGCCCGCGATGTAAGGGCCATTTAAAATCAAGGGTACAACCCACCACTTCTCATCTTTGGAGTGGCGAGAGTAGTATTGTTGCCCGGGTGCCGGTCAATATCTTGCATGAGTAATTTATCCTCGTGGACATTATCCTTCTTTTTCAGCGAATGCCCCAATGAGATTTCGCATTCCTCATCTTTATCACTTTGAATAATTTTCAAAAAAAGTTCTCTACAAAGTGTACTTCTCAAAGAAACTATTTCCAAGTCTCGAAATCTGGGTGTCTAACAAAGATTAGGGTATAAAGATCCTTTGCCAAAGACCACGATTCGCGAACTCAAGCATCAAAGCGAATGCAATCGCCACTTAATTGATAAACGCCGAGAGAATTTTTCATGGGCCAAGATTTCATAAAATAGAGGCACCTCAGGATTGTATAAGGGAATGGGAAGTCCTGCGAGGAGCTGACCTAGCGAGACTATAATCTTTTGATCATCACATTGATGATCAGAAAACAACTTTGCAGAAAGAATAGATGAAAATTCTTGATCGGGAATGGTTGATAGAGTAAAACCCTTCTCGAGCAACTTCGTTGAACTTCATCAAAAGAAGATTTGTATGCACGACTAATGAAAGCCATTATCAGTATGGGAATGGATGGGAGATTGGAGATTAGGATCAGCGTTAGAAAGGATGAAGAAAAGAGTTACAGTAGCAGGAGCGCAAATTGCGGAAGGAGAGAGTCAAGAAAAGTTGCAGAGAGAAGTTAAAGGAAGAAAAGAGGAGGAAAAGAAAGCTATATATAGAAAAATCAAAAAGATTCTTGAGAAAAACGAGGGCATTTAATGCGAAAAGAGACATGAACGGTCGAGAATAAACGGTTTGAAGAGACGTGTCAAGAAAAGACTTTAATGGTCAAAATCTGTGTAATAGTACGGAGCTGAAACGGATAAAGATAAGTAGTTGCGGCAAATCAAAATATTGATTCTCATGACATTCTCCCCCTCGCAGAGGAGATGAAAGGAGAGACAGGAGACGGAACTTCATATATATACTACAAAGAAGCTTCGGAACTTCGCTAAAAGAATAGAGACAAGTACGTACTTTTCAAGAAAAATATTCTTTCGCTCGTTCCTTCACCAATTGAAACCAAGGATTATTACAACAATGAATTTTTCCTTCAAATCGCTCTTCAAGCAATATTCAAGGAAAAAGAGGCAAGATGTAGGATCATAATACCGCAACGGACAAGGTTCGCGGGATTAATAAACGACGGTGTCGCGAGGAGTCGCAGGGAGCTAAAATAAACGACGCGATGAATAACGACAAACAAAACAATTGGAAGACATGAAACCGGCGAGGGTTAAGAAGTGTCGCGAGAATGAATATTCGTGCATTTGCGACACTTCGCGAGACATTCCCAAAAATAAAGGGAGCTTAGTTGTCATCCACTATGTATTACCCTATATAAAGGGCTAAATGAGTCCATTTGAAGGGGAGAGATCTTTTTGAATTGTGAAGCAAGTCATTAGGAGAGAGAAAGTTTAAGAGCGCTTTAATTTCCAAGTGTAATTCTATTGTATTGTGTAAACATTTCATGGAATCAATTAATAAATATTCTTGATCATACATCTTTCAATGGATTAGTCAAGCAAAACTGAGTAAGGTGTGTAGTGTGGGATTTCCTGCAACTACACGACTTGTTGCTTTTTTTTGATAATTAAGGAAGACATCCATATACATTATCATTTACATACTTAGAATTGGTAAAAAAAACATTCTTTTTGGTATACCTCCCTATATTAATAAACTCCATATATTAATAATTTTGCGAAGTCCCAAGAATATTAATATATGGAGTTTTTACTGTAACTAATCAAGGTAATTTTAGTCATTACAAAATATATTTGGATAAAGGATTTTCCATAATAATTCACAGTTTGTCTTAATTTTGTTTTTTTTTTTAAATATCCCCTAATTTGTGGAGGTATCCCACAAATGTGAGTTCTTTATTATCCACAAGCTATATAATCAATTTCCCCGAGACGGCCGAGATCCCAATCCTTGGCTAAGACGAGTCTCTTAATCTAGGCGAGACGAGATCGGGCCGAAAAACTCACCAGACGGCTACAATTTTATCGAGACAAACATGTCAAAAGTTGTTGACCGTTTTCCAAATAGATTCAGCTGATTCTGAGTGCTCTATAATCGTTTTGTCCTTTTCGCCATATAATTAGCTCAAATAACCACTGGAAGCCACTTTTCTTCATAAAATCTGTATAATTGCTTACCTAAATAAGCCTAAAGGACCACTATCGAAAATCTCGTTTGTCTTGCCCCCAAATATCCATCAAATACAAAATTAAAAGTATCCCCAGTTTCAAGTGGAGATCCAAGATCAGCTTAATCAAGTACCATTATTAGTCACTGGATAGAGTAGAATATTTCAAACCCCACAGATATCTCAAATTTTGGATCCTCCCATCTCAACAATATCCCTCGAAAGCCTCTAATATCTTTATATTCTTCTATTTAATTACATAGGGAGGATCCATGGACACTCTTAGATGGACAAGGTCAGACAAGATTTGTGCCATTTTCTCCGCAAAATCCAAACGATAATGGATTTAAGTCTTATATTTTGATGGTATATTCTTCTTTATAAGACTCTACATTCCTACAAAAATAAAGACAAAACCTAATTTTTATTAGAATATAGGAATTTTTATTTAGAAGGTTACATCATTCACGAATACCTAACCAGCTATAGCTACATGAACTTGTAGAGCCACTCTCGATTTGCAAGGGACTGGCTGCTCCATAAGATCCCCTCATCATTTTCGTGGGATATTGATATGATTCAAAAAAAAAAAAAAAAGTCTTCGGATTTTAGTATACTTAAGGACATTAATTCTACGACTTTAAAAAAGAATTATTTATCGGCAAAGAATTTGGAGCTGACAAATTTCGAACACAGGTCACTGATTCATCACCCAGTGACATTAATGAGACCAGCACTATAATTAATTACAGTAGCATTGTATTTTGTACGGTTGCCGTGTCGCTTGTACAGGATTCGTTGATTCATTTAAAGAGTCCTGCTGTGGCCAGTATTGTATTTTGTGTAGTTGTAGGCTTGTAGCCTAGTTGGTATTAAAACGCCTGAGATGTTTACGTATAAAAATACACCATACCAAACTAGCAATAATATAATCTTTTAATATGAACTCAAAAAATGGTCAATGGCCGGTCATCGAGTTCTAAAGAATCCTATGATAATTTTTGTGTAGTGTAGTCGCCATCAAGTTAAGATTCTGCTTTACAACAAGATCTTAAAAAACCCGGCATTTCTGTTCAGTGAGAAACGAATTTAATAAGCTACCATACGATACGGCAAATCCCCTCAATAAATATCGGAGGGGGACGGTGGCGGCTCTTGTTGAATGAATTAGTTTATGGTCAAGGGGCAGCGTACATACATACGTACTATAGTACCATAAAACAAGACTTGGAGATTTTTGTAGGGGATACATCATGTTGATTGTAAAAATTAATCGTGGATTTAGCGCCAAAATGGGTGATTTGTTTCCTCTGGATTCTAATATTACATAAAGTTTAAAGCTTAGAGCAACTGCAGTGGTGCGAGTATACCCAAAGATCAAAGAGTAAAAAAAACAACTAAATTTTAGTTTAGTCCGTTCTGTGACGTAGTGGGAGGCGAGTATATTTAGTCGAGCGGAGGTATAATCTTCGTTTGGTTGTGGAGCGGAGGTATAAAGTGCGCCCCGATCAGGCGTTGATATAGTTTACGCTTGTTGTGGGGCGGTGGTAAAGATTACGCGCGGTGTGGGGCGTTCATAAAGTTTACGCCGGGAAAAGGGGCGTACGTATAATCAACGCCTGATGGGCGAATGGGAGAATCAACGCATGAATGAGGCGTTGATATAAAGTCCGCTCGACCTTCACACACTTTTACCGCACGTGTGGCGTTAAAGCCTGTGCGAAGAACCAACTAAAAATATATATTTAAACATGGTGATTGACACTACACACAAAAGAGAGTCCAGAGCAATTTAAGATTAATTTGTTTTGCATATGTTTAATTTAATTATCTATTAATTATCTACTAATTTAATTATCTACTAATTATCTACTAATTTTACCAATCAGTTTAATTTAATTATCTACAAAAGAGATTAACTAGGAAATGCTTAGATTCTTTTTAGTGGGGCGGAGGAAGAAAGGTTCGCCTGGCATGCTTAGAATTTTTTTTCTAGTGGGGCGGAGGAAGAAATGAATGCCTGGTTGTGGGGCGTTAAGTTTATGCCCGCTTGATGCCAAAGCGTAAACTTGTGTTCGCCTCATTGGGGCGGGTGTATATCAACGCCCGATACTGTGCGTAAACTTCAAAGAACGCTCCATCGGGCGTACATTTTATCACCGCGCCATTCGGCGTAATTTATATGCCCGCCTCTCCGTGGGACGAACACTATATAACCGCCCGTTATCAAGCGTGCACTATATAACCGCCCGTTGAGAAGCGGAGATTATATCACCGCTCGACTATAAATGGGTATGGTCTTTGGTCCAGACCAAATATACTCTCGAACTATTGTACTAGTCTGGTATTTGATCGATGGTACGTCCTGCTACGCCCGGGTTCTGAGACCAAATAAATGGGTTTAGTCGCCCACTGCAGTTGCTCTTAGAATACACAAATCACGAGTTACATTGTGTATAGCCTATGTTTCTCGAAAATGAGTACTTTCATCTTTATATTTTAATCTTTAAATTGGAAAAATAGTAACATTTTTCTAGAATTGTAAATAGTAAAAGAATGTAATAACCCAAAAAGAGATTGATTTATTTACGAGGCCATAACTGAAAAAATGGAATTCTATTAACAGAATAATTTTGTGAAGGAATAATAATCTAAAGCAGTGAACATGATTTTATTTGAACCCGCAAATTACCATGTAAGGGAACTGTCGAGAGCAATTTCACATTCAACACCAGTGGTCTAGTGGTAGAATAGTACCCTGCCACGGTACAGACCCGAGGAATCGGCTGGCGCATTCTTTGGTTCCATGTTTCTCTCTCTGGCGATTTCTCTGGCGACTGAAAGCCAGTTTTATTCACCGGGTTCAACATGGTTTTTCATCAATTTGCTTTCGTTTTTGTCTTCCTTTTGATTTCTTTCCCACGTTTTCACAGTTTTCGTTTCCTTTTTCGGACTTATGTGTGCTATTTCTCTTTTTTAGGGTTTGTGTTTTTTTCTTTCTTTTTAGGGTTCGCCTGTAACTTTCATGGCTAGATCGACCAGGGCATCTTTCCGCAACTGATTATCACCAACCCCCTCTTCCCTGTTGCCTTTACCCCCATCTTCTTCACCTCCCTTCACATAAGAGGCAACATCTGATAACGGCTTCTGTCGTTGCCCATTCAAGAGCTTTGATAGTTGTCACGACGGGGTCAACGGGATAAGTTATGTCAATGGATCATTCTTGCGACATTTATATGACATGCACCTTTTTTCTGATCTTAACAAGGCATCTTGCAAAGAGTTGATTGTTAAAAATCAACATATATACCTTGCCTTGCAGAAGGTTCTTGTTTGCTTACGAATGTGGCTGTGCTGTAGATGTATGCATATACATTCCTGGAAGATGTCGTGCAAAGGCAGGGAAGGGGTGGTTCATGGAGACGTTGTTGCATGGCCATTCAACAGAGTAGGTGCAGATTTTCTTTTTCATGGATTTGCTCAGCCTGTCAAGGTAAGTGTTGTCTGTATGGGAACTTCAAGTGATGCAGTTTGTGATGTTTCTGAGGGGGATGGTGGTGTTATTTCTATTCTGCATTATATTTTGTTATATAATTGAAATATCACAGGTTGTGCGTTGAGATCAATCAATTAGAATATCCAACCTTTGGTTATTGATTTACATTGATTGATACTTGGATATTGGTCTTTGGTACCATCCAAGTTTATCTCTCTAGTATTTGATAAAGACTCGCAGATTTCCATTTGCTTGAGTAAAGATAAAATCGAGAGATAGAGATATTAACTCCTTGATATACTTTTCTATTAAGATTGAGTCTGACTGTCTAGTTGATTCTCTTAAAAGTATATTAGAGTTAGTCCATACAGATTGCTAATCGAAATATTGGGTGAGGTTGTTGTACCCCCGCTTTTTCAATATGGTTGTAAGTTTTGTTACATTTACAATTTATATAGCAGATGTGTAACTACCATTATAGATGGTTGGTTAATTTGTTATGATACTCATAAAAATCGAATGAAAAATAATGAAGGTTAAAGTTAAATAGGTAGACTTATTTAAAATTTAGATTCGTTTGATACCGTCATATTCTCTAAGAGCAATTCCTATGGGATGAACAAACTCAGAGTTTGTTCATTTTACTCCCACTATGGAATGAACAAACATGAAAAATGGATGTTCAAATCAACAAATCTGTTGATTTGAACATCGAGTCGGAACATCCGGCGCGCGTCTGTGTCAAGGACGGGCGACATCTCTACAAACGCTGGCGTCAGAAGGAAAAACGCCAGCGTTTGTAAATCAAACGCGATTTTTTCCTTATAGCGCCAGAATCCTTACTAGAAACGCAAGCGTCTGACCCAATGGCGCCAATGGCTCTATCTGAACGGCTGAAAAATCTGGTGATTATTGAATGCTACACATTCTTCTCTTCACTCTCAATTCTTGATTGAACATGTCTCGGCCCCGGTTAGTTCGGCGAGTTCCGTATGCTAAAGAAGAAGATGAATCTATTTGCAGAAACTATATTTTTTTATCTACTCAGCTTGCTTCGGCAAACTATCCATGGGTGAATTTCTGGGCGATTATTCACGATGGGTTCTGCAGTGACACTCGTAATCCGAGTCGTCGTTCTATATGCGACATAAAACATCATTTTGGTACAATTAAGAAAGAAGTAAGTGAGTTTGTAGCTTTAACCATACAAGTAAATCGATATCGGCGAGAGGTGAAACCGATCTTTGAGATGGTAACAAGATCTTTGGCTGAATGGCGAAGATGGAAAAATGTGGCTTTTCCTTTCGAAAAATGTTTTGAAATCCTTAAGGTTTTGAACAGTTTCAACCCCTTCTTTTTAGTACCTAGTACTTCTTCTCATTAGTGAAGCTAATGTAATGTAGTCCGTCATAATTTAGTGAAGCCAATGTAAAACGCTTACTTTTAAACATATGTAATTTTATTTAATTAAAGACTGTCGTACTTTTAAAACTAAAACTACAAATGTAGCAGAATTAAAAATTACAATAATCTCTCTAACGTCGCTCATCTCTAGCTCCCCCATTGTTATTTTCTGGAGCCAATAATTCAGAAAGTCCTTGGGATAGACCTGGGGATATACCTGGGAAATCACCCAAAGCCAACATAGTTTGTAAATTTCCAAATGGGGATAGACCTGATAGACCTAGCTAACCTGGCTGAACAAAATTAGGCGATTGGTAAGCACTCTGTGTACTCGGTCCTCCAAGCATATACGAGGTTTGTTGTTGTGGTGGTGTTGGTGTGTAGCATTCATTTGGGTTGTAGGGCGAGAATGATGATAAAATGCGCCTTGGTTCAAGCCGAAATACCTGAGGTTGAGATACTGGCACAATTTGTGGTGAAGTAGTATTGTGTTGTGTTTCTTGCACCACATTGTGTTGTGTTTCTCGCACCACTATTTCTTCACTTTCGTGCCATGCTGATATGTTGTTTTCTTCACTTTTTTGCCATGATGATCTGTTGCTTTTGGTGGAATCGGAAGAATGTGACCGCTGCCCATCATTTGGACTTACAGTTGGAGTCAATCCATATATTGTGTCTGTATGCCATTTTGGTACTTGTTCCAAGTGCATCGCCTCTACTTACCGATTTCGCCAATGCAAATCGTTGATTTGAATCCACAACTCACTGGAAGAGACATTGGAGTAAGGATAATCACGGTCCATACCTTGGGAAACAATGGGGATCGTGATTGGCTCACCTTGTGAAGTAATACTTTGCAGCTCTCAACGAATTTTGGGCATATTTAACGAGGATGATGAAGAACTTGCACCCGTCCTGGGATAAGTCATAAAGCTTGGCTCTTCTGGAGGTGATTGACTAGGAACGATACTTGGATTATGGGACAAGTTTGATAACCCTGGGAAATCAAACCCATGGATGTGCATGTTCTGTGTCCCAATCACAGGCTTCGTAATTGACGTGTACTAGTTGACATATTGCGCTTCACTAATATCCAACTGTGTATTTAGTTCATACCTCTCCCAACCGGTTATTCCCAGCCGATAAAAATCTGATGCAGAGGTTTGCATCTGTTGTAGCGGGTTAATTGCAATTGCAAATATACATTGTATTTGGTACTGCACTCTTTCTCCCAGATACCAAACCCCTCGTTTTGATTCCGGACTGAAAAAAACAACTCTACGCTTAGAATAATCAACAATACTTACTCCAACATCATCACTCTACTGAGATAAACCAGCGTAAGGGTGAACAACTACGTTGTTGTGGCTCCGAGTTATCTGATGTAACCTGTAAAAAAACCTGCAACCCAAGACGTCGCTGCCAGTGTTCTTGTCTAAGTTGTCCTTCATATACATGTCCAACATTGGAAATCTAACTGTCTCGTCTTTTAGGATTGGTTTACCAACACGGAATTAGGTATACCACCAATACTGCAAATTACTCCATAATTTTAGTATATTGACTAAATAATCTACATTTGTTCATAAAAATTATTTAAATTTAGTAATAATAATAAATTTAAAAATAATAATTTTGATATTTACCTCTATAATGCTCCAGAAACCAGTGAAGTTTTTATCGCCCATAGACGTTTTATCCAGTGCACAGTACAATTCTACTAAAATTGCAGATCCCCAGTCATAATTTAGTGCTTTGTCGAGATCTTCTAACGCTTCAAGCCAACCAACATGAGCAACAGAAGTTGTGTTTGGAAAGAATGCTTGACCCAGTACCCATAAGATAAACATCCTTTCGAGTTCAGGATAGTCATGTACATGTTCTGGGTCTCTAGCTTAGGTTAGGAAAATCTTCAAGGCCGCACATCTAATCCCACCTCCTTTTAAATCTTTATAATCTCGACGCATGTTTGTTTCCAAAAATGAGGGACAAAGCATCCCATTTACTATTTGACATCGATTCGTCTTGGTTGAATGGTGGCGGGTCTCCCTTTCCACTTGGAATCCCAACAATGAAATACAAATCAAGGGGAGTAATTCCTATTACAAGTATAATATCAAATATGATTAATTCTTTTGATTATTTATAATTATTTAAAAAATTTAATTTAACTTAAGTTAAAAAAACTTACCAATTTCGAAATCCACCACCTTTCTACCACTGTTTTCGGAATTTTTTTGTTATATTTTCTAGGCTTAATTAGATAAAGCGCATGCCAAGGATATCTGTCAACCCTTTCTCGGACTGCAGGCGGTAGACGAACATAAACAAAATTTGATTCTGAAAATCCACCTCTCGTGATATAATAATCCTCAGACCGTTCACTATGCCCCGACATATGACCTGGGACTAATAATGGATCAACAACTATATTTGGCGAAGCAAACTCTGCTCCTCGATTTTGAGTAAAATCTACACCTGTGTGAGGCAACGGTGCCGATTCATTGTTCCGATCTCTTTTCTTTTTTATATTATTCACCGCTATTCTCACCATGTTCATATATTGTATAGAAAATTTTGATTCAGAAGAGTTTTATAAAAAGGAAATGGTAGTGGTGTGACTGAAAATGAAATCAATACAACGAATTTATAGGGTTGAAATTCGACCGTTGGAAATATAGGCGTTGGAGAGTCGACCGTTAGAGACTTTGTTTCTAACGCCCGCGTCAGCACACCGAGCGCCCGCGTCAGCACAACGAGCGCCCGAGTCGGGCCTTCCAGCGCACGCGTTTTGTCTGCAAACGCCAGAGTCTGTCTTTCAGTCGCGCGCCTGTTTCTCCAACGCCCTATGCTTTACCATAGTGGAAAACCCAGTTTGGCCATCCACGTGGCTCAACAAATATTTGAGTTTGGCCATTGCCATAGGAATTGCCCTAAACATCTATAATAATGCTTCATGGACAAATATCAATCTGTCCGAGTGTTTTTAGGTAAACTGAAATTACCGAAACAAAAATGATGGACGAACAACGAAAAATACATTTTAGAAACTGATAGAGAGAAAAAAGTGAGACCTAAAAAACAACTTGTTTTCCTCGGGTGGTCACCTCTTACTGTTTTTCAAAATCGTTTTTCCAAAATGTACAAATCGTTGTCCATCTATAATTGTTGTTGCTAAAATCAGAATTGTAGTCCAAAATATACCACGCTACCGAAAATTTGTCATTATGATGTAAGATATGTATTATGACTAAAAATTTGTTTCGTGATTTTTATTCTCTATTGTAATTCAAAATCCACCCTTTTCCTGAAATTTCAAGCGTAATTACAATTCACAACTTTGCCTGCAAATTTTTCAAGTGCTTAATGTTAGAGCATTGCTTGGTTGAACCCACAAGTTTTGTTATCTCAATCTTGTTGTCGATATTATATGATCAAAACTATATTTTGATTTCTAATCTACTAAATTGAGTCTCGGACTAGGTTAGAATTTGGTAGTTGAGTATCAGACATCACCCTAGAAGACTGAAGATCAACGAAGACATTTGAAGAACTTCTGTATTGTATGTGAAGGTTAAACCATTCTATTTTACTCAATATCTTACCATTTTATCTTTTTGAAACGATGTCATATGACTTCAAGTAGATTTACAAAGAATAAGTTTCAAGTCAAGCTTGTCTTTTTAAAAATCTCGAGATGTTCAACGATCCTTAACAATAATAGTTTTAAACAAGTTAGTATGTGAATTAAGTAGTAGATCAAAATTTCCCAAACAAATGATTTTATCATGCAAGAATGTTTCAACATCATAAGAGAGAAATATTGAACTTTCTGATATTTTTACTCAGGGTAGGTTGGCAAACCAGTTCGCAAACCATAGATATATGAGTTTCAGAAAAACAAGAGGGTTGCGTACCAGTTCGCAAACCGCAAGTTCAGTTGTGGACTGTTCACGAACCCGAAATTTGAAAGTTTGTATTAAAGGCTAGAAGTTCACGGTTCACGAACTGTGGCCAACTGAGTTCGGTAGTCTTATAAGGTTGGCGAACCAGGTTCACGAACCGTTGCACCCTGAATCGTGGACAAGCCTGACGGTTCACGAACTGTTGTACCAAATGTCCCAGTTTAAGTTTTTAGTATATGCTCAAAGACTTAATATTTAAATATGTTTAGCATTACTAGAATTCTCTCAAACAATTATAAGAATTCATTGATCACTCAAACGCTTATGTATGTGCATCATGATTAAATTCTTAAGTGTTTTTATGAACATAAAATTGCTTTAGTTCTTTGTCATACTTATCAAACCGAACAATTATTATAAGTGGTTCCAGAACCGGTTCCTAGCGTGTTTTCTTATATTCTATTTTCAAGACCTAAAAGTGTTTGCTTGATTCTATCTTGAATTTTAAGCAACCCCTGGTCCTTAAAAATCTATAAACAAAGATGTTATTTCATATGGGAAATTCAATCCCTGACACTTTGTGCCCTGGTTGATTCTTGAGTCGTCCTCTATAGACCTAGGTTTCCTCTGAGAAATATAAATACGTCTAGATTAAAAGACTTCGCTCTGGGGATTCGTTAAGCCAGGTCTGATTATTTTTCCCTTAATAGTTCGTGTATCTTGATCTTGCTTTTCTGTTATTGAGGTTTTCGTAATCTCTTTTAGTCAAGATAGATAGTAATCACAAAGTTCTCTTCGTCTCAGACTTTGTGATTCCTCAAGATAGATAGATATCTGATTGATATTTTGAAGATTGTTCTTGAGAGGTGGTTAAGAATCTACGCTTGCTCTTCGAGAGTCGTAAGTTGCGTATTTGTGAGGCTTGCTAGCTAGCTTTGTCTATTGCAAACATATTTCCTCACCTTGATCTTTGATCTAAACGGAAATCAAATAGGCTTATTTGTTAGAGGAAGATTGGTAATAAAAGTCTTCACTTAGGTTGAAGCAACTCTTATGATGTAAAGGACGCCAACTAAGGGAATCAATTGCGTAGAGCCTTGCTAGGTTCAATAGACGTAAGGACTATAACTGAATCGCTTGGAGGGTGTATTCGGTCTCAACTACATTCCAGGCTGAAGTCTGACAGTAGGCTAGTGTCCGTAGCGGTTTAATACTTCAGATGTTCAAATCTGGACGAGCTCCTGGGATTTTTCTGCTATCGTGGTTTCCTCATTATTAAAACCTGTGGCGTCTTGTGTTTTTCCTTTTTCTGTTATTCTAAAAGTTAAACCACTACTTAAGATGAATTCCGTCACTCAAAAGCTATATTTTGATCCATGATCTACCTCATTAGAAAATACATGCACTGTAACCCAAAATCCGCGCACATACTAGAACATCTGCCTCGTGACAAAAAATAATTATATGACAACTGAAAGTTTCCTATAATACAGATACCTACGTCTAACTTCAAATTTATCTTAAAATATGCTTGGAGCTTAATCTCGTAGAATCAAAATTTGTGGATCGTAACACAAATTTTTTCATGTGATTCCAATTTGTAATTGCAAACTAGAAATTGTTATCATAAACGAAATTTATCTTGTGACTCAAAAATCTGCACATCATATGGAATTTAGCACTTTGGTTCAAAATTTACCACGTTACTCAAAATCTTTCATCTGAATCTGGCTCGTGTTTTGAAATTTGGTTAGTGACTCGAATAGTGGTTTGTGGCCTAAGATAGTTTTATCTCATTAACATAAACTATACTTTGACTCAAACTTTGCCTATGTGTTCGAAATTTTCCTCAATTCCCAAATCCATTTGGTGATCCAAAATCTACATGATACCAGCATTTGTGCATATAAAGAAAAATTCATTAATTATTTCTACCGTATATTACAAAGAATAAAAATTCATAAATTATTTCCACAATTCATCAATTATCTTACGATGCCGTGAAATAAATTTTCTTTCCGGATTTATCACGAGATAATTCCCTTCAATTATTGTTTTCTAAAACCATGTTAAAAGTAAAAAATATCCCTCATCCTATGTGATCATGAATCCATAAATATTTCATTCAAACAAAATGATGACTTCCATATGTACATTTAAGGAAATTCATTATCATTAGTTATCCTCACTACCATTAATCTTCTTTTGAAAGATACTAGCACCATTAATTAGCATGTCATATCCATTTTTTAAAAAACATTGAACCTAACTCCTCTTGCTTTATAAATGAAAAAAAGTAATGATATTAGGAATAGATATTAAATGTGAAAGGTATGAATCACAGTGCAGTGCACTCCTCCTCTGAGTCTGGTATAGCAGCAGCAGCAGCAAAGCCAAGCCAGCCAGCAAGGATGGTGTGACAGTGTGGGACATGGGACCCACATTCTTACATGTTAAAAGAAAAATACTATACATATCCCCCAGCAGAAAACACTACCACTACAAGGCAAAGCCATGTGATTTCCTAAAATCCATCAAATTTAAGACTTTTTTATCTTCTATCAACAACAGTGATGATGAAGCTACTAGCTAGCTATAACATAATCTAGTCTCTAGCTTTGTCATAGGAGAGATCTATTCAGATATAAATACCTCATTGATTCTTATTACAGTTTGACATAATAAGAGAGAAGAAGAAACAGAGACACAAAATGGAGGTTTCTTCTTCTAATTCTAATTCTCCTTCTACATCTACTTCTTCAACTTCAACAGATCCAAACAGGAACACCCATGAACTACAACAAATGTCTAAACAAAAGGGTGGTCTTATCACATTGCCTTTCATTATTGGTAAACATCAATCTCACCTTTTATTTGGAATATTTTCCTTCATTTTTTTGGTTTGGTTGATTGATTTTTGGTTTTTGTTTGATGATGATGATGATGAACAGCAAATGAAGCATTTGAGAAAGTTGCAAGTTATGGGTTATTACCAAACATGATATTATATCTGATGAAAGATTATCACATGACAATTCCAACTGGGACTAGTGTTTTATCAATATGGTCTGGTGTTACTAATTTTACACCTATTATTGGAGCTTTCTTTTCTGATTCTTATTTGGGAAGGTTTTGGACTATCACTTTTGGATCCATTGCTAGTCTTCTTGTAAGTATACAATTGTTTATTTTAACTTAGAACCCACTTTTTTATCTTCTCATTTTTCATTAGATTTGTGAAAAAAATCATTGTTCTTGATTGGAATTGTAATGGGTTTGTGGGTTCCAAAAGGGAACCCTACTTTCTAACTTAATGAAATAATTTTGTTGTATACTTTCAAGTTTCAAGGTCTGTTTCAACATACAGTGTTGTGGTTGACCATTGACTGACTAAGAAACTGGATCTGGTCTCAACAGTTTCTTGAATCTTAAGAACTTTTTATAGGAAAACAATTCACCCTTTTTTTATGTCTGTAAATGTCCAATTTTGTAATGAATTAGTCAAAGTTGAATAGGATCTGTTTTGGGTTGAGTAAATTTTTTTGTCAATTTGCTTGGAAGTGATGCTAGTTTTGGTTGTAGAATGTAATTGAGCTCTTTGAACACTGAGGAAAAATGGTGTAAGAATTTTCAGCACTTCCAGAACTGCAAAACTTCACCACCAATTTTGCCTCTACAAGTGTTCAAAGTGCAAGTTACAATCAGAGTTTAGTAAAGCTTCTTGCAGAAAAATGGAGATATCTTTTGTTGAGTTTGTTTTTCCTGGGATACTAATGCAATGTTTACTGCTCTCATTGTGTTTGAGAATTGGCTCACTGATACTTTAGTAGTATAGTCCTTAGATTTTTGTTATGTTTTTCAGAAAGGTGAGGAGGTTTTGAAGTGGATTAACCATCTCAGTACTAACAGATTTGAACCCGGGTTTAAGCTGTCATCAACAACAGACACTACCAACTGTGCTAGTTGGTACTTGACAGATTTCATAGTAGTTAACATTGTTGAGATGTTGCAAGTGTCAGCTAGTTTAGTTGGCAGTGTTTGTTGTTGTTGATAGCTTAGATCCGGGTTCATTTTCTGTCATCATTTGAGTTTGTTGATCTCCTTCAAAACTTCCTCGACTTTGTGAAGCCAAAAATAAGTCACTTTAAATTGAACTAAATGTTAGAAGTTAAAACGTTTTATTTGATAAGCTTGCGTAGCTCCATGACTGAAACATATAACAACATTTTAGTTTTGTTTTAACAGGGGATGACTTTACTATGGTTCACAGCCATTTTTCCACAAACAAAGCCTCCTCATTGTGAACTATTCTCGAAAGACTGTAAATCATCAACAGCAGCTCAGCTCTCTCTTCTATTCTCGTCGTTCATACTTATGTCGATTGGAGCTGGTGGAATTAGAGCATGTTCTATATCTTTTGGTGCAGATCAGTTGCACAAGAAGAACAATCAGAGTTATGACAGGCTTTTACAGAATTTTTTCAATTGGTATTATGCTTCTGCTGGAATTTCTGTCGTCCTTGCGCTTACTGTTATAGTTTACATACAAGACCGATTTGGATGGAAAGTGGGATTTGGAGTTCCTGCGATTCTTATGTTCATATCAGCTGCATCATTCATTTTCGCTTCTTCGTATTATATCAAAGTCAATGCGAATAAAAGCTTATTCAGTGGATTTGCTCATGTTATTGCCGCTTCAGTGAAAAACAAACATTTTGTTTTGCCTCCCAAAGATGAAGACGGATGTTATCATCACTATAAGGACTCAATCCTCACCGTGCCTACACAAAAATTAAGGTAGGAATTGTCAAACCATGGTCGCTAGACTACAAACCTTCAGTTCTATTTTTTCATCGCCACAAGATTTCATTCAAATTACAGTTTTCTGTACATTTTAATTTACTGTCTTCAGGTTTCTGAACAAGGCATGCATGATTACAGATCATGACAAGGACTTGAACCCTGATGGATCAGCTTCAAATCCATGGAGACTCTGTACGGTTGATCAAGTTGAAGAGTTCAAATCTCTGTTGAAAGTTATGCCAATCTGGTCAACTGGTATCATGTTGGGAGTAGCCTTGAGCCAAAGTACATTACCTATACTCCAAGCGAACAGCATGGATAGACATATCACCTCAAAATTTCAAATTCCAGCAGGATCATTCGGCACGTTTGTGGTGGTCAGTCTAGCAATCTGGGTTGGTATATATGATCGTTTACTCCTTCCGTTACTCATAAAACTCACAGGACGTCCATACGGGTTAAGTTTTAAAGAACGTATGGGTATTGGATTAGTATTTTCGATTTTATCATTGGCAACATCAGCTATAGTCGAAGGAATACGTCGAAAAACAGCAATTCGAGAAGGGTTGTCAGGAAACCCACAAGGTATTGTGCACATGTCTGCAATGTGGCTTATTCCTCAAAACTGCCTTTTGGGTTTAGCTGAAGCTTTTAATGCAATAGGGCAAACTGAATTCTATTATTCTGAATGTCCAAAAAGTATGGGTAGCATTGCAACATCTCTAAATGGTCTATGCAGTGCTGTTGGAAGTTTAATAGTTGGTCTTTTGATAAATATTGTTGATGACATTACTAAAAGAGGAGGAAAAACAGTTGGGTTTCGAATAATATAAATAACGGTCACTACGACTATTACTATTGGCTTTTAACTATACTGAGTTGTATAAATTTGGTTTATTTTCTTGTTTGCTGTTGGGCATATGGACCAACTGCAGAAGAAAGACTGCTTCCAAGCAAAGAAGTTGAAGAAAAGCAAGAAGAAGTGAAAGAATTGAAAGAAAAAGAAGAAGAAAGACAAGAGCTTATCAAGTCTCAGACATTGCAGAATATGATCAGTTCAGGCTGATTTTATCTGTAAATATTCTATCTTTTTCATTTTCATTTCGATTCAATGTATTTTTATGGATGCAATACATAGAAAATATATTATATAAAGTTATAGAATTCATTTTGGATATATTACACTGCTGTGACAAAATGAGAATTTCTACAGTTGGGTACATGCTGCATATGTAGTCACAGGTGCAGCTCACTTTCATGCTGCATATGGTATGAGGTTAGAGACTCAGAGATGTAGTGCCAACTGGTATGGATGGTCCAGGATGCGCAACTGACTGGCGTCAGGCCGATACAGGCTAATACTTTCCATGGCACAACGGTACATGCCAACTTGCAAGGGTCAATTCCGATACAATATAATACCAGTAACCAATACCGTGGATCATGATCCAAAAATTAGTATTTGACTAAGATGGTTTACTGAAAACAAGGTCTTAATTTTCTTTTTACGATGTCTAGCAATAGGCGCCATCAAAGAATATTTAAAGATGTGGAGAAGAACGGTACGTATAAGTAAAACTACTGAGTTAGTGCCATTACCTCGATTAATCAGAAACTTCGTAATCTTAATGGTGAATTGATATCGCTTCATTGTGACTTAGCTAATTTGCTAACAGCAGAGCAAGAAAAAAGGAAGAAATGAAGCCTTCTTCTTCTTCCTCGGCACATTCTTCATCTTCATTGATTTTCATTCTAGTTTTGGCACCTTTGTTTATACTCTCGCTAATTATATGTCTATATGGTGGTTCTGAAAGCAGATCATTTTCAAATTCCTTTTCAGTTTCTCCTATCTACAGTCCTTATTCATTGCCGTCAAGAATTCCCAAGCAAACAATAAGCATCACAGCACCATTACCAACTGTAAGTGGTAGTGTACTTCTTTAAACTGTTACCTTTTTTCTAATTGATCTGGAGAATTGGTAATTTTACATTCATGTCTGCAGGTGAAGCCAAATGAGGAAGATGGACTAATTGCAAAGAAATTTAGCAAATTAGAGAAGGTAGAACATGATCTAGCAAAAGCTCGCGCTTCGATTAGAGAAGCAATTTCAAATGGGGAGAAGCAGACTCCTCTTCATGAACATCCAAATAATTTTGCTCCCCAAGGAAACATTTATAACAACGCTCAAGCATTTCACAGGTATACTTGTAACTAGTTACATCTTCAAACTTCCATTTCACTTTTATTCGGAATTTCGGTGCCATGATAGATTTGATTGCAAATTATGTTCTAGGAGTTACTTAGAAATGGAGAAGACATTCAAGATCTTCGTGTACAACGAAGGCGAACCACCGCTGTTTCACGATGGTCCGTGCAAAAGTATATACTCAACGGAAGGAAGGTTTATTCATCAAATGGAGCAAGAAACAAGGTTTCGTACCTACAATCCAGATGAAGCTCATGTTTATTTCCTTCCATTCAGTGTAGTGAAAATGGTTTCATACTTGTACATTCCTGAAACACGCGACAGTCGAGGCATTAAGCGAGCTGCACTCGACTTTGTTAACATCCTTGCACAAAAATATCCTTACTGGAATAGAAGCCTTGGTGGTGACCATTTCATGCTCTCATGCCATGATTGGGTAAGCAGCAAAGTCCTTCGCATTACCTTTCTAAACTCACTTTGATCTATTGTTTTCGGATGGCTAACGCTATTCTCATTCAGGGACCGGAGGTATCATTTCAAATTCCTAATCTACACAACAACTCCATCAGGGTGTTATGCAATGCTAATACCTCTGAAGGATTTAACCCGTCAAGGGATGTATCATTTCCTGAAATCTATCTTAGATCAGATAACATTACAAGCTTCATAGGTGGTCCACCACCTTCTAAGCGTAAATTACTAGCATTCTACGCTGGTGGTATTCATGGTTACGTTCGTTCGGTGTTCGTAAACTACTGGAGAGACAAAGGCGACGAAGATATCAAAGTTTATACTTCTCTCCCAAAAAAATTATCCTACCTCGGCATGATGAAGAAGAGCAAATACTGCATTTGTCCAAGTGGTTATGAAGTTGCAAGCCCTCGGGTCGTCGAAGCTATTTACGCAGAATGTGTTCCTGTTCTTATTTCAGACCATTACGTTCCACCGTTCAGCGATGTTCTAAATTGGGACGCATTTTCTATCCAAGTTCCTCTCAGTGAAGTTCCAAATTTAAAGAAAATCTTAATGGCAATACCAGAAGATAGATATATAAAGCTGCAGAGAAGCGTAAAACAAGTTCAAAGACATTTCATTGCAAACAATGGCACACCTAAACGGTACGACGTATTCCATATGACCTTGCATTCTATTTGGCTCCGCAGACTAAATATCCGAGTTCATGATTAGATCAATTGTATAAACACCTAAAAATGTTCAATTAAATTGCCTGAAGAAGGGCCATTTCCGGTGAGTATCTGACAACTTGTTATTATAGCTTACTTTTATGTTCGAGATCAAATGCAGACATCCATTGTTTTCCGACTGCAATTAACTCCCCATTTTCTTTGTTTTTAATCACCACCATGTTTGAAGATAGATTTCCTTTGCGTCCCAATACTTTAGCCTCAATCTCTACTTCTTCCTGTTCAATCAATTTTCAAAACAAAAACTTTCAAAATAAAAGAAAGAATATTGCCCATCAAAAACGAGAAGGGAGTGTCAAGTTTGACTTGGTCAACTGTATTGACCGATCATTTGACCTTTCTGATAACAAAAAACTTACATTAATCTTAGCCGGAGAGAAGTAGGATGGGAAAAATATCGTTTGGTCCTTTTTTAGGTGGGCCCATGTCTGTTTAGTCCTTTGGTCAAACGCCTTTACTGTTTGGTCCATAATTATTTAAAAATATTTAAATA